>CM062289.1:26377880-26977880 GCA_031216915.1 Pictodentalium vernedei
AAGGACCCGATTTGAACAAACTTGAATCTGACCTCCCCTAGAGATGATGTATACCAAATGTTAAAGGATTTGGACTGGTGGATTTTGAAGAAGAAGATTTTTAAAGAAATTTCCTCATACTGCAGTAAGTTAAAATTCAGGCAAATATTAACCCAGCAACTCCATTTGAACAAACTTGAATCTGAGCCCCCCCCCCCCCCCCCCCCCCCCCCCCCCCCCACGCCCCCCCCCCCCCCCCCCCCCCCCCCCCCCCCCCCCCCGAGATGTTGTGTACCAAATATGAAAATATTCTGTATGGTGGATCTGAAGAAGAAGATTTTTAAAGAATATTCCAGGTATTGCACTAAGTAAAAATTCGGGCTCCAATAGGGAGCCCAAATATTAACCCAGGGACTTGGTTTGAACAAACTTGAATCTGACCCTCCTAGAGATGCTGTATATCAAATATGAAAAGATTCTGACCAATGGATCTGAAGATTTTTTTGGTATTTTATGGGTGCTATCAGAGTTATGCCCCTTGTGATGCCTCCTGTGGGTGTGGAAACTTTATTTGAACAAACTTGAATTGACATATATATGATAAAGAAGATGCACACTAGATTTGGTTCAATTTGGTCCAGTTGATAATGTAAAGTTTATGCCGGACGTACGATGGACGGGCGAAGGAGAGAAAGTGATTAGTAAAGCTCCCCTTGAGCTTTGTTCAGGTGAGCTAAAAACCGCTCGCTCGCACGCATGCAGTTTTACAAATAATGGCCTGAGAAAGAGAAGATCTACTTTATGTGGCCGTAATGCAGCAAGCAAGACAAAGGAGGACCTGCTGTGTTGAACACAGCGAACACTTCTTTGCCTTGCTAGCTGCACATTGTGCTGGATATTCGGCAATCTCAAACAATGCCAGGGAACTGCAACTGCAGGGAATGGTGTTCCCCTCAGAAGAAAGTGTTCCTCAGTGTTCCCCCGGGAAGCACCATTGAGTTTGCAGATATAACTAAATATGACTCACTTCTGCAAAGCCTATATAATCACCATTTGCCCTTTTTAAATTGAAATTAACTACTGCACCATGAGTTTCTATGTCATAAAAGTTGTCGCCAGCATAGATCTCAGCCAGTTGACATCCATTTCCATGGTGAAGATCTTGTAAGTTATTATAAAAGAACTGAGCAATTGAAAATGTATGTGATGTAATTTTCTTGATGCCACCTACAGAGACAGAAAAATAAAGAGGATTGTTTATTTGATCAAATCAACCAATAACTTGAGGCTGGTAGTATATATGGTATGTACCATGTAGTAGTATTAGTACAGTAGAAACCTGTTAATTGAATAGCCACTTTGCCATCGAAAAATATCCAATTAACGGTATTTAATTAAATGGGTACTGAGGCCAAATAGGTCAATAAACAAGAGATGAATGGTGATTGCTGGAGAAATTTCATGACATATATTACATGATTTTTTACACAATCAACAGGAGTTTACTCTATAACTCAAATGAAATTAACAGGTCAAATTTGTATTGAAGGTATGGTAAATAGTTTTGTGTTTGGAAGTTATATGCAATTAACATGGTTAGGACAGGTATCCCATTATGCATTCTCTGGCTAAACCTGAAACTTCCATTTCAAGGGTCATGGGAGTTTTTTTTCAGGCAAGTCTTGGATGCCTACATGGGCAGCCAAGACATGCCTGGACACAACTGCAAACTCACAGGATGAAGACTTGTCAGAGTGTGGCATGAAGAAAAATCTTCAGTTCTTTAAGACCAATAAAAAGAAATGTTTTGATTCTTAGACAATGCCTCATTAAAACTGAACCCCTCTTATTGGATGTTTTTATTACCTTGCAGTGTCTTCCAAAATTGGGAGTCTCAAAACTTTTTGCATTTTTGGATTGAAGTATTAATTGAAATCTGAAGAGAATAACTAAAGACAGTCTGCATCCTGTTGCTTTGCAGTTGTTTGTAGGTAAGTCTTGACTGCCTATGAGCCGAGGCTTGCCTAGAAATGACTGCTAAGGCACTTAGAAGTAACTTGCAAATTGTCCCATAGACAGCGTGTTGAGGCACCTTTTTGTTGCGCTAAAGAGCTGTCAAATTCAGAATAAGGTCCTTGAGAGTTAAAATTAAACGAGTTAATTTAAGTTATACATATGCTGTATATGTAAAAATACAGTAGAAAGCCTCTCACTCCATGTTCATTTTTTGCAAGAAAATTTAAAAAAAAAAAAAACATCCATCACTGATCTGAAAAAAAGATTGCCTGAGAATATATCAATTTATTTTGTGTTTTTGTGTGGCTTAACCCCATACATGTGTACATGCATACGTCCATACATCAAGATAAGTTTATAAGTCAGTTGACAGTGGTCAGATCTAACCGAAATCTTACATGTCAGTATGACATACTCTTTCATACAAGTTAAAGTTTTGATCTGTAATTTATACAGTATATCAAGATTGCTTTGAAATGGTTCATTATTTAATTTACATAAAATAGTTTTCTAATTAAATACCAAACTGATATCAAAACTGAGTTAATATTTTTGAAGCCACACAGCTCTAGAAACTAGAAGTAGTACAGTGGAACACTGTTAATTGAATAGCCACTTTGTCAATAAAAATCACCGAAGTTAAGCAACATTGAGCTTGGTTAATCCTTGGATGGGTGACCGTCTGAGAGATCAATTTGGACACCCGCCTTGTGTCCTTGGGCAAGGCACTTCACCCAATTGCCCACATGGGGGCACAATGATGCTGTGTACTAAGGCATACTGGTGCACATGCCTTTAACCACGATGTTGGGGAGCTGGCAGCTGCTTGTCATTGCTCTGTGGTTCTCTACGGGTACTCCGGCTTCCTCCACCCATACAACTGTCACCGACATGATATGACCCTGGCTGTTAAAGTGTCATTAAACCTTAATAAAAATAAACAAATTGTCAATAAAAATTATTCAATTAACAGGAGTATTCAATTAACATGGATTTGCTTATTTAATTACCTGCTAAGTCAGTGAGTACATCAAACCCATGCCTCAATGATATTATATCTAGAAAAGAAACTGTCCCATCCTCAAACCTACAATGACAAAACAAAATCTAATATTGAGAATGCAAAAATATTAATATGTAATAGTATGATAATATATTAATATTAAATGATATTATATCTAGAAAAGAAACTGTCCCATCCTCAAATCGACAATGACAAAACAAAATCAAATATTGAGAATGTAAAAATATTAATATGCAATAGTATGATGATATATTAATATTAAATGATATTATATCTAGAAAAGAAACTGTCCCATCCTCAAACCTACAATGACAAAACAAAATCTAATACTGAGAATGTAAAAATATTAATATGTAATAATATGTAATAGTATGATAATATATTAATATTAAATGATATTATATCTAGAAAAGAAACTGTCCCATCCTCAAACCTACAATGACAAAACAAAATCTAATATTGAGAATGCAAAAATATTAATATGTAATAGTATGATAATATATTAATATTAAATGATATTATATCTAGAAAAGAAACTGTCCCATCCTCAAATCGACAATGACAAAACAAAATCAAATATTGAGAATGTAAAAATATTAATATGCAATAGTATGATGATATATTAATATTAAATGATATTATATCTAGAAAAGAAACTGTCCCATCCTCAAACCTACAATGACAAAACAAAATCTAATACTGAGAATGTAAAAATATTAATATGTAATAATATGTAATAGTATGATAATATATTAATATTAAATGATATTATATCTAGAAAAGAAACTGTCCCATCCTCAAACCTACAATGGCAAAACAAAATCTAATATCGAGAATGTAAAAATATTAATATGCAATAGTGTATGATAATATATTAATATTAAATGATATATCTAGAAAAGAAACTGTCCCATCCTCAAACCTACAATGACAAAACAAAATCAAATATTGAGAATGTAAAAATATTAATATGTAATAGTATGCTGATATATTAATATTAAATGATATTATATCTAGAAAAGAAACTGTCCCATCCTCAAACCTACAATGACAAAACAAAATCAAATATTGAAAATGTAAAAATATTAATATGCAATAATATGTAACTGATAATATTAATATTTAACAATACAGTGGAACCCTGTTAATTGAATAGCCACTTTGCCAATGAACATTATTCAATTAACAGGAGTATTCAATTAACAGGGATTATGTCACTTTCCTAAATTCTAGAGATAAACTTACCATTTATTGTATTATATCTTGTTTGACAGAGCTCCATGAGCTCTGTCAAACAAGATACAATAGATTAAATGCCTGTACTGGATTACAGAGGTCAAATAGGTCTATAAACAAAGGAAAACTGGTGAGGGTCAGAGTAATTTCTCGACAGGTTACAAGATTGTTTATTCATTTAATAGGAGTTTACTCTATAACCTATATTCAATTAACAGGTCAAATTTGTACTGGAGGTATGGTTCTGTGTTGGGAAATTATATTCAGCTGACAGGGATATACAATTAAGAGATATCCAATTAAGTGGGCTCCACTGTATTACTGATGCCTTACCTCTTCATAGTTTGCACTGAAGTACTCAGTGCCTACATAGAACATCCCAAGATCAATGGAATAGAAATACATGGCTTTGAGTATTTAATAAAACAATATGCACATGATACAACACTATTTCTTCAAGATGATTCCACTCACTGAATGAAGACATGTTTTCAAATGTTTCAGGCCAGTAATTCTAACACCAACAGAAGACATATCTGCCTACATTAATGATTTTTATCTTACAATCAACATGCATTTTGTATGTATTAACTCCGCAACTGTCGTGTATCCTACCCCCTGATATAGATGTTTGTATCAGGGGGTCGGATACAAGCACGTTCCTTTCGCGTGAGTTCCATTTTTTTTCTTTTTGTTCATCCGTCCGAATAAATAGTTCGTTATATATTCGTCTACATTCTTGACTTATCCCCAATATATTGTAAGATAAAATGATTATTACCATTATGTGGATGTACAAAATATGGATCCGAGTCTCGGTCCGGGTTCTAAGGGTAGATCACGACTCGTCTTCGACTCATCGTGATCTGCCCTTAGAACCGAGAGCTCGACTCAGGATATATATTTTGTACATCCACCTAATGGTAATAATCTCTGTTTATCATACACCTATTAATGTAAAACATGGGATTTCCGTTGTTCTGCCTGTACAATAAAAATAAAACTGTATCACACATGTGGTGATACGATACGTATTCGATTTCGTTTCCAACGTAGATAGAGAAGGAATCCGTCTATCGCTTGGAAATTCCAAGTTCCTCATTTAGATTTGTTTACATGGGATATTTAAACAATCAGATTAGAGTCAAAAATCTACAAAATAAAAATAACACTCTGACTGCTTGTTCCTTGACAAATACTTTCCACAACTGGTCATTACATAATGATGGAGTGTGCTACACTTATTAGCTATGTAAAAAGTTTTTGTTGTGTTATTCCCTGCAGTTTAGTCAATATTTGAAGTTTATTCATCGGGACCGTGACACTGATCGGCATATATTGGTTTCGACCAATTGAATGCCGTAAACATTAACAAGAGGCCCCAGGGGGCCTGCGGGCACTCACCTGACATGGTAGTCTAAATATCAAACCAGGGACTTGAATAAGCTGCATATGCCCCTCCTAAGAAAAGCATATACCAACTAGATGAAGCGATTGTGCCCACACAATACACAGGATTTTCCTTCTATTTTCAGTTCCTGCACTTTTATGTCCCAAAATTGAGATAAACACATAAAAAACAGATTTTTTTCCCAAACAAAATATTTTTAGCCTAAAGTTTTTTTTTCTTCTTAAAACGCATGAAAAAAAAAAAAAATTTCTGGATTTTGGTCCAAAATTTTCTAAGTCCCACCCGCACCCAAAATTTTCAGGGTAAAAAAAAAAAAAAAATTTTGTCTTAAAAATTGACCGAAACGCATAAAAAACAAAAAAAAATTTCCGGATTTTGGTCCAAAATTTTCTAAGTCCCACCACCCCAAATTTTCAGTGTAAAAAAAAAAATTTTTTTGTCTTAAAATTGACTGAAACGCATAAAAAACAACAAAAAATTTCCAGATTTTGGTCCACAATTTTTCAAGTCCCACCCGAACCTCAAATTTTCAGTGTCAAAAAAAAAAAATTTTTTTTGTCTTAAAATTGACCGAAATGCATAAAAAAAACAAAAAAAATTTCCGGATTTTGGTCCAAAATTTCTAGGTCTGCAATGGGACCCCAAATTTTCAGCCTAAATATGAACTCAGGGACTTGGCTTGAACAAATTTGAATCTCACCCCCCTAAGGATGCTGCATACCAAATATCAAAAGATTCTTATTGGTAGATCTGAAGAAGAAGATTTTTAAAAAATACTCCTCATACTGCACTAATTTAAACATTTGGGCTCCCATAAAGAGCCCAAATATCGACCCAGGCAATTGATTTCAATAAACATGTGAAACAATCTTCCAAAGATGTTATGTGTGAAAAGCTTTTGGAGCAGTGGTTTGGGAGAAAAGTAGTCTTATATGTTTTTCCGATTACCCACAGTGTTAAAAAATGCTGACTCAACACTTTTTCAAAGTCCCCGAAAAGTACCCCATGATAAAACCGATGGCAATTTTTTTTTACCATTCCATTCTGTTGGTCCTAAGGAAGCAACACAACAAATAAGAATTCTAAGTGCCGTGTAGTTTTGGAGATATAGGTCTTTAATTTTTTCCTATTTTTAGCTCCTGTGGTTCCCATGGGGCAACAGGAAATTTTTTTTGTGCATAAATTCAGTACTTATGACCCAATAAGCCCTCATATCAAATTTGGTCCAAATTTGCCTCTCGGTTTGGAAAATAGAAATTTTGGGAGGGGCAAATATTCTTGCCGCTCCCATTACGATGCCAAGTATAGCCCCACAAACTTCTCTTGAACAAATCTGAGTCTACACCTCAAAAGGAAGCTGCACACCAAATATCAAGTCTCTGCTACGGCTGGTTCATGAGAAGAAGATTTTTTAAGATTTCAGCACACTTTTTGTGTGTGGCCCTACCAATGGGTGAGGCAACTTGATTTGAACAAAATCAAATTACGATGTCATAACAAACTATTATCTCAAATATCAATTAAATTGGTTCAGCGGTTTGGGAGAAGACGCAAACACCATGTTCACGGACGACGGACGACGGACGACAGACGGTGAGGGATCACTGTTGCTCTCCTGACTGAAAGTCAGGTGAGCTAAAAAGCAAATTAGGGTTGGTACCCCTTCCATCTAACAGTAATTTCTCATTGGCAATGAAGGAAACGGAGCAATTAACCAGTTGAAAAGTGCTTTTCATTCAATTTTCGCATTTTCAATTTAGACTGGTTGTAACATGGGAGGTGTGTGATAAATACAGAACCACACATATGTTTGAATGTGTTAAGAATTATCAGAGTCGATCGCTTTGGTCATGGAAATCACTCGAGCTTTCGGCTCTCAGGATATCCTGGGCCAAAGCAATCTCATAATAATAACTCTCTGGCCAGCCGCTGATTTGTCGCAGTCCTCATAAGAGAAGGCCATCATTCCCCCTGCACCCCACCCCCTCTTCCCCTCCTCTCCTCCCAGCATTCAGATATGAACTGCTTAATAGTGTCCCTCACTTCCTCTTTTTCAATTTCTTCAATAAGCATTCCCACCCTCTCCCTCGTGTCCCCCTTCAGCCATCTATCCTTTGTTTCTTCACCCCACTTCTGCATTATTCTTCCAGTAAATTTTATTCTATGAGGTATATACTGTGGGCATTCCAAGAGAAAATGTTCCAGGGTCTCCACTACTCCAGAGTGGCACATTTGGCATCCCTTTTCCCCATCTCTCCCAATTTTTCCCCGAAGCTCCAGTGATCTTGATCTCAGTTTGAACAGCAGTGACCCTCCAAAGGTGCCATCTAGGTACTTCTCAAAAGCTGGCTTTTCTTTATATTGTAACCCCTGCAGTGATCTTTTCACGCTCACCCCTGCTCGCCAGTTTCGATTGCAATCTTCCATGACTCTCTCTTTGACAAACCTTTTGCCTTCTTTCATTCCTACTTCTATGTTTGTGACCTCTATAGAGTAATTGTCCATTAGTTCCCTCACATGTTTTGACCACCCCGTTTCTATATTAGAATTCCAAATGGTATCGAGCATCAATTTGCACCACCGGTTGTCAGGCAGGTTTCTCAAGCAATAATTTTAACCCATTAAAACATATGTGCGGTTCTGTATATTTATTGTATACAAACCAGTTCTTAACCCTTTACCTAATCAATCATTGTTTCCTCCAACATCATTTACAGATTAAGCAGTTGACAAAAATATATTTTTCGAAAATTTTTTATAAAACCATATCATGTGACTCCTCACTGGGATGAGCTCAACGAGCTTGTTCCAATGAAGGGTCACATGATATTGGTTTAGCGAAAAGTTTTGAAATTTTTTTTAAAAATAATAATTGGAAAATAAATTTTGATATCATGTATATTGGGTAAAGGGTTAAATGCCTGGAGATTAGTACACTTATTGATACAGTAGAATCCTCTTAACCCTTTACCCAACGTAACGGCCAAAACCGGCCAGCGCTATTCTCAAAAATCGCCAATAAATTTTCATTATATTTTCATTTTTTGTCTCAAAAACATAGGTTATGACCCCGCGTTGGAACGAGCTCGTCGAGCTCGTTCCAACGAGAGGTCATAACCTATGTTTTTGAGACAAAAAATGAAAAAAATTAGTTACTCGAGAATTTTTTTTGCAAGTGTCGTCTGCTTTTCATGTTAGGTAAAGGGTTAACTGAATATCCATTTTGCCAGTGAAAATTATTCAATTAACAGGAGTATACAATTAACAGGGATTTTGCCAGTCTCCTGTGTTCTGGAGGTAAACTGAGCATTTATTCTATTATATCTTGTTTGACAGAGCTCATAGAGCTCTGTCAAACAAGATCTAATAGAAAAAATGCCTGATTTGGATGTAGTGAGGCCAAAAAGGTTGATAAATAAGGGGAATTCGGTACATGCCACAGTCATTTTTTCGACATATTACGAAAATTTATATACAATTAACAGGACTTTACTCTACAACCCATATGCAATTAACAGATCAAATTTGTACTGAAGGTATGGTGAATGGTTTTGTGTTTGAAAATTATATTCAATTAACAGGGATATACAATTAAGAGATATCCAATTAAGTGGGCTCCACTGTACTCTCTGATAGTCTACATGTACATCCTGTAACTTTGCAGCTCTTTCCAGGCAAATTTATAATGCCTATATTGGCAGCCAAGAGTAATATACTGTCTAGAAACAACTGCCACGGTATTTAGAATGTAGGGTGTGTGGTGGCTCAGTGGTAGACTGTTGGACTTCTATGCCAGAGGTACCAAGTTCGATCCCCATCTGCGACGACCCAATGGGGATCGAGTCGTCGCAGATGGGGATCAAACTCCCCATCTGTGACGACTTGATCCCCATCGGGGATCGAGTCGTCGCAGATGGGGAGTTATATTCAATTAACAGGTCAAATTTGTACTGGAGGTATGGAAAATGGTTTTGTGTTGGGAAATTATATTCAATTAACAGGGTTATTCAGTTAAGAGATATCCAATTAAGTGGGTTCCACTGTAGTTAGCTTATTTATTGCATTTTGGTGTCAGCATATTCTAGAGATGGGCTGTCTGAATTTTCAAATTTTCCATTTGCTACTTATAAGGCTGTGTTGAGGATTTGCTGCAGTTGAATGGTTCATTTTCACCAAAAAAAGTGACTGGTTTATCTTTTAAGTTTTCTTAGCCAGTGGGCAGTTGTCTTGAATTACCATGATATGACAACTTATAATGTGCAGTTGCTTAGCACTGATTTCTACTCAAGTATTGGATGCTTTAAAGGGCTGTTGAGACAAGACTCAACTAGAAATCACAGCTCAGGTGATTTATGTGTTTACAACATGACCTTCTAATAACAGCCAAGACTCGACTAGAAATCACTGCCCAGGTGATTAATGTATTTACAACATGACCTTCTAATGACAGCCAAGACTCAACTAGAAATCACTGCCCAGATGATTTATGTATTTACAACATGACCTTCTGATGACAGCCAAGTCTCAACTTGAAATCACTATTCAAGTGATTTATGTATTTACAACATGACCTTCTAATGACAGCCAAGACTAAACTAGAAATCACTGCCCAGGTGATTTATGTATTTACAACATGACCTTCTAATGACAGCCAAGACTCAACTTGAAATCACTACCTAGGTGATTTATGTATTTACAACATGACCTTCTAATGACAGCCACAACTCAACTAGAAATCACTGCCCAGGTGATTTATGTATTTACAACATGACCTTCTAATGACAGCCAAGACTCAACTAGAAATCACTGTTCAGGTGATTTATGTATTTACAACATGACCTTCTAATGACAGCCAAGACTAAACTAGAAATCACTGCCCAGGTGATTTATGTATTTACAACATGACCTTCTAATGACAGCCAAGACTCAACTAGAAAGCACTGCTCAGGTGATTTATGTATTTACAACATGACCTTCTAATAACAGCCAAGTCTCAACTAGAAATCACTGCCCAGGTGATTTATGTATTTACAACATGACCTTCTAATGACAGCCGAGACTCAACTTGAAATCACTACCTAGGTGATTTATGTATTTACAACATGACCTTCTAATGACAGCCAAGTCTCAACTAGAAATAACTGCTCAGGTGATTTATGTCTTTACAACATGACCTTCTAATGACAGCCAAGACTCAACTAGAAATCACTGCCCAGGTGATTTATGTATTTACAACATGACCTTCCAATGACAGACTCAGCTAGAAATCACTGCCCAGGTGATTTATGTATTTACAACATGAACTTCTAATGACAGCCAAGACTCAACTAGAAATCACTGCCCAGATGATTTATGTATTTACAACATGACCTTCCAATGACAGACTCAACTAGAAATCACTGCCCAGATGATTTATGTATTTACAACATGAACTTCTAATGACAGCCAAGACTCAACTAGAAATAACTGCCCAGATGATTTATGTATTTACAACATGACCTTCTCATGACAGCCAAGACTCAACTAGAAATCACTGTTCAGGTGATTTATGTATTTACAACATGACCTTCTAATGACAGCCAAGACTCAACTAGAAATCACTGCCCAGGTGATTTATGTATTTACAACATGACCTTCTAATGACAGCCAAGACTCAACTAGAAATCACTGCTCAGATTATTTATGTATTTAAAACATGACCTTCTAATGACAGCCAAGTCTCAACTAAAAATCACTGCCCAGATGATTTATGTATTTACAACATGACCTTCTAATGACAGCCAAGACTCAACTAGAAATCACTACCCAGGTGATTTATGTATTTACAACATGACCTTCTAATGACAGCCAAGACTCAACTAGAAATCACCGCTCAGGTGACTTATGTATTTACAACATGACCTTCTAATGACAGCCAAGACTCAACTAGAAGTATAAATTTTATAGTAAATTTCCTTTCTTATTATACCTACCGAAATTGTTTACAACAGGCTTGCACTACAGTGGAAGAACCTAACTCGGATAAAATACTCTCTATTTTAATCTTTCCCAAGATTTGGGAAAGAAAAGTGGTGTAAAAACACCACAAAAAAATAAGCCAAATCTGGGTCGAGCGCCATCGGCGCACACCCAGTATGGGATGCTCTTCCATAGTACAATTCCACGACTTCCGTAACACAGTGC
This sequence comes from Pictodentalium vernedei, assembly GCA_031216915.1. Classification (NCBI taxonomy): domain Eukaryota; kingdom Metazoa; phylum Mollusca; class Scaphopoda; order Dentaliida; family Dentaliidae; genus Pictodentalium; species Pictodentalium vernedei. The sequence goes on from CM062289.1 coordinate 26,389,730, forward strand.
GCAATGCGTCAATTCGTCATTCTTTTGATTCCGAACAACACAGGATTTATGTGATCAGCGGGGAGGGAGGAAGGATTCTTACCCGAATAAGAAGACGGGATGGCCTCCATGTAAACAATTTCGGTAGGTATTATAAGAAAGGAAATTTACTATAAAATTTATACTTCTTATCAACCTACCTCAATTGTTTACAACAGGCTGAATTGACAAAAGGCTGGAGGGAATCACATAACCAACCCACACATAACTCAATAGCACTGGGACCGTGGACAGAGGAAGAGATCCCCAGGCCTATCAAACCATAGCATCATATTTATTTATTTATTTATTGTTGTTTAAGGTCACATACTTCTGCACAATGGCTAATCATGACCACAACATGGAGATAAAGTCAAGGTCAGTCAATCGTTTATACCCCCTGTTGCCTATTTTAGAGGAGTTGCACCCCAAGCATTAGTGACTGGGTCCTATTTTACCAGTGAAACAGAGCTTGTGTACCACAGTAAACAAGCACTGCTTCACTTCCCGGGTTCCCACGGGGGAACCATAGCATCACAAACATTAGAAAAGACAAAAGATGAGGCGTATGGTGAAGTGCGACGCACAGACAGAAAAAGGCAGTAACAGCACAAAGCTGGAACTGACCCTGAAAAAAGCTGAAAGGCTGGGATAGACAACAGCCTGAGCCGAAGAAAGAGGGCCCCAAGGTTCTCTGTCGGCTCCTGCAACTGTCGCAGATAAAAGGAGAATGTAGCATTTCTCCAGAAGGCTGCCAGTATAACTTCAGTCATCCGACAACATGACAGAGTTATTAAAAGTGGAAGACAATGCACGCACCTCATGGCAGAAAAAACAATTGGTAATACAATCACCAGTAGCTAGACGAGCGGAAGCTGCACGAATAGCAAGACAAATCCATCAAGAAATGGATGCAGGAGAGATCTGGCATGTGGGAAAACGCATATTCATCCAGGATAAAGGCGTGAACGCCCCCCCCACCCCCAAGCAGAGCAGCGCCCAGGAAAGTGACCATCTTGGAGTAAACTGCAAAGTCCTAGGCCTTTTCAAGGAAAAGAGCTGAACAAGCTTGGAGAGGCAAGGATGAGTGTTGAAACAATGCGGTATCACATAGGAAAAAATGTCTCCGAAGCATGGACATGTACCCATTGCTGGAGACCCCCAGAAACAAGCATATACCAGAAACTCCGCAAGCGGTGTGATCGATGGAGTGACAGAAGCAACAGAGTGATCGCACACCATCGACAGAAGAACCTTCCACTTAGCCACAGAGGCTAAACCAGTGGAGTGAGTGCCTCCTTGAAGAAGAAAAGCAACTCCACTGCGTTTCTTGAAAAACCACTACGGAGGAGACAGGACCCGATAAAAGACATGTGCGAAGGCACAAAAAAACCTCCAACTTGAAAACCTCCTCGGGCGACTTTGGCAAAGAAAGTCGCGAGGTAGAGGGAGACATGCCAGAAACCGCCGCTAACAGAGAGCGGAGCAGAATGATCCACACCCACCGAGGCGACAGGTGTGATCTAAAGGATTCGACGACTGCAGGTTCATATCTGGGTGAGAACCTGAGGCGGAATCGGAACCGGTAGGAAGGCATAGCCGACAAGACCATCTCAAAGGAAGGCCAGAGCATCCACGGCGAAAGGCAGAGCATCTGGACACGGGGACACGAAAGTGTCCACCGGATGGTTCAAACGAGTCACAAGAGATCGATGGAACCCGCCATGTGGAGCATCCACCTGGTGGAAATGACCCTGCCCCGACGGGACAGGGAGTCGGCTAGGACGTTCACGCGACCGGGAATGTGACGAACAGCCACCCCGGCGTGGACATCCTGAGCGAGCAGTATAAGATCCCAAGCCAATTCGTACATTGGAACAGAGTGCATGCCGCCCTGGTTCCGAATGTAAGCAACCACCGTCGAATGGTCGGACAACAGAAGGACCTGGCGATTCGACAGGTGAGGGATCCACTGCCTGAAATGCAGAAGAAGAGCAAGAAGCTCCTTCTGGTTGATGTGTAGAGCTGCATGATCCTGGTCCCACATCCCGTGAATGGAAAGACCTGGAGGATCCAACGTCGCACCCCATCCGAGATCGCTGGCATCTGCCGTCAGAATGCGATCGGACGTGGGTAAGTCCAATGGAACACCCTGCGAAAGCCACTGGACATCTGCCCAGAGGAGAAGGTGAGGATAAAGATATTCTGGAAACTGAAGCACCAGATCCAGAAAATCTACATTCGGCATCCAACGACTGAGCAGAAAGTGTTGGAGAGGTCTGACATGCAGCCGGCCTAGAGGAATGAGATCCGTCACCGAACAGCAGAGACCGATTAGCTGGAGAATACTCCGAGCCGTCGCAGATGTGGACTGGGACAGAGTCGGAGCAAAAGATGAGAGAATCACAGCCTTGGCCTGGGGAACTGCCACCAAATAGAATTGTGTGCGGAAAGCCATCCCCAGATGATAAAATGACTGAGAAGGGACAAGGTCCGACTTCTCCTCGTTGACTCTGAAACCTAGCGACGTGAGCAAGCTCAACAGAGTGGCGACATCCGACTCCAGTAAGGCAGCATTGGAATGCCCCTGGAGGATATTGTCCAGATATGCCGAAGTAGTCACCCTGGACTGTGTGCGATGGAAAGCTATCACATGCGACATCAGTCTGGTGAAGGCCCAAGGAACCAGGTTGAGGCCGAACGGCATGGCCTTGAACTGGTAAACTCGCCCCAGAAAAACGAACCTGAGATACTTCCGTAACGCCCAATGAATCGGAACGTGAAAGTAAGTGTCTCGCAGGTCGAAGCTGGAAGCGAAATCTCCCTGGTGAATTGAACGGAGGACCGACCTGAAAGTCTCCATGCTGAACTTGGGAGCAATGATAGACTGGTTCAGGAAACTCAGATCGATAACCGGTCGGAGTCGGCCGTCCTTCTTTGGCACCAAGAACAGGCGGGAATAGAAACCCACTGACCTAATGTTCTTGATGACCTCAATCGCCCCCTTTGTCAGGAGATTGTCTATCTCTGTGGACAAAAGTTCCCGACGTAAAATGTCTGAAGGAACTGTGGTTGGAAGAGGCACCCTGGACAGAGTGGGGTGCCGTCGGAAGGATATTCGCAGCCTGGACCAAACAACATCTAACATCCAAGGATCGGATGTGATGGTGGCCCAACGGTCTGCGAACTCTGATATTCTTCCTCCAACCTGGGACGAGTCGAGGTGAGGACCTTCATTTCGAACCCCGACGAGGCTCGCGAGAGGAGAAAACACCTCCTCTACTGAATGAAGAATCCTGGGACTTCCCTCAAGACTGCCGACACTTACCCTTACCCCTTGAGTAAGAAGTAGAAGAGGTGGCAGAAGGATCAGCCCGTTTGCTTCGCAGAGGAAGCAGAGGGTACTTGTTAGGCTTGGAACGGCCCGTGCCTACCCTAGAAGGCTGATCAAGCTGAAAAAACAGCAGCTGATCATTGGAATGACGTAGGTCATCCCGGACCGTCAACACAGAACCATGGAAAAGTTGCGGACCTGCCAAAAAAGCAGATTGAAGAGTAGCGCACTACTCCTCAGGAAGGGATCGGCCTGTGTCCAGCACAGAGTCCCTTCGAACTAATTCCAGATTAGCTGTGTTACAGGCATGAATGTGAGTAAGATGCATGAGCGCCTTGGACAGCACACGCAAAGGAGCCTGTACCTCGTCAAACTTATCTGGAGGCAGATAAGCAGCTAAAGCTGAGACGACGTGATCGAAGAGAGAAAGCATACCAAGCATCTCTCTCGATAAGCCCAATGTGGACTCCAGAGTCGTCATTGGAATGACGGCAGACTTGGACTTGGAAAGCCCGAGGGAATTGGAGTCCTGATCCAAAACCGTCAAAGTCTGGTAGACCGACGGATTGGCGGAATCGTAGGAACGATAACGCGCCGGAGGCAAAAAGGTGTCAACCCTGGTGAAGAACGGAGCCTTCATAGCCTTGGAACTTAGCTTAAGAGTCCAAGGCTGAAAATGCTTCAACCAACTGTACCAATGGGCACGGTCGAAGACGCCCAGAAACGGGTTGCTCCATAGGCAGTTGGCGCGCGACCGATAATCGCGGCCTGGCTGACACTGTCGACTGGTTAGGTGGTTTGAGATCCGGAAGGAACCCAAACACGAAATCAAGATCTGCCCCCAAATCCGAAGACTGCTGGCTCTCGACATCAAGCATGTCTGACTCTTCCCCTGAGTCGGAAGACACATAGCTCATCGTGGGCAAACCAGCCGACGCCTCCCATGGTGTCGGAACACCAGGGGGATCAGAAAGCGGCCTGTTTCCAATCCCGGGAGGTGGCGCAATAGGGGGCATCTGGAAACCACTCGCTGCCTCGCTGGAAGCAACGGGAAGGCTCTTTGACAGAACCTGAGTGAGTAAGGAGAGGGCCTCCCTAAGCTCACTGCCCGTACTGGCCGGTTCGACAGGGGAACGAACCAGCAAAGTGGCTTCACCTCTGACCCTCTTAACCAGCGAAGGGTCACGATCCTCCAAAACACCCGACGTGGGACAACGGGCGGCAGCCGAAATGTCTGAAGGCAGACGTGTATAGGGGTGTGACACACCCCGAGGATCAACATAGCGGGAACTCATGAGAGTCACCACGGACCTCTGCAGAGCAGAAGGTCCAGGCTGCACAAAAGACGTTGGTCCCCCAAAACTGGTTGTGTGGCCAGAATGAGTGGACAGAAACGCCACAGAGTTCATAGTGTCCCACTAAGAACAACCGAATCCAATGACAACTGTGGTGCTCGACGGCGCAGAGACCACAGGAGAGGGTCCGGCCGGCAGCCACTCCCAACTTCGCCGAGTTGAAGTCAGGGAAGGCTGAGGCCGATACCCACATGTCTACACAACCAGACACCGCAGCAGACCACTGCAGGTATAAAACTACTGTGCTCAATGGCTGAGAGGACACAGTAGGGGGTTCAGTCGGCAGCCCCATCTGACTTCGCCGAGTGGAAGTCTGGGAAGGCTGAGGCCGAAACCCCACAACCATACTACAGACATCCCTGCAGATCCTGGCAGGGAGAAGCCGAGGCCAGCTAAAAAAAAGGTGCCCAATGACGTTGTAGACGGAACAGCAGTAGCAGCAGATATGACGGGAGCTGTTGGAACTGGCGGAAAAGCGGAGACAGCCACCAAGCTCGGCCTCCAAAGGAGGAGTCACAACCCTAGTGACAGCCTCAGATGTCGACTGGAGAGAGCGCATAGTCCCGGAACCAGGCATCTCTACACCAGAAATCCAACAGCTCCCACAGTATCCACCATGGTAAAACACTGCACATTCCCCACGGAAGGGGAATAACTCTCACCAGACATGGTCGAATCAGGAATCCCCGAAACGACAGCGGTCCCCACCCCCCGCTGGTGCGGGACGAGCTGCACATCCCCCACAGAGGGGGAGCAATTCTCACCAGACATGGTCGAATCGGTCAAGACCGAAACGATAGTGCTCCTCACCCCCCTCGGGAGTGGGAGGAGCTGCACATCGCCCACGGAGAGGGTCAAACTCACACCAGACATGGTCGAGTCGGGGGGCCCCAAAACGACAGTGTTCCCCCCCCCCCATGGGGGCGGGAGGAGCTGCACATCCCCCATGGAGGTGATAAGCTCACATCAGACGTGGTCGAGTCGGGAGGCTCCTGAAACGACAGCATTCCACACCACCCGCGGGTGCGAATGAAACGGACACGAGAACGCACCAATGGCGAGGGCAAAAGGAATTTCCCTAAAGGAACCGAACTGGAAAGAACAGAGGTGAGAGCAGTAGAAGAAAAAGGTGAACGCAACAGAAACAGAAAGTAGAAGAACACCCTCAACTACAAGAGAAGGTGGCAGAACCCAGACGGCCGACACCTAACTCCAATAACAATTAAATTTTTATCAACCGAAAAATTCATTGTCGAATCGCGATGACACGAGGTCGCAAAAAAAACATTCGCGAAAACGGAATAGTAAATAATATACAATGAGAATGTGGTTGAAAATATAAACGAGAATATATAAAACACAGTCCTGTTATTATACGATCTTCAGATCCATAAATCCAGTCACAGGAAAACCATTATCGACGAGTTAAAATATCACTGTTACTTTAGCAAAGATGGCACACACACATCCCCCACGTGTGCGGATAATCAAAAGAATGACGCATTGCGCACTGTGTTACGGAAGTCGTGGATTTGTACTATGGAAGAGCGTCCCATACTGGGTGTGCGCCGATGGCGCTCGACCCAGTTTTGGCTTATTTTTTTGTAGTGTTTTTACACCACTTTTCTTTCCCAAATCTTGGGAAAGATTAAAATAGAGAGTATTTTATCCGAGTTAGGTTCTTCCACTGTAGTGCAAGCCTGTTGTAAACAATTGAGGTAGGTTGATAAGAAATCACTGCCCAGGTGATTTATGTATTTACAACATGACCTTCTAATGACAGCCAAGACTCAATTAGAAATCACTGCCCACGTGATTTATGTATTTACAACATGACCTTCTAATGACAGCCAAGACTCAACTAGAAATCACTGCCCAGGTGATTTATGTATTTACAACATGACCTTCTAATGACAGCCAAGACTCAACTAGAAATCACTGCCCAGATGATTTATGTATTTACAACATGACCTTCTAATGACAGCCAAGATTCAACTAGAAATCACTGCCCAGGTGATTTATGTATTTAAAACATGACCTTCTAATGACAGCCAAGACTCAACTAGAAATCACTGTTCAGGTGATTTTTGTATTTACAACATGACCTTCTAATGACAGCCAAGACTCAACTAGAAATCACTGCCCAGATGATTTATGTATTTACAACATGACCTTCTAATGACAGCCAAGTCTCAACTAGAAATCACTGCCCAGATGATTTATGTATTTACAACATGACCTTCTAATGACAGCCAAGACTCAACTAGAAATCACTGACCAGGTGATTTATGTATTTACAACATGACCTTCTAATGACAGCCAAGACTCAACTAGAAATAACTGCCCAGGTGATTTATGTATTTACAACATGACCTTCTAATGACATCCAAGACTCAACTAGAAATCACTACTCAGGTGATTTATGTATTTACAACATGACCTTCTAATGACAGCCAAGACTCAACTAGAAATCACTGCCCAGGTGATTTATGTATTTACAACATGACCTTCTAATGACAGCCAAGACTCAACTAGAAATCACTACTCAGGTGATTTATGTATTTACAACATGACCTTCTAATGACAGCCAAGACTCAACTAGAAATCACTGTTCAGGTGATTTATGTATTTACAACATGACCTTCTAATGGCAGCCAAGACTCAACTAGAAATCACTGCCCAGGTGATTTATGTATTTACAACATGACCTTCTAATGACAGCCAAGACTCAACTAGAAATAACTGCCCAGGTGATTTATGTATTTACAACATGACCTTCTAATGACAGCCAAGACTCAACTAGAAATCACTGCCCAGGTGATTTATGTATTTACAACATGACCTTCTAATGACAGCCAAGACTCAACTAGAAATCACTGTTCCGGTGATTTATGTATTTACAACATGACCTCCTAATGACAGCGACAGCCAAGACTCAACTAGAAATAACTGCTCAGGTGATTTATGTATTTACAACATGACCTTCTAATGACAGCCAAGACTCAATTAGAAATCACTGTTCAGGTGATTTATGTATTTACAACATGACCTTCTAATGACAGCCAAGACTCAACTAGAAATCACTGCTCAGGTGATTTATGTATTTACAACATGACCTTCTAATGATAGCCAAGACTCAACTAGAAATCACTGTTCAGGTGATTTATGTATTTACAACATGACCTTCTAATGACAGCCAAGACTCAACTAGAAATCACTGTTCAGGTGATTTATGTATTTACAACATGACCTTCTAATGACAGCCAAGACTCAACTAGAAATCACTGCGCAGGTGATTTATGTATTTACAACATGACCGTCTGATGACAGCCAAGACTCAACTAGAAATCACTGTTCCGGTGATTTATGTATTTACAACATGACCTTCTAATGACAGCCAAGACTCAACTAGAAATCACTGCTCAGGTGATTTATGTATTTACAACATGACCTTCTAATGACAGCCAAGACTCAATTAGAAATCACTGTTCAGGTGATTTATGTATTTACAACATGACCTTCTAATCACAGCCAAGACTCAACTAGAAATCACTGCTCAGGTGATTTATGTATTTACCACATGACCTTCTAATGACAGCCAAGACTCAACTAGAAATAACTGCCCAGGTGATTTATGTATTTACAACATGACCTTCTAATGACAGCCAAGACTCAGCTAGAAATCACTGCCCAGGTGATTTATGTATTTACAACATGACCTTCTAATGACAGCATGTTGAGAGCACATGTTTTGAGAGCACAAATGCCTGAAACTAGGTCTCTGAAGGTTAAAATATTACATACATGTGTTGGCAAAATAATGCATATCAAGTTGAGCTCATTGGCAGTGCCATTTGTCATGCTGTGGCAGAATTATACAAGAACAATTTATTCTGTATTTTCCTGATATTAATTCCCCATTGGTACAACCATCAAATCTCAGTCAAGCCAGACACTGCTTACAGAACCAATACAGTATATCCCCCTAAAAATAATGAAACCGATACCGAACTCCAAATTTCAAAACTGGCCATCTCTAGCATATTCCCTCAGGCCTGGCATTTTTAAAAATGCAGGAGGGCTAAAAATCGCTCTCCTCACATACCCTAGGGGAGCGATTAGCTCTCCTCAAGCCTACAAAAGCTAAAAGTGGCAAAATGAAGTTGTACTATTAATGAATTCTGCCTAGTGGGCTTTGTACATTTTATTTGGTGCTGCCAACAAGGTAGTCTCTGTGAGACGGCTACACTGCCCCTCCCACACCTCCAGGCCTTGAAGAGTGGGAGGGGCAGTGTGGCCATCTTGCAGAGACCACTAACATAGCAGAGATCTGAAAACCTGTGGGTTTTAGGAACAGGCTGTTGTGGTAATCATTATTTTCTAAGGCTAGAAGGGCTATTTTTCGCGCTCTTCAATTTTTTTAAGGTGAGCAGCAGGCAAGCGAATAAATCGCTCTCCTGAAAATACCAGGCCTCTTCCCTCCTACATTAACCCCTAGCACAGTGGGAGTGCAACAGAATTTTCTCCAATCACTCTGTTTTTCTCTTGTTTAACTATAAATTTAAACAATTATATCTTGTTTAAGTCTTAGCATATTTTGTTAAATATCAAACTGCATTATGGGAAATATCTGCTATTGAAAGCTATGCCATTTTGACATGAGAGTCTAAGGGACAAAATTGCTGCTTGAAATTACAGAATTTTGACATCAGTGTGAGGGGGTTAAATACTCATTAAGATGCTGTACATAGTTCTGCAATTGTGAGTGCCATGTCTGGCCATGTCAGAAAGAAAGAATTGATTTAATTTTTTCACCCAAATCAAATCATTTTAAACATTCAGACATTTCTTCATGCCACTTGTTTACACAGCCATAGTTGTTTTGTCTGGTAATATAATTCCTGAAATAGGTATCTAAGTACATTCATTACTCTATAAACACAATAACTCTGCTTTAACCATTCCCATACAGCCATAAACCGCCCCGTTTATACAGCTCTGAAAAAGTTGTTCCAACTGTATTCATCCTGGAGAACTTTACTGGTATGATGCATTTTTCTCCCACCACTGAGGTACAGAGACATATATAAAGTCATGTGAGGCAGCTGGGAGAGATATGCTTTTCTCCCCCTACTGAATGTGTAACATACGTGTGTCTCAGGTGAGATAGCAGGGAGAGACAGATGTATCCCACCCCACCTACGTGACGTTATACATTTATAATGTTAATATGACGTTGTGAATATCGTATCAGTTTCTTGCTACCAACTAATTCATACTGACATCATCGGAATGCCGTGTGATCAAAGTTTGATGCTCTAAAACTCTTTAGACCCCAAGATGCCACCGTTCCTAACTGATTTCGTGGTATATACCTTTGGTATATACATAACTTTTGCATGCTCTTTCCGATGGTGTCATTAGTTTTTCAAAACAACGAATACCAAATGACTTGATTATATCAGCACATGACCGCCGATTACCTCTGCTAACGTAACCACTGTATGGTGGGGGAAGAAAAATAATCCCTGATGGGTACGAGTGTGGAATGGGAAAATCTCACCCTCGGGACAAGATATTTGGTCCAGACACTCGGCAAGCCTCGTGTCTGGCCCTAATATCTTGCCCTCAGGTGAGATTTTCCCATCCCACACCCGTACCCATCAGGGTTTATAATAGTCTCACCCCACCCACGTGGCAGCTATCTCACTCCACCAACCTATATTGGCTTATTAGTATATTTAATGAACACAGGACTATTCATTCAATCATCGCACCTTCTTCTGTGAACAAACAACATGGTGTCACGTTTCAGAAATATTAGCAGACAAACATTTGTCAAAGAAAATAGAATTAAAAACATAGACCGCAAAACCAAAGGACACTTGACTCTGTTATATAAATTTTGGGGTGAATGCCTTTATGAGTGGAGTGAGTTGCACAAAATTCCTGTCGAAACGTTATGCGAATATATTGCAGAATTCATAATATGACGTCATCGGAATGTGTCAATGTTCATTTCGCAACAAACCTTTAACCCCTGTCTTGCCGGCGTTGGGATTTAATTTTGTGGTATATACAGAACTTTCATACGCTCTACCCAAGCAAATCACTTTTTTTTAGAAATGGACAACAAAATTGTTTGATATAGCTGCATGTGCCCTTGAATTACTTTTGATGACATCAGACTGTTTTGGTGGGGCGAGAAAAATTATCCCTGATGGGTGCGGTTGTTAGATGGGGAAATCTCACCCTCAGGACAAGATATTTGCCTCGTGTCTGGCCCAAATATCTTGCCCTCAGGTGAAATTTCCCCATCTCAGATCCTCACCCACCAGGGATAATAAAAACAGTGTTTTACATCAGTGTTGGCTGCCTGAAACAATATTAAGTCATTTGCAGCTGTGTACTATTAGTTACAGAGTCAGCAAGTGAATGGTACGGGATGGTACCTCGCCTGTAAGTTTTATCCCAGGTGAGGCAAAGCTGACTATGTTATGAATTTACCAAACTGATGACCTTCAGGAATAATGTTAATGAAAAGTTGAATAAAAAGCAACAATTTTACATACATTTACTGTCATTACCACCTGAAAAGGGTTAACAAAGCACTTTTTAAAAGTTCAAAAAATCACTTTTAATCTGTTGAGTAAACTGTAAAGAAATTGTTCGCTTTAGCATAAACAAATCGATAGAATCAAAAAACAATAAAGAACTTTAGGTAGAGCTGTAGGATTTTAAATTTCTGGTTCGGTTTCGGTTTTGGTTTTTCAGGTGGAGTAAAACCTCAGCTCAGTTCGATTTTCGGTTTGTTCATGAGGCCAAATAAAATTCAATAAAACTCATTCTTATGTCCACCGGAGTCATAACTGAATGGCAGTGAAATTGAGTGAAACTCAATGAATGCCCGAAATAAGCTATAATACATGAAGAATCAGTAAGGCCAATATAATAATTACCTAAATATACAGAACTTTTATTGTGCTTGGCCATTTTTCGAGGTCTGACACCTACATGCAACTTGAGGAAAGCTGCAAACACAACTAAACTGAAATGTCGGAAATTCACAGAATGTAGCCTTCCCAGAGTAGTGAGAGTACCCAGACACTGCCATTGGCAGTATCTGGGTACTTTCGCTACTCTGGGATGGCTACATTCTGTGAATTTCTGCAGCAAGAGAGTATTTAATAAAAAACGAAAAACCTTAGATTACGGGATGTCGACGGTTTCGGTTTCGGTTTTAAAAAAAAACTAAAAACCTTGGTTCGGTTTCGGTTAACCTACAGCTCTAACTTTAGAGAATACAAATAATATTTTCTATCCATTTTTCAAATATTTAATGGTTTTATTCATTAAATACAGTACCGTATTTACTCTATATATTGGGACACTCTATAATTTGGGACACACACTTTTTCCAGAAAAATATATTTTTTATGCTCCAATGTTTGGGACACTCGGGAGACTTGTTTCCAGTTTCCCAGTCACCTGAAAACGGTGCAAAATGCTCAATATTAAAGCTAAGTTTGTGTTTAATTTTCCTTTTTAAACAATAAAAAAATTGATAATACATACTGATTTGTGTTGTTTTTATTTAAATCTGTTCCTAAGTTTTAATATTTACAGTCCGGACTGACATGAGGAAGACTATTCAATATTGCAACCCTTTACCGAATGCTAGTGGCAGATGACACTCATAAAAAGAATTCTTGTGTAACTAAACATTTTCATTTTTTGCTTCCAAAACATAGCTTATGACCCCTCATTAGAACGTGCGCAATGCGCGCATTCCAATGAGGGGCATAAGCTATGATTTGGAAGCAAAAAATAAAAATTAAAAAAAAAATTGGATGCCGATTTTCATATATAGTGATGGAAAACGAATCACACACAACTTGATTCAGCATCAAAACAAGACCAGGTTGTGTTTTTTCCCCATTTTCTAAGATGTGGGACATCTGTGAAAATATTTATTTTTAGCTGTCACTAAATACATTAAATATGTCTAACATTTAATTTGTAAGGCAAGATGCCCTATAGCACTGAATACATTAAATAACTCTTTATGGTTACCCGATGCAGCTTTGTAAGTATGCAAATATGGATACCATTGGAACTGGCTGAAACAGCTAATTCCAATGATATTCATATTTGCATACTTTTTTTTACTATAGAACATACAGATATTTTTGTACTATAGAACATACAGATAATATTTTGTTAATGTATTTTTCACTAATGAACATGTTGTCATACAAAAATAAAGTCACTAAAGAAAACATTTTTCTGTTGTCAATATGAAGGGGGTTTTTTCCAAGGTTTTTCTTTTCTCGAGGGGGTTTCTTCCAAGGGTTTTTTTACCAAGGGGCTTTTTTCCTAAGGAGGTTTTTCCCAGGTTTTTTTTTCTGTACCCCCACAATACATACCTTGAAAATATTTTTAGTACTTAATTCTCTTATTTTAATTCAAATTTTGAAAATTCGAAGAGAGTGGAAATGCATCAAAATAGTAATTGAGGCTACTCACCCTTTAAAGATAATTCTAGGTCACTGTGTATTAAAGTGACACCCACTGTGTATGGGATTTACTGCCAGTACAGTTAAAACTAGAAGTCCTGGCAGGAAATGTGCACAAATAGCACGTCACTCTGTGCGTTAATCTACGTGCTATGACCATAGAAAGGCTATCAAATTATGTACATATGGCCTGTGCACAAGCAATGTTTCAGCCAATGGACCTCTGGGTAACCCGGAGGTCCATTGGCAGAAACATTGCCTGTGTTTGCTCTGAGTAACCAGGAGAACCTGCCGTGCTTTGGATGCCATTCGATATGGCAATTGCGCACAATTCCTACGCACAATTAAGTCTAGATTAGCACACAGTTCGTGACAGGACTTCTAGTGTTAACTGTATGTACATGACATTCTCAGCTAATAAAATTTGAGGATATATCAACAAATTTCTTAGAGGTAGGGTAAATGTATATACGATTTTTATTAACGTAAAATTAATGTGAGGAGTTAAGTGTTAAACCTCGGCACACTGGAGTAGAAATGTCAAAATTTCAAGCTAAAAATTTTCCCATAAGGCCCCACAAAGTAGATCTTCTGTTTCTCGGGCCAGTTTTTGTAAAATTGAATGTGTGCGAGTGATTTTTATTTTATTTTTTGTAAATATTTCTTTGCCATCAAGGGACAATTTTACCAACCTTATTAACTTGGGTAAAATATCAGACATAAGGCCTAAAAAAAATTAAAATCTGTTTCTCAGGCCCTCCCACATGGTCTGTTTGGCTGCCGCATGCTCTCTTTTTATAAACAATGTAAACTTAAAAAAAATAAAAATTAAATGGTTTAGGCCTAAAAAAAATAAAAATCTGTTTCTCAGGTCCTCGCGCATGGTCCTTTTGGCTGCCGCATGCTCTCTTTTTATAACCAATGGAAATTTTAAAAAAATTAAAATTAATTGGTTTATGTCTGATATTTTACCAAAGTTAAAAAAATTGGTAAATTTGTCCCTTGAGTGCAAGATGGCTTTGCAATTCTAAAGTATTACAAAGCCTTCTTGCTCTCAAGGGGCAAAATACACCACCTCCCATGCTATTCTGTAGATTATGAGGCCTAAACCATAAGCCAAGATATGAACTTTTGATGGCAAAGAAATAATTCCAGAAATAAAAAATAAAATAAAAAAACGCTCGCCCGCATGCAATTTTACAAATAATGGTCTGAGAAACAGAAGATCTACTTTGTGTGGGCTTATGTCTGATATTTTACCCAAGTTAAAAAAATTGATAAATTTGTCCCTTGAGTGAAACAAGGCTTTGCAATGCTCTCAAGGGACGAAATACACGACCATCCATGCTATTCCGTAGATTATGAGGCCTAAAATATAAATCAAGAACATGAACCTTTGATGGCAAAGAAATAATTACAGAAATGAAATAAAATAAAATAAAAAAACGCTCCCCCGCATGCAGTTTTACAAATATTGGCCTGAGAAACAGAAGATCTACTTTGTGTGGCCTAAACCATTTAAGTTTTATTTTCTTAAGTTTGCGTTGGTTATAAACAGAGAGCATGTGACAGCCAAAAGGACCATGGGGGCGCGGTGGCATCACGGTAACCGGTTCTCATCAGATCACTGAAGTTAAGCAACATCGAGTGCGGTTAGTAGTTGGATGGGTGACAATTTCAGTGACTGATTCACGTTCCCGCATTGTGTCCTTGGGCAAGGCACTTAACACTGATTGCCTACATGTCTTTTCATCCACAAGTAAGCTCAAAAATTTTGTTTTGATCAAATAAGTGGTTTTCAGGCCTGGCATTCTGAAAAATGCAGGAGGGCAAAAAATCGCTCTCCTCAATCAGCTTAGGAGAGCAATAATTAGCTTTACACAGCATTTTAAGTATCCAGTTGAACGAACTCATTGAAACTGAAACCAACAGACTACATCAGTGATTTTATTAACTTTACTAAGGTAAAGCGAAATCTCTTAGACATCTAGATGTCTCACTCAACAACCGAACACACACTTGACAAGACCTGTGTGTGTACCCAGACCTGTTGTCCAAGAAAGTCATACGCCTACCACTACCACCTTCAACCCCCCAAGGGGGGTTGAAGGTGGTAGTAGTAGGCGTATGACTTTCTTGGACAACAGGTCTGCTTGAATCTACAGTCACATCCTGGTGCAAGTGCTTCAAGTGACAGGATAGTAGTAATGGTAGTATATTATAGTGTCAATATTCCTTGAATAATTACCCCTCAAACTGTGATGTCAGTTGTTGAACTTGAAACCGACAGAAAAAAAATATTGCTGTGACCCATTTTGCTTCAAATGATTGCAACTGTGTTTGGATATGGTTGCAGCCATTACCTCTTACCACTAAACCATTTTCAAAATGAAATTACGTGATGTTATGTGACTTCGAAGTTAAATTACATTTTTGCTTTACAACAAAAATTTAATGTGAGCATAATACATGTAATCTCAATCATCCCAGACCAAAATATTTAGGAGGGCAATTTTTCGCTCTCCTTAATTCTTTCAGGAGGGCAGTAAGGAGAGCTAAAAAATCGCTCTCCTGAAATTGCCAAGCCTGGGTTTTCAAATCCAACATGCAGTGAATACAATACAGAGGTTGAGAAAATTGTCTAAGTCGAAAAAGGGCCATAACTCTGGGAAAGAGTATTGGATGGAACCTGTTCCTTGTGCATATTTGTTCCCCCATGCAGGTCTATCAGCATACCAAAGGAGATGTAAATCCGACTAAGGACTTTGAAATTACAATGCAAAAACTTTTGTATGGGCAGATGGATGGACAGACGGAGCAATGAACAGAAGGCTTCACTAGATACTCCCGAATCCTCATTCGGAGGTCAGGGTCATAATAAATAATAGCTAATGTATGGCAAAACTGGAAAAAAAGAGGAGAATATAATCTTTTTATCAAGGCATATTGCACGTCACCACATGTACAGTTGACAACAAAATCAAAATCACTGTCTGCAGATAGAACAGGTTCCTCACAAGACTTGTCTAGTGGAAGTGTTTATTCTTCATCTTCTGTAATTATCAGAAAAATGGATATTTTGGAAAATGAACTTACTGAATTTAAAAGATAATATTATTTTGAATGGAAAGCCTGGGAAGATTAGATACAAAAACATAAAGCAGAAAAACAAAATTATAACCTGAACAAAATTGACTAGACCCTCATTAGATGAACTAAAGCATGAATCAATGGGAAAAATAGAACATCTTAATTCTGACTTTATAGCAGAGTATGATAAATTAATAGCTGCTTTTAAGAAAACAGAGGAGACAGAAAAACAAATATCTGCACTGAAAGATTTATTTCAAAATGCTCATACAAGTTTAATGCAAATAATAAAAAACAGTTAACTATCATACCCATTTTTTTATCATAAGTCATAGCTCCCACTAATGTAATAAAAATCGTCAGATTTTGTCACAGATTACCACTTTTGTAAAAACAAATCACCAGGTATCTCATAAATGGAGGTAACCAGTTTTGTAAAAAATAATTGACGGGTTTTGTCACTGAAAAAAAATCTCACCAGTTTTGTCATAGATATCCATAAAACATTAAGAATGTTAACACTTCGCTGGATAACCCGAGAGCAATTTTTGGTTACACTAAACCACAAAATTACCTTCAATGACAGGTCAGCTTCCAAGATTCCTACCACGATCCTAAGGTCCATACTAGGGCTGCACGGTATATCGATAAACCGATATATACCGGTATTCAAACCAATACCGACTGAATACCGGTGTAATTACAAAAATATCGGTTTATTGTCATTATTTATTTACTCACAATTTAATTTTCAAGATGTCTTGAGTTTTTTAACTGTAGCCCCGAAAGAATAATATTATCCCTGTATCCAAGGAATCGTCTGCTTGGGCCCTCGTAATATACAAATTCAGCAGTTGAAAAAATAATTTTCAAAAATTTCAACAAAACTATATCATGTGATGCCTCACTGGAACGAGCTCGATGAGCTCGTTCCAATGAGGGGTCACATGATATAGTTTTGTTGAAATTTTTGGGGAAAATCTGATAAATTAATTTTGAAAATAATAAATTTTGATATCATCTGCGTTGGGTAAAGGTTTTTTGAAGCGCATCATCAAGGCATGCCAATTCATTCCGACCGTGATGCCTCGAGTCTCGATTGTGGTACTTGTGTTCATATATCTGAACAGTTTTCGATATACCGGTATACCATGGTATTTTTTTGAAAACCGATACCGGTATTCACTTTTGAATATTGTGCAGCCCTAGTCCAAACTATAGGCAAAGATGGATAAAGTAAACTGGAGACACATTAAGTGTGTTAACACTTCGCTGGCTAACCCGAGAGCAATTTTTGGTTACACTAAACCACAAAATTACCTTCAATGACAGGTCAGCTTCCAAGATTCCTACCACGATCCTAAGGTCCATACTATAGGCAAAGATGGATAAAGTAAACGAGGCAGACGTATATGAGCTGAAAAGCATAGTGAAGAATATGGAAAGCTTCATGACAGGTGCTCTCTACAATAGTCTACAGACTAGAACACCACCTCAGTCTCCAATACGATCAAAACAAACAGACAATTGACCAATATTATAAGTTACTGTGATGAATTGACGGTAACATGGGCTGAGGTTTGCGGCTCGGGGCTTATGTTCAAACGAGACTCGAAGCATTGAGGTTGAACATATGCTCCAAGCAGCAAACCTCAGACCATGTTACCGTCAATTTATCGCAATAACGTATATGTTCCAATACAACCACAGCCCAAAACCTACATCGCAAAACACAGGAGGCTTATTTCATGAACTTGTGATCGTTAAAAGTTGCCTTTTTCAAGGCAACTTTTAACAATAACAAGTTTAGTGAATAGACCTCTTTTGTACCCCATGACAGCAGCGAATAGATAATCAAGAAATCAGATAAACTCATTCCATTTTAATTGAATCATAAATTTGTTTGTAATTTAAATAACACTTCATTCAGAACACTGTCTGCAACATGTGTGAAAAATCCAGAAAAATGAAGTGGCTTGATAGTCACTCCATTGATGAAACAATTACGAAATGTGCAACGTCATTTCAAATATTTCGTGTTGGGACATCAGATGGTAACATTTGCTACTGGAGTCGTAAACATGAAAGAAATTATGCCAGCTCTCATCCAATCAGAGGGCAAAGTTTTTACTCTTATTGGAAAATATGAAAATAATTACTGAACATTAGGTCAAAATTAACAATGGTAGTTATCATAAAATTTGGCAAAATGACTATAAAGACAAACCAGTGCATTGCAGCAATAGCCCATTCAAGAAGAGCTCACCATCACAAAAGTTTCACATCAATTCCCACAAAGTATCAGTCTCGGTCTGAACAGACACCACCTGACAAGTCGGTAAACTTCAAGGGACTAAGCGAGAAGGCTTTCACTCTGTCCAACAAGAACTAGGATACATTCAAAATATAAATTATGTACATAATTCTAATAATTTTAATGGTTCTGAAACTGAAACTTTAGATGCTGTTAATACCAATAGAGTTGATGGATTTAGTTTGCAATTGCATGTTGCATGTGATGGTTAATAGCTGTCCTGCGACTGCAATAGTTGACACTTCTTCCATGGTCACTTTAATGGATTTATTTATTTATTTATTTATTTATTTATTTATTTATTGGTGTTTAAGGTCACTTATTTCTGCATAATGGCTAATCATGACCATGACAGTTATATGAAGGAGGAAGCCGGAGTACCCCGAGAGAACCACCGAGCAACTGTCAGCTTCCCAACATACTAACTCTACACAAGCAGGGTTAGTTGAAGACAAGTGCACCATCGACGTGCAGTACGTCTTAGTACACAATGCCACCATGCCCCCACGTGGGCAATGGAGGTGAAGTGTCTTGCCCAAGGACACAACGCTGTTGTCGCAGGTGGGATTCGAACCGAGGACCTCTCGGCTTGCAGCCTGCACCTCTACCTACTGAGCCACCACGCCCCCACTTTAATGGATAAACAATTTTATCAAAAGTGCTTTTTCCAGGAGCAATATCTTTCAAACATCTCAGATTAAAGGGAGTTGGTGAGCAGCCTGTTATGAGTAAATTACACAGTGAAGTTCCATTAACAGTTGGTTTGAAAACCTTTAGTACTGATGAGAAATAATACTCCTAACCCTTTACCCAAAGCAATGGCAAAAACCGGCCAGTGCTATTCACAAAATTCACCATTCAATTTTTATTACTTTTTCATTTTTTGTCACCAAAACATAGCTTATAACCCCTCATTGGAACGAGCTTGTTCCAATAAGAGGTCATAAGCTAGGTTTTAGAAGCAAAAAAATTAGTGCTTCAAGAATTTTATTTGAAAGGGTCGTCTGCTTTTCATGGTAGGTAAAGGGGTAAAATTGGAAATTAACTTATCAATGCTACTTGCCACGGTGGCTCAGTGGTAGACTGTTGGACTTCTATGCCAGAGGTCCTGAGTTCAATCCTTGTCCAGGATGACCTGCGTTGTGACCTTGGGCAAGGCACTTTATCCTGGTTGCCTACATGGGGGCACAATGACGCCATGTACTAAGGAGTACTGCACGTCGATGGTGCACATGTCTTCAACCGCTGTAACCCTGCTTTAGTGGAGTTTGAACAGAGTTAGAATGTTGAGGAGCTGACAGTTGCCCATCGATGCTTGGTGGTTCTCTCCGGGTACTCCGGCTTCCTCCACCCATACAACTGTCACAGCCATTATTAACCATTGTGCATTAAGTATGTGACCTTAAACACCAATAAATAATAGTAATAAATGCTACTTGCAAGAAAATTTTACAAACTTCCAGCATTCCCATTTCAAAAATAGTTGGTAAAAATGCCATCAAATTACTACCCAATTCTGTTATCTTTTTAAATGCTAAATTGGAAGACAATTTGGTGACTTCATCATTGAAAATGTTCCATAATCAAATAATTGTTTTCATCTGTTGTGCTAAATCGAAAAACATTGTCAATAAAGGTCGTAAAAATGGGTGAACATTGTATTAAATTAAACAGGAATCTTCACGTAGGGAATGCAGAAGAGATATGTTTGAAGAGCCTCTCAATGATGTAAAATGTCATGTAACATATAATAAAAAGAAAATCTACGCCATTTTAGTGAAAAATAAAACTTTCTGGTCCACACTTATGAGATATTCCTGATGTTCACTAAAACAGCGTAGATATCCTCTATATTTCACATACACCTAAATAAATAGTTCAAGTGACTGATTGCGTCATTTTCCTTTGCATTGTCACACAATATTTAATGCTGCAGTGGAGCCCACTTAATTGGATATCTCTTAACTGATTAACCCTGTTAATTGAATATAATTTCCCAACACAAAACCATTTACCATATCTCCAGTACAAATTTGATCTGTTAGTTGAATATAGGTTATAGAGTAAACTCCTGTTAATTGAATAAAAAATCTTGTAACCTGTCAAGAAATTACCCTAACTCTCCCCAGTTTTCCATTGTTTACAGATCTATTACATTACTTCCCAACAAGGGTTGGAAAACCGCTGAATTAAATTTAACTGCATACAATTAAAATCATGGTTACAATTTTGTTTACAACCCACGGCCCCAAATAAAAAGTTGAAATTTAAAAAAAAATACTATGTTACCCTCCTAAGATATGACAAACAATGTTGGGGGTATACTGAACACTCATAAAAAATACAACAGAGTGCCCTGTAATATTTGACATACTCCAAAATGAATAGCTGAAGTGGTGTCTTCTCGCATTTTTATTCACATTGTTCAAAATAAATTAATGCTACGATGTTAATTCTAGGCGATAATAGAAAAACATCAAAATTAAATTTCACTTCGGAAGTTTGTACCCTTTGACCTTTTAGCATTCATGGTTCCAAAAAGAAAAATTATAAAATTATGAACATCTGACTGGAAATATATGATACCACTACCATTTGGGAGGTATCCTCTACCATTTATGGCAATCATACCTGAACAATGGCAAGAGCTTCAACTACAATATTTCATATTCTGCTGAATCAATATTTGAAATGGGCACTCATCCCAATTTTACTTCCATTGACATCACATCCTGTCTGTTGTGAAGTCAAATGTGACAGGACTGCAGAAAAAAGGCCCAAACTATTTTATATGCTTTTAAAGGGTCATTAAGTCCCAATAAATAAATAAATAAATAAATAAATAAATAAATAAATAAATAAATAAATAATCACCAGTAAGCACCAAGCCAGAAAATAAGCAGACTATCATCTGCAAAATGAGGTCCCCAGAGGGTGAATTTAGTGATGCTACCCTGCACAGCAGGGTAGCATCACTAAATTTACACCCTGTGAACCTCAATCTGAATCAGGTTCTCAAAACTAAACAGAAAGAGGAATCCAGAGGATAAATTGACCCACTGTATATTTTCAGGCCTGGTAAGCACACAAGCACTATATAGAAATCTTAACCTTTCACTGATCTCTTTTCTGTAGACCTGGAATCTTTCTCTAGCAGTGCTTGCAGCCAAGGTACCTCCTCCAAAATACCTCTTCTTCATAACATGACAGGCATCCTTCTGTACAAGCAATGCACCTGCAATACCGAAGAATAAAATATTAACTGGTAGAGTGCTAAATTATTTTCCCCATCAAATCCTGTACACATGTCTTTGTCTTGTTACATTTTATGGCAGAGTGCCTATGTGAATTCCCTCTAACAGTGTAACAAAGCAAACCCTTACAGACTTAATAATATCACTTCAAAGATAATCCAAAGCACAT
Source organism: Pictodentalium vernedei (assembly GCA_031216915.1). Classification (NCBI taxonomy): domain Eukaryota; kingdom Metazoa; phylum Mollusca; class Scaphopoda; order Dentaliida; family Dentaliidae; genus Pictodentalium; species Pictodentalium vernedei. The sequence continues at coordinate 26,411,780 of CM062289.1, forward strand.
CCACAGAATGTTAAAAAATTTATAGTAATTTATATATTTTTTATACTTACCAATGACCCAGACTTAGCTGGTGCTAACTCTAACAAAACCAGGGCCAAACACAAATTTTGCCCCCCAATCCCCAAAATTTGCATCCAAAACAAAAAGAAATCATGTCCTAAAGGACCTCCATACTATGCCTCTACTGCGCATGCGCAGTGACGCAGACGTCCCGAAATTGGCGCCAATTATCATTCTTAATGGCAGTGCCTGGTCAGCGCTATGTACTCAGCGGGGAGGCAAGAGTTCCCAACTCCAGGGAGGGCCATCCCCGTCTGGGTCATTGGTAAGTATAAAAAATCTATAAATTACTATAAATTTTTTAACATTTTTATACTGTACCAATGACCCAGACTTAGCTGAATAGTAAACAGGCTGGAGGGCCTAGGACATAGAGAAAAATCCAATAAGCTCAACTATATAGTAAAGAGGTAACCCCTTAAGGAGAAAAGGAGTATTAGGCTTTACATGTATCTTTCTTATTTAATATTAAATTAGAAAGATACACTACCCTTAATAATTGAGCACAATAACATTCATGTTCTCTGTTAACATCCAGTATAACCCTTATACTAATTATTTTTAAAGCAAGCCAATAAATAAAGTAGTCCAGAGAATTGAGACTCTTTATAGTCATTTAAAAGTGTCCGAGTATTGTATATTAAAGCCCGTTTGACACTTGACATATACAAATGCTTCACACCGAGCTACACTTTAAAAATAAGACATGAATGAATTTAAACATTAATATTACACTTTAAAACCATCCCGGAAGCGACTCAGAAATACTGACTTGGAGGAGGCATTCCCTTGCTTTTCACTATAAAGCAGGTGACCTAAGGGAACACCCCCCCCCCCCCCCCCCTTCCCCTTGCCCTGGGTCAAATAGCCCAGAGCGAAGAGGGCAGCCAGACGGAGTCACTGCCGGAACAGAAAGCCTGCATAACTATAGTTGCAACTGTTTAGTGGACGACATTCTGAGCAACAGATAACGGACCTAAACAATGCAGGTCTCCAGAAATGGACTCAATATTTCTGAGATAAAAATTCGTAAATGTGGATGGCTGAGACCAATAAGCAGCCTTCATTAAATCTGTAATAGCAACACTATTAGCATAAGCCCAGGAAGTAGAAAGAGCTCTTACTTCATGAGCAGAAATCTTAAGCACAGACTGCTGAGAAGAAGATAAGTCTTCATAAGCAGTACGGATAGTTAACTGAATCCATCTAGCAATAGAATGGACTGAAATATCCTTTCTATTAGGCATCAAAGACAGAAAGAAACGTTTCCGTCCCTTTCTGATAAACTGAGATCTCTGTTTATAGATACGTAATGCTCTAACAGGACAGAGTAAAGGCCTACGCCCGTCTGAAGACGGAAGAGCCTTAATAACAATAGGTTCCGGATATTTATTAGGAGCCTGATTCTTAGCTAAAAAACCCACGTTAGTAGTGAAGGTGATAGTATTCCCAACACTACGATAATGAGAATCATCCACCGATAGTGCATGAAGCTCACTGACTCTTCTAGCAGAAGAGAAAGCTAAGAGAAAAGCTGTCTTATAAGATAAGAATTTGAAATCTACTGTCCCAAGAGGTTCAAATGGCTTTTCCTTCAATTTAAGAAGAACCCAAGCTAAATTCCACTTAGGAATTAATCTAAGAGTTCTGGGTCTATTTATCGAAAAGTTTCTAACCAACTTCGATAAAGAGACATTAGATCCAATTTGTAAACTATCATGATGTGCATAGGTATCAGATAACATAGATCTACAACCCTTTATAGTAACAGGCTGCAGTTTGATTTCGTCAAACAAGTATACTAGAAAGTTTGCAATGTCTGGTATAGAGGGATCGAATATATCTACAGAATGATCCCTACACCAATGACGAAAAGCCGCATAGTTTAGCGAAGAGGAGGTCCTCCTACAGTTAGAAATCGCGTCCACTGCTCGTCCTGTAAAGTGCTTGCCATGCAAGAAGGACCGCACAATGGAAAAACGTGAAGGTTGAGACCTTGCGGGTTGTGATGGAGCTGGCGCGATTTCCCCTGCGAAAGAAGATCCTCCCGTGGAGGAAGCTTCCGCGGTAGGTCCCACAACAGACACCTGAGTAGATTTATCCACGGTCTCTGTGGCGACAGAGATGCTACCAACAGAATCTTGCATTGAGATTGTTTTATCTTTAGCAATACTTGTTGAATTAACGGCGCTGGAGGATACGCATATCCTATCATTCCGTCCCAAGGGATCGACAGAGCGTCTACTGCAAATGCTCTTGGATCCGGACACGGAGACACATACGTCTGCAACTGATTGTTGAGATGTGTCGCAAATAAGTCTATCATTGGCCGTTCCCATTGGTAGCAAATCTGATTGAATACTTGTTTGTTGAGAGTCCACTCCGACGGCAACAAGCGACCCTTTCGTGAAAGGGAGTCTGCTAGCACATTCAGACGACCCGGTATGTGACGGACCGAAAGAAGAACGTGATGTTCTAACGCAAACAGAAGGATTCTTTCCGTTAGATTGACCAACGGAACTGAATGAGTGCCTCCCTGATTCCGTATATACGCCACTACTGTCGTATTGTCGGATAGGATTTGGACATGAGCATCGTGAATAATGTCCATCCAGTGGCGTAACGCAAGCCAAATTGACATCATTTCCTTGATGTTTATGTGCTTGCACAGGAATTGTGGATCCCAAAGACCCTGGCATCTCGAATCCGTTGGGATTAATGATGCACCCCAACCTGTTTGACTGGCATCCGTCATAATGGTAAAACTCGGATCCGGCAACTGCAGCGGAACTCCCTGAGTTAACCACTGAATGTTTGCCCAAGTCTGAATCTCTTGTTTCACTTGATCTGACAAGAGAACGTCTACATCGAGCGAATGAATTTTCACACTCCAATTCTGAGTCAGGAAAATTTGAAGAGGACGTGTGCGTAACCGCCCCATCGGAATGAGATCCGCGGCGGCTCCGCACAGACCTATCAGTCTCATAAATTCTCTCGCCGTGACTTTGTCTGCGTGCAGACAATAGCGAGCGTAACAACTGACTAATTTCGCTCTGGTTAACGGCAGACGAACGAGATTGTTGTGCGTCTCGAAGCTCATTCCCAGATGAGTGAATGACTTGGACGGCACCAGATCCGACTTCTCCTCGTTTACTATAAAACCGAGACGTCGGAGCAATAGAAGAAGATTCTGAACATCGTTCTGAAGCGTTAACTCGTTGCCGTACCTCTGAAGAATGTCGTCCAGGTAGGCCGACGTTACCGCAGACGAATGAGCTCGGAAGTAGATCATTACCGAGTTCATTACCCGAGTGAAAGCCCAGGGTGCTAGATTCAATCCGAAGCACATCGCCCGGAATTGATACACCACTCCTAGGACTGCGAAGCGTAGATACTTTCGGAATGTCGGATGTACCATGACGTGAAAGTACGCATCTTTGAGATCTATGCTCGTTGCATAATCGTTCACCCGAATACTCACTCTGACCGATCGAATCGTCTCCATATAAAACTTCGGAGCGACGATCAGCTTGTTTATCCAGCTCAAATCTATGACTGGACGGAACGAGCCGTCTGGTTTCGGAACCAGAAACAGATGGCTGTAGAATCCCGGAGATTCCTGGTTTTCTACGACCTCTACCGCGTTCTTCATTAAAAGAGACTGCACCTCTGATAACAGAGCGTCTCTTTTCTGCGGATTTGACGGAAGATGAGTCCACTTTGGACTTCGAGTTAATGGAGGCTTTCGTTTGAAGGATATCTTTAGACCTTCCGAAGTCACTCCTCTCACCCAAGGGTCGTCCGTAATCGACGCCCATTCTTGTGAAAAGCTCGACAACCTTCCGCCAACCGGAACGCGATAGAGGTTTAAGCCATCACCTCCTGGATCTGCGAGGCCTGCGGTAGGAGAAACCACGTCTTCCACGACCCGCACCTCGCCCCGTCGACCTCGGGGCGTCCGACCGATTGTCCCGGCCTGAAGGACGTCCCGAACGAGAGTCGCTATCCTGACGGTCTCTCGAATAAGACCAAGAGGACGCACCGGAACCTCTATAGGAACCTCTCTTGGGCACATTAGACCCAGAAGTGCCTGTCTTATTCGTGTCTGCTGTATCCGACTTCTTAGGAGCAGATTTGAACAACAGAGAATCCTTAGCTTTCTTTGTAATTTTATCATAAATAGCGGAAAGCTTGCCGTCAAAGAGAAGTTCTCCTGAGACCGAAGCGACTCTAAGAGAGTTCTTCACCTTAGAATCCACTAATGTGGATGTAGCTAGGGCTGCGTCACGTCTAACCAACTCCAGATTTGCCACTGAAAGGGCGGAGTTACACGTGGAATAAGCTACTGCCCTTGAAAGAAGTCTTAAAGAGGATTGTATATCCTGAAACTCTTTCCCCTGAAGGTGCAGTGATAACGCCTTAGTAAGGTGATCTGCGTAAGATAAGGCATCTAAATTGGCTCTGTTAGACGCAATAGCTGTTTCCAACACCGCGGTTGGAATAGAAGCTGACGACGGTAATGATAGCTCTAAGTCTTCCGCCTCGTCGTCCATACGCAGAGGAACTCTCGGTATACCCTGTCCTGCCGTATCGAATTTATTCCTTGCATTAATGAAAGGCAGGTTGAGAGTATTAGCGGACAAGAAACCTGCTTTCCCCGTCCTGAAAGCAAGTTTAAATATAGCGTCGTTCAATAATTCAAATGTTCTTGCAACATTATTGGACTGCGACGGAAACTCGGGAGCGATGTCCCTGAACCGCTCAAAAAATTCAGAGTCCAATGACGCTATAATTCTCTTGTCCGGAAGCGCAGCAGTCTGGCCCGACGGAACAACTTGAGGGAGAAAGTGCCGGATGAAGTCCACGGCAGCTTTATGTTGTTCCGAAAGGGATAGCTCCAAGTCATCCGTATCCCTTTCACCATCCGGTCGGACCTCATGATGTTCCCGGTCGTCCGCCCCCGATGCTTCGGCGGAGCGTACCGACCCAGCGCCGTCGGATAATTCTCGATCCGACACCGTTTCTGTCGGTTGCTGGGATGCTGCGATAAGCTGTGCTATCTGCACAAGAATGTCCGGCGTCGAGACCTGCGGAGGTGCAGTCTTTCGCTGCTTCGCCGAGGGCAGCTCCGCATCAGATGGCTCCCGCATACTTTTCCTATGCGAACGTCCGGAGTCCATCGGTCTCGAATCCCTGGCTGCCGGATGGTGTGACCTGGTCGCCGAAGAATCCTTGATCGGCGAAGCTGGTAATATATCGGCGGTCACGCAGCCAAGGTGCGGTCGTGTGCGCTGACGAGAAGAGGAAGCCTTAACAGTCTCTGCGGACTGCTTATACAACGGAGCGTCCCGAGCGACGGACGTATGCTCCGCTAAAGACACATTTTGTACCACAACATCTGGTCCCAGATGTTGTTGTACGAGAGAGGGGCCTCTCTCGCTCGCGGCCCGGCTGGACCTGGACGAGCTAGGAACCGGACTCAAAGGCTTCCTCCGTTCTCGCTTACTATCCGCCGTCACTGGGTGTGCATCTATTATGTTTATAGTGCTCGCATCACCCAACATTTCCTTTTGGACCGCATCGGACGAACCCGGCTGCCGAACCATTCGGTGAATGGACGCTACACCTGGCGAGCTAGCGGACGACATTTGTCTAATCTCCATGAGCACTTTTGCCGCTAGCTCTGAATTCATTTGTGACGACGGACGCACACTTGAAGAAGATAACATGGAAACATCACCCTGTTCTGGTTCCTCTGAAATAGAAACTGAGAGAGTAGAGTGACCTTGCGGAGAAAGAGCCGGAATCGCTCTTTCTCCAGAAACAACATATCGTGACACACGTTTCCAATGTTTCTCATCCCAATGTTCACATATAGGACAGGGATTAATGCGAGAACACTGACTACAATTAATACAATGATCATGAAAGTCAGAGGAAGATTTCTTCCTATTACAATTTGAACAACGTCCCTTCATTGTGAAAGAACAACCATAAGTCCTAGTTACTCGCAAAAACCCCTGACACAAAGATACATAATAACATGATCCATTAATAAATGAAAAAACAATTGCAAAACAAAATAATTTTGAAAAAATATTTTTTCAGCGAAGCCCAAGTTGCTGAAAAGTAACGTTGAGCCCCGATGGATCCGATGGCAAAGTGTGGTCAAAAATTTTAAATTTATATTAAATAATTAATGAGACACTTTCGGATAATACAAATGTATCTTATAGTGAGATAAACTACAGCAAAGGCAAACAGCCCCCCTCAAAAAAGGCTGTTGCCAATGAAAACAAACAGTGTAAAAACACCAGAAAACATGACTCCAGGCACTGAAAAAACTGGCCCGGAATCAGTCATCAATTACACTCTATCTGATGCAAAACACAGACTCCCAGGGGAGAATCTGTAGAACATCAGATGGAAGATGCAGAACACAAACGTTATACACCCATGGGTGAAAACGTAACTATGGGGAAAATAACAGAAAACATTCTGTAACCAAGCAACTCTCCCAGGAAATTTTAGAAATGAAATTTCTCAAAAATATGCCAAAAGCATGGGAGAATTGCAAGGGGGGGACTTTAGAAGGCTAGGGGAGAGGAAACACTGAATAAGCAGTGCAACAATTAGCAAGAATGACAACAAGAGGCCCATGCCTCGAAAATAGGCAACTTAACATAATTTCATCAAAAAATTTTAAGTACAGCCCTGATTATTTTTTGTCACTTCTTTTTCCTCTCCTCCTTCTATCCTCCTTAGAATCACATTTTCTCCAAGAATTACGTGTCTGGCATCCTTTAAACTGAGATTTACAAGCACAAAGATCAGTGAGATGTTGACTGATGAAGGGCCAAACAGAGAATGATAATTGGCGCCAATTTCGGGACGTCTGCGTCACTGCGCATGCGCAGTAGAGGCGTAGTATGGAGGTCCTTTAGGACATGATTTCTTTTTGTTTTGGATGCAAATTTTGGGGATTGGGAGGCAAAATTTGTGTTTGGCCCTGGTTTTGTTAGAGTTAGCACCAGCTAAGTCTGGGTCATTGGTACAGTATAAAAATATGAGGCTTCAAGTTGTAGTACAGTGGAACCCTGTTAATTGAATAGCCACTTTGCCAATGAAAATTATTAAATTAACAGGAGTACATGTACCATATTTACTCTATGTATTGGGACAGCTAAAAATAAATATTTTCACAGATGTCTCACATGTTAGAAAATGGGGAAAAAACACAGCCTTGTCTTGTTTTGATGCTGAATCAAGTTGTGTGTGATTCGTTTTTCACTATGTACGAATATCGCCATCCAATTTTTTTTTTAGATTTTCATTTTTTGCTTCTAAAACATAGCTTATGCCCCTCATTGGAATGTGCGCATTGTGCTCATTCTAATGAGGGGTCGTAAGCTATGTTTTGGAAGCAAAAAATGAAAATTTTTAGTTACACAAGAATTCTTTTTATGAGTGTCATCCGCCACTAGCGTTCGGTAAAGGGTTGAAGACTGTCACAATGTAATATTAAATAGTCTTCCTCATGTCAGTCCGGACTGTAAATATTAAAACTTAGGAACAGATTTAAATAAAAACAACACAAATCAGTATGTATTATCAATTTTTTATTGTTTAAAAAGGAAAATTAAACACAAACTTAGATTTAATATTGAGCATTTTGCACTGTTTTCAGGTGACTGGGAAACTGGAAACAAGTCTACTGAGTGTCTCAAACATTGGAGCATAAAAAAAAAAAATTTTCTGGAAAAAATGTGTTCAATTAACAGTAGTATTCAATTAACAGGAATTGTGTCACTTTCCTGTATTCTAGAGATTAACTTACCATTTATTCTATTATATCTTGTTTGACAGAGCTCCATGAGCTCTGTCAAACAAGATTAATAGATTAAATGCCTGTATTGGATGTACTGAGGCCAAATAGGTCTATAAACAAAGGTGGAGGTGTATTTATCAATTTTTTTAACTTGGGGAAAATTTCAGAAATAAAATATTTAATTTTTATTTTTTTTAAGTTTACAATGGTAATAAAAAGGGAGTATGCGGCAGCCAAAAGGACCATGCAGGAGGGCCTGAGAAACAGATTTTATTTTTTTGAGGCCTTATATCTTGTTGTTTATTTGTTTATTTAATGGTGTTTAAGGTCACATATGTCAGCACAATAGCTAATCATGGCTAAAACATGGAGATAAAATATGGCTGCTGTGGACTGGTCACTTTCTATGGGTAGGCAATATTTCCACGGACTCAATGATATCAGATTCCAAACACTAATTATAGGAATAATCATCAAAAATTTAATTACTAAAAACACCGGGTACAATCGGGTGCTTCATTAACTAAAATTTTGCTCATGATGACTTTTATTATGTGGTAAACACATGCGTGGACATCACTGCCCCATGTGGATTATGACCAGTCCACGATGACCATCCTGTAAAGCCAAGTTTAGTCAATCATTTATACCCATGTTTCCCATTTTAGAGGACTTCCACCTCAAGGATTGGTTACTGGGTCAAATTTTACCAGTAGAACAGAGCTTGTTTACCAAAGTAAACAAGCCATGTCTCACCTCCTGGGGTTACCATTGGGGTATATCTTGTGTGACAGAGCTCACATAGCTCTGCCATCAAGCAAAATATAATATTTATTTATTTATTTATTGGTGTTTAAGGTCACATACTTCTGCACAATGGCTAATCATGACCATGACAGTTTTACGGCTGGAGGAAGCCAGAGTTTCCCAGAGAACCACTGAGCAATGGGGAGCAACTGTCAGCTCCCCAACATACTAACTCCACACATGCAGGGTTAGCATTGGCTGAAGACAGGTGCACCATCGGCGTGCAGTACGCCTTAGTACACAACGCCACCATGCCCCCACGTGGGCAATGGGGATGAAGTGTCTTGCCCAAGGACACATCACTGTTGCCGCAGGTGGGATTCAAACTGCGGACCTTTTGGCTTGCAGCCTGCACCTCTACCAACTGAGCCACCGTGCCCCCTGCAAGATATAATAAATTGAATGCCATACTGGATGGACTGAGGCAAATACTCAAGTGGAATTTGGTGACTGCCAGGGTAATTTCTTGACATATTACAAGATTTTTTATTCAATTAACAGATGTTTCTCTATAGTCTATATTCAAATAACCCTTTACCTAATGAATTAGCCACATGCATGCACCCACGTAATTTACAAATTAACCAGTTGAAAAAAATACATTTTTAAATAATTACATTGTTAATGTAGTTATACGTTTTGGGGCAAATACTCAATTCCCATTGGTCAGCTGGATGAAAACGTCATGACCAAATGTAATTCATTTTCCAATGAATACATTTGGTCGAACTTTGACCTGCATTTACGGTAGATCGCAGTTGACAGATTCGGGTGGTGTTTGGGCGTGTTTTTAACTTTTAGCGCCTCTCGCAGTCATCAACTCCGCTGCTGTTTCTTTGGTGACATTTCCCAACTGTGGCATAAAGCCTGTTACTAAAATACTCATTTCCATTTCTAAAGTTGTGAAAATTAAAAATCAGAGTTGTGAGCTTTGTCTTTTGTGTGAGGGTGGTTTTTCGCCTCATTTGTTCGTACGTTTTATTTCGTCCTTCTGCTTTGTTGTTTGGTGAAAAGTAGTTTAAACAGTTACGGAATGTAATTATAAAAATTGAATGCAATTTTTATAATCTTTATTGGAGTATGAACGTGTGGGAATGGGCACAAATTATGTATGAATCCCGAAGGCAAATCAGAAAAACCTTTTCATGTGACCCCTCAATGGAACAAGACAGTTGAGCTTATTCCAATGAAGGGTCACATGATATGGTTTTGTTGAATTTTTTTTTTTTTTAAAAACAACAATTAAAATAATTAATTCTAATATGCATGCGCGAATAGATAAAATATGTTCTGAAGGTTTTATGTTGGAAGTTATTTATTCAATTATTACCACTTCAGCATGCGTTTTCTGATATATTAACATTATTTTACTCACACGGTAAAACTCCATAATTCATGACGTCATGCAACCAGAAGTACGTGGCAGGCTTTAATGAAAACAAAATTCATTAACGGCCCGCAGCCCAATTCCGATCCATCGTAATAACAGTAACAACATGATTTTGTAAGGCATCCCAGTTTATCAATGGCCCACAAGGAAGGAATAACAGCTCTATTGGCCTGCAAATTTGTTTCGGGCAGGTAATAAGCCCTCAGGGTTTTTTTTCATTACTCTTGGGCCATTAATAAAATGTAAATCCCTCCAAACTAATGCTAACAGGGTTATTCAATTAAGAGATATCCAGTTAAGTGGTCTTCACTGTAAACTAGCTATTAACTGAAAGCAGGAGATGTTTTCATTTTTGGAATTCACTTTAAAAACATTTCCACAATCCAGTATAGGCCTAAAAAAAATTAAAAATCTGTTCCCTCTGGCCCTCCTGGATGGTCCTTTTGGCTGCCGCATGCTCTCTTTTTATAACCAATGTAAACTTAAAAAATAATAATTATACGGTTTATGTCTGATATTTTACCCAAGTTAAAAAAATTCATAAATTTGTCCCTTGAGTGCAAGAAGGCTTTGCAATGCTTAACATTGCAAAGCCTTCTTGCTCTCAAGGGAGGAAATACACTACCACCAATGCTATTCCGTAGATTATGAGGCCTAAAACATAAACCAAGAACATGAACTTTTGATGGCAAAGAAACTATTACAGAAATAAACAACAGCACCGCCTAGTAGGCAACATACGCCCATCAAAATTGGAACATGCACAAGTTTCTCTGGGATAAAGTTTGACATTTTTGTTGACTCGACTATGTCTGCCCCCCCCCCCCCTCCCTCCAATCATTGCCCATTCCCCTGCCCTGTCTGGAGTAAAGGGTAATTCACCTGTTTCCACATTTTCATATTAAGCAATCTGAGGTCTTTACAAAATAAAAAAGATACCATGCTCATGAAGCTGCATATTAAATTTCAAAAGAATCCGATTAAGTTCACAGACTGTAGAGCACAGAAAGCATAATTTGACTGATTTCTATGTATGAAAAGGGCAATAACTCCTAAGAAAACAACCGAACACGACCCAAATATGAACTTGTGTGAGATATTATGGCCAAGAAGCTGTGTATTAAATTTGAAAAGAATCTGATTAAGTTGACGGTCTAGATCTGGGGAGCACGGAAAGCATAATTTGCTCGATGAAGTTCACACGAACAAAACTTTCCAATTTCCAAATAGCCAAAGTCAACTCTTTCTGAGACAAAGTTCAACCAACCTCATATCATCTGGGTTTATATCAAACTTCACACTTACACAATGGTCAAAATCAGAATTAAATTTAACTCAGTGTTGCTATGAATGACAGCACCTGCCAAGTGGAAAAGGAGATTGAAATTTTGTGTGGGTGTGGCTTATGATGTTCCTTTTAACTTACGGAATTCAATGGTCAATAAAATTTTTAATGACACAAGAACATGTTTCAGTGAAATATATAGAGGATATGAAATGAGTGTTTTTCTCATATAATATTTATGAAACCAGTCTAAGAATTTTCCGTTTTGGTGAGCCTCTGGTGAGCCCAAATGGAAAATTTGGATGAGTGTCATAAATATTATATGAGAAAAACACTCATCTCATATTCTATTTATCATATGACACACACACGCACAAATTAGCCAATCAGTATGACTTTTTAACCCATCACCTAACTTGAGTTCCAGACAGCACTTGAAAAAAACATCGTTGTATAACTAAAAATTTTCATTTTTTGCTTCCAAAACATAGGTTATGACCCCTCATTGGAACGAGTGTGACACGCTAGTTCCAATGAGGGGTCATAACCTATGTTTTGGAAGTAAAAAGTGAAAATATAAAAAAAAATGAATGGCGTTTTTCTTGTACAGTTAAAACTAAAGTCCTGTCACGAAATGTGCGCTTATCTAGGCTTAATAGCGCGTAGGAATTGCACGCAATTGCCATATCAAATGACATCCAAAGCACGGCAGGTTCTCCTGGTTCCTCATAGCAAACACAGGCTATGTTTCTGCCAATGGACCTCCGGGTTACCCTGAGGTCCATTGGCTGAAACATTGCTTGTGCACAGGCCGAATGTACACAATTTGATAGCCTTACTATGGTCATAACGCGTATATTAACGCGCATATCAACGTGCTATATGTACGCATTTCAGGACAGGACTTTTAGTTGTAACTGTATTGCACGAGACATTTTTTGCCGTTACATTAGGTAAAAGATTAATACAATACAACTCACCCTAAATAGGACAGATAACTTAAATTCTCCCTACTGAAATTATTACGAAAATGTGACCCAGCTGTATTTTGTTTAGCCAATCAAATTGTCCAGCTTTGAAATTGACCAATGAAAGCTCCCAACTCTAATTATGCAAATTATGAAAATGTGGCCCAGTTGTATTTTGTTCAGCCAATCAAATTGTCTAGTTTTGAAATTGACCAATGAAATTGATGGAAGGCTTTATTTATCACTGATTAATATGAAAACAAAATATCAAATGTTTTAAAGTGAACAAAGCAGTCGAGTCATATGATAAATAGAGGATATGGAATGAGTGTTTTTCTCATATAATATTTATGAAACGAGTCTAAGAATTTTTCGTTTTGGTGAGCTTCTAGTGAGCCCAAACGGAAAATTTGGACGAGTTTCATAAATATTATATGAGAAAAATACTCATTTCATATTCTATTTATCATATGACACACACACACACAAATTAGCCACTTAGTATGACTTTTTAACCCATCACCTAACCTGAGTTGCAGAGGGCACTTCCTCGTATAACTAAAAATTTTCATTTTTTGCTTCCAAAACATAGGTTATGACCCCTCATTGGAACGAGCGCAACACGCTAGTTCCAATGAGGGGTCATAACCTATGTTTTGGAAGCAAAAAGTGAAAATATAAAAAAACAAGAGGCCCCAGGGGGCCTGAGGGCACTCATCCAACATGGTAGTCTAAATATCAAACCAGGGACTTGAGTTGAATAAGCTTGAATAAGCTGCATATGCCCCTCTTAAGAAAAGCATATACCAACTAGATGTAGCGATTGTGCCCACACAATACACAGGATTTTCTTTCTATTTTCAGTTCCTGCATTTTTACGTCCCAAAACTGAAAAATAAATGCATAAAAAACAGATTTTTTTATTTTTGTTCGGAAAGTTTCGAAGTCCCAAACAAAATATTTTCAGACCAAAATTTTTTTTTCTTCTTAAAATTGACCAAAACTTCCGGATTTTGGTCCAAAATTTTAGTCCCACCCAGACCCCAAATTTTCAGTGTAAAAAAAACAACATTTTTTTGTCTTAAAATTGACCAAAATGCATAAAAACAAAAAAACTCATTTCCAGATTTTGGTCTACAAAATGTGCATTATCGTATACCTGGTGTGGGGTATATATATATCCCACACCAGGTATACGATAATGTCATTTGTAATGTAGCTTTTTATTCATTTTTTCCATTCGTTATCTTCGATTTCTCGAATCAGCCACTCGCGATCGCGTAATTCAGTATACTTTTATTTTCAGCATATCAGCTACAGTTTCGTCATACCAGCCCGTGTTGTATACAATACTGTATACTTCCTGACAGCTTCGAAACTATTTTTATATAGCTGATTGGTTTCATCATACCAGCCCGTGCAACACAAGTTGCCTGACAGCTTTGAAACCATAAAGTTTCCTCATACCAGCCAGTGTTGTATACAATCTGTATACTTCCCGACAGCCTGGAAACTTCAAACATTTGCTGATAGGTTTCATCATACAAGCCCGTGCAACATAACATTGCCTGACAGCTTTGAAACCTAGAAGTTTCCTCATACAAGCCAGTGTTGTTTACATTTCGTATTCATCCCGACAGCTTGGAAACTTCATCAAACGCCGAGTTTCTAAAATACCACCAGTACAGTACCCAACTGTCTGACGACTTTGAAACTCAGAAGTTCCATACAGCAGGCCTGCACTATACGGAGTATTCTGTGTATTTTTGCCAGCTTGGGACTTCACCAAATGGCGGACAACCTGAATTACCAAACAGTTTAACAAATAAACTGTAATAACTCGAGATCCCTCCACCGAAGGGAATCTAACAAAAGCACCAATACTCAAGTGCTATTACCAGACCAGTGAAAATAACAAAAACATTGTTTCTAATAAAACACCTGGTCCTCACACCCTACCAATACTTTCTGGTGTGAATAATATAACTGCACAAACTATAAACAAAACTTCAATACAGTGCAGTTGTCAAGTGCAAACACTTAACCAGTGAATACAAAGAAAACACCTCGTCTCCTCAGCCAATAAAAGCTGTAAGGTGTGAACAATATAATTGCACCAACTGAGACAAGCCTTCAACGAAGTGCAATAATTAAGACTTATACAGCATTTGAGATTTGCCAAAAACAAACACACTAACAATTTTTAATTGGCAATCTGCTACAAGCAAATCTACGGCTGTATACAAGTTATAACACCACATCGAAAAATAAATGGTGTGTCGAAGTCCCAACATAAGGTGACTGATATTATACAATTTTATACTCAAATATCGACCATGTTTCGATAAACTCGGACGTTTCAATAAATTGAAGTCCTGAGGTATTTGTTTATTTGAAAAAAACGTAAAGGTTGAAACTAGTCATACATAGCAGATTAAATTCCGGGCAAGTACCAATGGGCTTCGGGTCAAACAAATTATACACCGAAGCAAATATAAGCGCTATAATAAAATTAGCTTTTTCGTCACGAGCTCAAAGCTCCAAGAGCTGACAAAGGACAAAATGCATTGCTCAAGTGCTTTCAGTCCAACGACCATGTTTCTTTAGTGTCGACAGTTATTTACTAAGGCAATGGTCCAGGCCTAATTATTAAAATGGGCATACCTCAAACAATGCAGCATGTACATACTGATAAGCCTTTTAATATGGGACTCATACATCTTGCATGCCCGAAACTGATACAATCTTACATGTTGGGAATTATTCCGACCCAATAATAGGGCTGCATCCATTTACTGGAATACCAACAGCTCTCACAAATGCGCCCAAGAGCGAGTGCTAGTATAATATGGGCTGCATCCACTGAGTGACATACGCGCCCACGCCTATGTAGCATGCGTTCACAGATGAGCCTTAGAGCGAGGGCTAGGGGTGGATGGAGGAAACGGGTAGCTAAGCCATTCACCCTTGGTTCTCCATCAGTGTCATCGCTTAATACGCATAGCTAACATCGAAGCGATACCAGAGAGCAATCATACTAGACGCTGTATAATATGGGCTGCATCTACCAAATGGTAAACATACGCGCCCCAGCAACAGGGCACATGTAATGCCTACATCATAGTTGATCGACCTTCCATTCTATCCGGTCGGCAGTATTTTCCAACTCGACTGTCGTATCACCAACGCCAGTCTGAATTACCTACCGAACTGTCTTCGGGCAAATACACGTTAATGTCAATAATGACATACCCAGATAATGGGCTTAAGTTTTGAGCAATACCATAACCAACATGCTGAATCACGAATTGACAGACTCTGCAAAACCGTACTTGGCAAAGGGTTCAAATAAATGCCTACTCTCATCGAGCCAAGAACGAGTCATTTCAATGTAATAGGCAAAGGGTTAAAGTGTATAACTACTCCGGCTAAACCTTTCACTGGCCATTTAGCCAATTTCGCCACACCTGTGAGCACGCCTAACTTCCATAATGAAACAGAGACCCCTGATGGGCATCTGCTGACGCAATATTACACTCACGACCAGCAGTAATATTCTATAACACCGCACGTACAACAATTTGCTTAAGCATTAAACCTCCCATCTTTGCACAAAACACACTGTAGGGAGGAGCGGTATGTTTAACCCTGGAACGCCCACCCAACATGTGGGGAACAAGTTACATTTTACTTCATTCATAACAGTACCAATTAATTTTACACTACGGCGGTCAAACACTCATGACCCTTTAATAGTGCACAACCTTGTGTTTTGTAGAACAGCACTTAATAACATTTAACAATGGATAATACCAAACCATGTGCTCTTGTTTCCGAACGAGTCATTCAGAAAATGACGAATAAACAGTGCCTACCAGCCAATAATCACACTATGTGATATCCTGTTGTTTACAATGATTAAAACAACAGGCGCTAATAAACACTGCAGACGTGTTCTCTGGCATTTGTGGTTGAACACTTGTATGCACCTGTCCAAGCGCCCAAGGACGCTGGGCTAATCCTGTACTGAGCACACTTATTATAAGCTTTCATTCCAAGGTCAAGTACAGGAAGACTTCAGTCAATTTCATAAGCTTCCAGGCTGCTCTGGGCTACTCGGTGGTTGAATGCCCTCCCCTATTTAATCCCACCCGGACTCCAAATTTTCAGTGTTAAAAAAAAATAAATTTTGTCTTAAAATTGACCGAAACACATAAAAAACAAAAAAAAAAATTTTGGATTTTGGTCCAAAAATTTCTAAGTCCCACCCGGACCCCAAATTTTCAGTGTAAATAAAAAAAAATTGTTTTTGTCTTAAAATGGACCAAAATTTTCTAAGTCCCAGCCGGACCCTTAATTTTCAGTGTGAAAAAAAAACCAAAAATTGTCTTAAAATTGACCGAAACACATAAAAAACCAAAAAAAAATTTCTGGATTTTGGTCCAAAATTTCTAGGTCCCACCCGGACCCCAAATTTTCGGTGTAAAAAAAAGTTTTTTGTCTTAAAATTGACCTAAACGCATAAAAAAACAAAATACTCATTTCCAGATTTGGGTCAAAAATTTCTAAGTCAGGACCGGGACCCCAAATTTTCAGCCTAAATATGAACCCAGGGACTTCGCTTGAACAAACTTGAATCTCCCCCCCCCCCCCCCCCCCACCCACCACCTCCTAAGCATGCTGCATACCAAATATCAAAAGATTCTTATTGGTAGATCTGAAGAAGAAGATTTTTAAAGAATATTCCTCATACTGCACTAATTTGAACATTTGGGCTCCCATAGGGAACCCAAATATGTTCAGAGGGATTTGATTTCAACAAATATGTGAATTAATGTTCCAAAGATGTTATACGTAAAATAGGAAAGCTTTTGGAGCAGTGGTTTGGAAGCAAACAATTCTTTAATTTTCTCCCATTGCCCACAGTGTTAAAAAATGCTGACTCAGCATTTTTTCAAAGTCCCGAAAAAGTACCTTATGACAGAACCGATGGCAATTTTTTTTATACCATTCCTTTCTGTTGGTCCCAAGGAAGCCTCACACCAAATAAAAATTCTCAGTGCAGTGCAGTTTTGGAGATATGGACGTTTTCGTTTTTTTTCTATTTTTGCCTCCTGAGGTTCGCACGGGGCTACAGGAAATTTTTTGGGGGCATAAATCAAGTACTTATAACCCAATAATACCTCATATTAAATTTGGCTCAAATTGGCCTCTCAGTTCAGAAAATAGAAATTCTGGGCGGGGCAAAAATTCTTGCCCCTCTCAGAACAATGGCAAATATTGCCTGTCAAACTTCACTTGAACAAACTTGAGTCTACACCTCAAATGGAAGCTGCATACCAGATATCAAGTCTCTGCTACAGCTGGTTCATGAGAAGATTTTTTAAAATTTTTTGCATTTTGGCCCCACCTCCCTCCACAATATGACCAGAAACCCAATTTGAAGAAAAACCCAAATGCCCCTATATAACTGCTACTCACATGAATTTTCATTGAACTGCAGCTAGTGGATTTGGCAAAAATTACCCAAACACCACCTTCATGACGTATGATAGACGACAGACGACGTAAGTGATCAGAATAGCTCACCCCGACTTTCAGTCAGGTGATCTACAAATGAATGGCATTTTTCTTGTATTGCTCGAGACGTTTTTTGCCGTTACGTTAGGTAAAAGATTAATACAATATAACCCACCCTAAATAGGACAGATAACGGAAATTCTCCCTACTGAAATTATGCAAATGTGACCCAGTTGTATTTTGTTTAGCCAATCAAATTGTCCAGTTTTAATATTGACCAATGAAAGCTCCCAACTCTAATTATGCAAATTATGAAAATGTGGCCCAGGTGTATTTGCCTTGAAAATGGATATCAGTTCATCAATTCTGTGTTCGAACTATTTTTGTAGTAGTCATGAATCATCTGAGCAATTGTTATCTTTGAAGAAACTCTTAAGGGCATCATTGCTAAACATGCACCACCCAAGTCAAAAATTATAACTCATAGGGAAAAAGTGGAGTGCTTTTCAGAAGATGTTAGAGCTGCTAAACAACAGTGTTGCAGACTTGAGTGCCTTTACAATAAAACAAAGCTTGAGGTTCACCGGCTGATGTTCTGCCACCAAAGAAATACAACTAATAAGATCATCAAAAAGGCGAAGAGGGAGTACTACAATTTGCTTATAGAGGAGTCATCTAATACAAGGGAACTGTTCTCGCTAACCAATAGTCTCCTTGGTAAAGAACAAAAAGTCATTCTCCCAGATCATCTAAATACTGAAGAAATTCTGGAAAAATTCAGAAATTATTTCATAACAAAAATTAAAGTAATTCTGGATAATATACCATCACGTGAACCACCAGAGTTTGATCATCTTGACATAAAAAGTGATTTTTCTAATTTTCACTCTGTCTCCGAAGACGACATTCAAAAAATGATTTTATCATCATCCAATAAAGCCAATGATCTAGATCA
The DNA here is from genome assembly GCA_031216915.1 of Pictodentalium vernedei. Lineage (NCBI taxonomy): Eukaryota > Metazoa > Mollusca > Scaphopoda > Dentaliida > Dentaliidae > Pictodentalium > Pictodentalium vernedei. The sequence goes on from CM062289.1 coordinate 26,430,593, forward strand.
AATTCCAATATTCCTTTTAAAAGAGACAATTGATTATCTTCTGCCAGACATAACATCTACTATATCTGCATCCCTACATGAGGGGTTTGTTCCAAACCCATTGAAAAAAGCACTTGTTACACCACTCATCAAGAAACCATCTCTTGATCCTGACAACCTGAAGAATTATCGACAAGTATCAAACCTCTCTTTCCTGTCTAAATTGTTGGAAAGGGTTGTTGCTTTACAACTCAAAAATCATCTGTTTGAAAATGATCTTTTAGAGCCCTTCCAATCTGCATATAAAGCCAACCATAGTACAGAAGCAGCCTTACTGCGAGTCAACAATGACATTGTTAAATCAGTGTCTGAGGGTAAGGCTGCATTGCTTGTTCTCTTGGATTTGTCAGCAGCATTCGACACAGTCGACCATGGAATTCTCATGCAGACATTGACACAGAATGGCATATGTGGAACTGTTTAATCGTGGTTTGCATCATATCTAGAAGGTTGCAGTCAACAAATATATATCAATAAGATCGGTTCAGAAAGCAGGACGTTAAAGTGTGGTGTTCCTCAGGGCTCAGTTCTTGGACCACTCTTGTTTACTCTGTACACTTCTTCTCTGGGTCGCCTTCTTAAAAAGCATGGCATATCATATCATCTGTGCGCAGACAACACCCAACTGTACATTCAACCCATCTGTTCCAAGTGACTCACTCACCACAGTCAATAACATGGAAACTTGCATAAATCTTGTGTGGGAATGGATGATAGACTTTAAACTGAAAATGAATGACTCTAAAACTGAATTCTTAGTGATATCCAGAGTTTGCATGCATACACCCCCTGTTACATCAATTCTGGTTGGAAACAACATCACTTTGAAAAGTGAATCGGCCAGGAATATTGGACTGATTATGGACTCAAATTTAAAACTAGACATCCATATCAAAAAAATATGTCAAAAATGCTACTGGCAGCTTCGTAAAGTTGGAAGACTGCGACCTTATCTTAACCAGTCAGCACCTGAAAAACTTGTGCACTCCTTCATCACCTCACAACTAGACTATTGTAATTCAGTGTTAGTGGGGCTGTCACAGTGCCTGATTCAGAAGCTTCAAAAAGTTCAGAATACTGCTGCTAGGATAATTACTGGTACCAAACACTCTGAAAACAAAACACCTGTTTTAAGACAACTACATTGGCTTCCAGTTAAACAGAGAATTGATTTCAAAATATTGATCTTGGTATTCAAATGTATCCACAAACTGGCTCCAGTTTACCTGCAAGAGCTCCTCACTGTATATAAACCATCACGCAGTCTCAGATCTAAAAACCAAATTCAACTAGTTGTACCTTTTAGCAGATCTAATCAGGCTCATGATCGTGTGTTCTCCATCGTGGGTCCCAGATTGTGGAATTCCCTGCCAATTAGTGTCAGCATTTCAGAAACTCTCGATGTCTTCAAAAGAAATCTGAAAACTTTCCTATTCACTGAAGCATTCTCCTGAACCTCTGTAAGAGGCAACCAAAACAGATGGGACTCTTTATTTCAGAAAAGTGTATTTATATTCTGTCAAGCGTTTTAGAGCACTATTTGTGGTTTTACGCTCTAGAAAATAAATTATTATTATTATTATTATTATTATTATTATTATTATTATTATTATTATTTTGTTCAGCCAATCAAATTGTCTAGTTTTGAAAATGACCAATGAAATTGACGGAAGGCTTTATTTATCACTGATTAATATGAAAACAAAATATCAAATGTTTTAAAGTGAACAAAACGGACGAGTCATATGATAAATTGTTATTTCAAATAGAATTTTAGAAGACTATGCCTTTATTATTCAGTTATCACTAGGAAGCATGATGCGACCTGATTTTTATTTCAACTCCGCAAAGTGGAGAGTGTTTAAATTTATTGCCCCTCAAGTTTAATTATAATGAACGATCATTTATTTCTGTCTATTTCTTGAGTTATGAACCCCCATTTACACAGTTTCGCCTTTGTTTTGGGGGGTTCATAACTGAAGAAATACACAGAAACAAACAGTCATTCCTTATATTACTGCATTTGGAAGATGGCATCTGCGGGTGGATGTTCCATCAGTGGGTGACTGATGACCAAGACAACTGTACTGATACCATATCATTTACCTAACGCTATGGCTATATCCGACTCAACACTCAGAAATAGACAGAAACAAGCAATCATTCCTTATAGGTTAATTATTAGCTGAGTAACTAACCCTGTACAATGTACAGCCCAGGGCTTATATTTCGTCTAAATTTGTGAGAATCCATTTGGATTCTTGCGAAAATGGTTGTGAGAATCCATACCTACTATGAGTGTCCCAGGATCCCATGATGCCACCAATGTTGAACCACTGTTGTATACTGATAACACATATTAACCTTTTACCCAACACACTTTTTTAATTTTTTAAACTAAATTTGATAATTTTTAAACAATAAATAACAAATAAATGATAAAATAATTAAATAAACAATATTTACCAATAAAATCTTACAAATATGGCTGGCGTTGGTACTGGCTCAATGAGCCGGTTCCAGTGACAGCCATATTTGTAAGATTTTATTGACAAAGTGTCAGGATATTTCAGGTCACATTAGCCTTCTATTGGTTAATTTGTTGCTGCTGTGTTAGTTAAAGGGTTAAATTGATTCAATTTTTTTCACGCGAATCCTAGCAGAGGTGCAGCAAGAATCTACATGGATTCTCACCGGTTTTATTGCATGAATCTTTGTGCGAATCGATTCTCATTGAAATATAAGCCCTGCAGCCTTAGTGTAAATCTCATCTGCATCAACTGTTTACCCAACATAATGAACAAACCAGCCTGTAGTATTTTTCGTTTCCATGATTTTGGGCTTGAAAGAATCTGCATAGATTGTTTCTGTGAAATCTATATGCCTGATATTCTCAAAAAGGGGTTCAAACTCAGCCTATTACCCCATCATTTGAATTAATTGTTTTGATGAATTCTAAAAAATGAAAACATATTCTATTTTCAACTGATAGTTTGTTTGTATTACTTTTCAATCTAAGCTGCTTACCTAAGCCTGTAGGGTATCCAAATATTTTGTAAAACGATAACGTAACAAAGTCAGGCTTATATCTGCTGAGATCTAGATGTGAAGTCGAGACATATGCTGCAGCATCTAACACTGTATACCAATGTCCTGGAAAATATTTTGTAAAACCCAATTGTCCATTCTTGACATCTGACAACCATGACAATGGATATTTGTGTCCAGAGAAATTTGACTGCGCTGGATATGCAAAAAGACAGTTCCCTCCACATGGCTGGGATGCTGTGAGTAGTACTGAAGAAGCATCCAGCTCCTGCTGGTTCAATTCATCTTCATCCAGGCAAATTACTGAGCACCCTCTCTCAGCAGCTATCTCTCGCATTCCCTGCACTGATGTATGGTTATCAAGAAGGTAGCAAAAGCAGCCTCGATGATCGGAAGATTTGGTATCTATGACTTCATTTTCAAAGTCAAAACTTTCTGCGATTAATTTTAACGCACCTGTACATCCAGATGTAAATATAACACTGTATTCATCTGCATTAGTGTTGAAATGATTCAATATCCTGAAAATATATTTTATACCATGATTACCTATTCTACTACATGTATATATAAAAAGCCTATGACATAAATTTTAGCTTTACACACCAACCATGGTGAACATGCCAGCAATGGGATTGCAATAGTTAAAATTTACATCTACAGTGGAACTACATCCATGTTGACCTTTGGTGACCTCAACCTGAATGCAAACATGTCTCTAAATTTATCGCTTGTCACCTCGCGAAGAGTGGAATAAAAGTGGCAATTATTTATTACGTTTTTAAATGAGTTTACCTCATAAGATACCAAAAATTAACAAATATGCGTTGTCTCATGTTAATTAAGCATTCGTAACTCAAAATAGTTTGTTATTAAAATGAAAAAGTCCTTGTGATTTGTGCGTTTCTTTTTCCAGAAGATTCGGTATCTGCGACTTCATTTTCAAAGCCAAAACTCTCTGCGATTAGTTTCAATGCACCTGTACATCCAGATGTAAATATAACTCTATGACCCGATACCAACTGCAATCCCTTGCAGTGATTGGTCAATGCCTCGTTGATTTTATTTTATGTTTCCGGGCACGCGCATATGTCTACTGTCAGCGATTCTTATGTCCACTGTCAAGGAAAGCGTCTTGTTGCCATGAGCAACGGTTCATTGCAATGTCTTTTTTCACTTGAAATCAACTGAGACAAATACATTTAACTGAAGTAAAATACACACAAAAGTACCGTTATTACATACAAAAAGATTAGTTATGTAAACATGGGTAATTATTTATGAAAACGATTAGATTATAAGGTCTCTTTTCATTAATTTAATGTAACATGAACTGAAACGAATTAACACCTTACCAAAACAACATCTGCTTTCTAATATTCGCTGTTCACAAATGAAGAGGCTCACAACGGTGTTTGTTTGTTATTTAATATTACAATAAAATAAAAGATTTTTTTTCCAATTCAATTTTACTTGTGTAAGAATGGGACATATACGTTATTCTGTTTGTTGACAGGGGACATGGTCTCACGTTCCCTGCATGAAACATATATTCAACCTCGGCTGATGCCTCGGTTCAATATAAATTTCATGTAGGGAACGTGAGACCATGTCTCCTGTCAACAAACAGAATAACTTATAATATTCATCTGTATTAGTGTTGAAATGACTCAATATCCTGAAAACATATTTTATACCACGATTACCTGCAGTTAAAACTAGAAGTCCTGTCACGAACTGTGCGCTTATCTAGGCTTAATTGCGCGTAGGAATTGTGCGCAAATGCCATTTCGAAATGGCATCCAAACCATGGCAGGTTCTCCTGTTACTCATAGCAAACACAGGCAATGTTTCTGCCAATGGACCTCCAGGTTATCCAGACGTCCAGTGGCTGAAACATTGCTTGTGCACAGGCCATATGTACAGGATCTGATAGCCTTACTATGGGCATAATGCATAGATTAACGTGCAGATCGACGTACTATTTGTGCGCATTTCATGATAGGACTTCTAGTTTTAACTGTATTCTACTATATATAAAAAGCTTATGACATAAATTTTAGCTTTGCACACCAACTGTGGTGAATACGCCAGCAATGGTATTTCAGTAGTTAAAATTTACACCTGCAGTGGAACTACATCCAAGTTGACCTTTGGTGATCTCAACCTGAATGCAAACTTGTCTAAATTTATCGCTCGTCAATTCGTGAAGAGTGAAATGAAAGCGACAATTATTTATTACGTTTTTAAATGAGTTTACCTCATAAGATACCAAAAATTAACAAATATGCATTGTCTCATGTTAATAAAGCATCCGTAACTCTTTGGGTATATTTTATATTTAAATGTGTACTAAATAAATATACCTTGATCAAACAATGATTTTTGTAAAAATAACTGTCAAGATTAGCAAACTTTTCACATTCTGATGGAGAGATTTTTCTGTTCAACTGGTTGAGTGCTAAATTATTTTTAGTCATCAAAATTTGTTCATGTGTCTTTGGCTTATTGCTTAAACATGTAGGCACTCTACCATAAATTGAAACAAGGCAAATCCTAAGAAGGAAAATAAACTCACTGTGAAGATAATACAAAGCACATCCACCAGTCGTGGAAATGAATAAAATTGACGGGTGCAGTTTTAAGCTCCCGTAAAATCAGAGACGAGAGTAAATTGGACCCATAAAATGTTAGTATATGAATTTTCGAGGGAATACTATCACCAAACACCAGAAACCTTAGCCTCTTGAACAAGAGCGACCGCTTTTCTAGCCAGGAACATGATACATCAGAGCGTCATTAAATAGGATGGCTGCTCAGTAAATGTGTGGGGTAGACCAATCAGTATTTTCAACGTGCAGCCCTGAGGCTGCACGTTGAAAATATTGATTGGTCTATTTATTTATTCATTTATTTATCGGTGTTTAAGGTCATATACTTATGCACAATTGCTAATCATGACTGTGACAGTTTTACGGGTGGAGGAAGCCAAGGTACCCGGAGAGAACCACTGAGCAATGACGAGCAGCTGCCAGATCCTCAACATCGTAACTCCACACTGCAGCACAGGCAGGGTTAGATTGGTTAAAGACAAGCGCACCATCAACATGCAGTATACCTTAGTCCACGGCATCAATGTGCCACCATGTGGACAAATGGGGTTAAGTACCTTGCCCAATGACACAATACTGGAGTCCGATTCGATCATTCAGATGGTCACCTCTAAGGACTAACCGGGCTCAACGTTGCTTAACTTCGGTGAACTGACGAGAATCGGTTACCGCAATGCCACTACGCGCCCAATTGATTGGTCTACCCCAAATAATGAATATGGACTCTTCTAATTGCAGCCACTGAACTGGTATGGTAGATACCACTAGTGTTCAAAGAGTTAAATGTATAAGGAATTGCAGAATTATGACTGTAACTTGCCACTGGCCACAGAGTGCTGCTTTCTCAAAACAACACACATTTATATGTCCTCACAGTATATTAGTGTTCCCCAATTCAACGAGTGCATTTTTTTTGATCCCGTAAAATAGAAAACACTGGTGCTGACGGGAGCAATTGCTTCGCACCCATCTCATTTCCAGGACTGCATCCACAGAATACAAAGCCTTCTAATTATAGTACCCACACTGCAGAATAAAGCACAACAATGGGCTTCCAGCACTCTACCACTAAAGACCAGTATTATTTAATTTGTGGAGAACTAAATTTAATAGGCCATCAAGGGCCTTATATATAAAATCTACCCTTTACAAGAAACAGTTTTGATTCTCATAAACCCCTGATGCAAGAAACAATCTTCAGTTCTTAAATAATCTAGAATTTAAAAGTATTGTATATCCTTGTGTGTGTAACAAGTACATATTCCATAATAATAAAAACCAAAACTCATATTTATATATTTACAATAGTTTAACACTTATGGGCCTATAGTTCCAATCCTGGTGAGTTTCTTGTCTTACTGTACATGTAGAACGCTTGTGGTCTTGCTGATGAAAGTTACTACACCTTTGCAGTGGTTTCTAGTGAAGTCTTGGCTGCCTGTATAGCAGCCAAGATTTCACTAGACACCACTTCTAAGCTACAGTGTTACTTATTAAGATGGAGAAAGAATACATAACATTCTTTAGGTTTTTAAGGATATTTTAGAATCTATGACAATTAACAATCAAATGAACATTTTGCGAGAACCAAAGTTGATTCTCAATGTTTCCCTTGCGTGAATCATTTGCGAGAATCAATTTTGATTCTCACATGAATATTAAGCCCTGCATAAAATTTGTTCACATATCTTTATATGTTACAAAATTCATGGTAGAGCACCTAATTTATTATTATTTATTAGTGTTTAAGGTCACATACTTATGCACAATGACTAATTGTGACTGTGACTGTTTTACAGGTGGGGGAAGCTGAGTACCCAGAGAGAACCACTGAGCATCAACAAGCAACTGTCAGTTCAACTTTCTAACACTGTTCAAGCTCCGCTCAAGCAGGGTTACAACGGTTGAAGACATGTTCACCATCGACGTGCAGTACATCTTAGTACACGGTGTCATCGTGCCCCCATGCAGGCAACCACGATAAAGTGCCTTGCCCAAGGACACAATGCAGGTCATCCAGGACTGGGACTGAACTTGGGACCTCTAGTATAGAAGTCCAACAGTCTACCACTGAGCCACCACGCTTTCCGGTAGAGTGGCTAAAGGCTCTCACCAGGCTCTATAAAACCTTAACAAGGCAAATCCTTACAGACTAAACTTTATTTCATGTATAATATGAAGCATATCCACTGAATATGAAGCCTTTAAGTTGCAGTATCTACACTTTAAAATAAAGCCCAAATATGGGTTGCCAGCACACCAATTTATCAGCTGAGTGCTGAAAGCCCAAGTTTGGTCTTCAATGTCAACAGTGCATGTGCCTAAAATACATTTATTTATTTATTAGATATGTTTTTCTCCCCCGAATTGCCCAGTTTCAAATAGGGCTGCACGGTATTACGGTATACCGGTTGGTACCGGTATTGAAATCGTCACCGGTTAAAAACCATCCATCAAAAATGAATACCAGTATACCGTGAGTAACGGTATACAATTTTTGGGTCCGGTAATATGATTTGAAATTTGCGTTTTCTTGAAATAAAAATATAAATAATGCACGAAAATAGGGCAAACACATATTAAATGCAAGGGATATCATGAATAAAAAAGATACTTCTGGAGCAATAGACAGAAGTATTACTTACTGCTCTGGGACAATGAGTGATTTGAATGGAAGAACGACAATAATCCATTTCTAAAAAGTTATTGAACCTACTGTTTAATACGAAAATAAGCCATAAAATTATCATTGGGTTTACTGGCTTTCATCTGAATCTCGGATACAAGTAAATTTGTCTTTGTCAATTTAATTCCTGTAAAAACATGGTCAACCTCTCTCGACTGATAAGCGTTTAATTACTGAGCCAGTCATTGTGCTAATTGCGTATATGTGGCTTCATGAAAAACTGTGGGAAACAAAACTTTTTTATCAAAACGTGTGTCCAGTTGATGGAATTCCAAGGGCCTGGTTACACAAACAACCAGTAGTAGCTCCTCCCCTTCTCCTATCTTCCTGCAGTAAACTTCCTCAGATGACAATGTCAAATGTCAGCTGTCATATGTCAGGCCAGTCGGTCTGTTGATATTAAGCACGCCTCCAAGACATGATCACTCTTCAGATTCATGACAGTCTGCAGGTGTCAATCACAGCCGGCAATGTTTTCTCCCAGTGATGGCATCACACGTCTGTCATATTTGACAAAAATTGTTGCACATTTTGCAATTGTGAATATGTGTGATCTGAAACATTTTTTTGTCAGATTGCCGACAAACAACGAATTAATGAACTCCAAAATTCTGTTACATTCAGAGTAAACTCAGCACTTAGAACGTACCAAATTACATGAGTTGTTTTTCACCTAGGACCTTGTAGTTGTACATCACATTTATCAAGCACTTTCATAAAAGTAAGGTACATGTATTTCAGTTTTATTTTGTTTTCAATCTGAACTGTTTCACGGTATACCGGTATACCACGGTATTGTTTTCAATACCGTCACCAGTACCAAAATCTGAATACCATGCAGCCCTAGTTTCAAACTCAGCAGATGAGTTCAAACTCAGCTGATATGAACAAGATCTCAGCCAATATGAACCAAGCAAGAGTTCATCCCCTGAGTTCCAATGTGATCTATGTGCCAGTAGGCACATAGAACACATTGGCACTCTGGAGTCGAGCTGCCCCCCTTCATGCATTACGAGGCACTATTAATTTGTTTACATTGAAATCGATTATCGTTAGTTGTCAAACACAACCAGTTTGAACCTGAGTTTTTGTATGATGAGGAGGAATTAATGATGGCAATGAGTAATGACTGAGCGGATGAAGAGAAAGTAGGTGGAGGGGGGGGGGGGGGGGCTGCTGTGTACTAAGGTGTTGTGTACTGCACATCGATGGTTCACTTGTCTTCAACCAATGCTAACCCTGCTTGTGCATAGTTAGTATGTTGGGGAGTCGGTCAATTACTCACCTCTCCGGGTACTTCGGCTTCCTCCACCTGTGACCCTGGCTGTCGAAAGTGTCATTAAACCCCAATAACATGGGGTTCTTCTCTTTCTATATGCAATTAGTTTCTGAAAGTTTGGGTTGAATTGCACCAGTGTGATCATCCCATAATTAATTAAAGTGTCAATGACACTGTAGCTTAACTTGTGTGTTGTGTTTGATGAAAAGGATAATGTTCAATGTTTATGAAAGGATTATGAAATGAGACAACAATTGTGATAATTGGGAATATGTTCATTTCTGTTCCCTGTATGCTATGCTTCTGATAAAAATAATATGAGGTGTACACTGTACTGAAGAGCTGAGGGTGGGTTAATATGACCTCACAGTTAATGTATGTGGCCCTCACAGTTAATGTATATCAACAAAAGTTACCAAGTTACAGTGAAATTATTCCCAAACGAGTCATCCTATCAAGTTACATTGATATCCCTTCATAAATATGGCCTGTAGACTGTGCTAAAGGTTTTCGGGCTTCGGGCCCCTGTAGCCGTCAATTTCCCAATTGAGTCCAAAGGGGACGTTCTCATCTAGACATTATATGAAGTCAACCTACCAAGTTACAATGAAATCCCTTCATAAATATGACCTGTAGATTGTGCTCAAGGTTTTTGGGCTTTGAGCTCGGGCAGCCATCATGGTTGAATGATCGCAACCAAAAGGGGACATTCTCATCTGGGCATCATCTGGTGTGATCCTACGAAGTTACAATGAAATCCCTTCATAAATATGACCTGTAGACTGTGCTCAAGGTTTTTGGGCTTCGGGCCCCTGAAGCCGTCACAGTTGACCAATCATGACCAAAAGGGGATGTCATCATCTATGCATTATATGGAGTCAAACTAACAGGTTACAATGAAATCCTTCCATAAATATGACCTATAGAATATGCTAAAGGTTTTGGGGTTTTGGGCTCGGGCATCCATGAATGATCGCGACCAAAAGGGAATGTTCTCATCTAGACATTATTTGGAGTCATCCTACCAAGATACAATGAAATCCCTTCATAAATATCACCTGTAAACCATGCTAAAGGTTTTCAGGCTTCAGGCCCCTGTAGCCATCACAGTTGCCTAATGGTGTCCAAAAGGGGCTGTTCTCATCTCGACATTATATGAAGTCAACCTACTAAGTTACAATGAAATCCCTTCATAAATATGAACTGAAGACTGTGCTATAGGTTTTCAGGCTTTGGGCTCGGGCAGCCATCATGGCTGAATGATCGCAACCAAAAGGGAACACTCTCATCTGGGCATCATCTGGAGTGATCCTACGAAGTTACAATGAAATCCCTTAATAAATATGACCGGTAGACTGTGCTCAAGATTTTCGGGCTTCGGGCACCTGTAGCCATCACAGTTGACTAATCACGACCAAAAGGGGATGTCATCATCTAGGCATTATATGGAGTCAACCTAACAAGTTACAATGAAATCCTTCCATAAATACGACCTATAGACTATGCTAAAGGTTTCTGGGCTCGGGCAGCCATCAAGGCTGAATGATCGCGACCAAAAGGGGACGTTCTCATCTAGACATTATTTGGAGTCATCCTACCAAGCTACAATGAAATCCTTTCATAATTATGACCTGTAGACTGTTCTAAAGGTTTTTGGGCTTTGGGCCCCTATAGATGTCACAGTTGCCCAATCGTGTCCAAAAGGGGACGTTCTCATCTTGACATTATATGAAGTCAAACCTACCAAGTTACAATGAAATCCCTTCATAAATATGTCCTGTAGACTGTGCTAAAGGTATTCGGGCTTCAGGCTCGGGCAGCCATAATGGTTGAATGATCGCAACCAAAAGGGGACATTCTCATCTGGGCATCATCTGGAGTGATCCTACGAAGTTATAATGAAATCCCTTCATAAATATGATCTGTAGACTGTGCTCAAGATTTTCGGGCTTTGGGCACCTGTAGCCATCACAGTTGACCAATCACGACCAAAAGGGGATGTCATCATCTAGGCATTATATGGAGTCAACCTAACAAGTTACAATTAAATCCTTCCATAAATATAACCTATAGACTATGCTAAAGTTCTTTGAGCTCGGGCAGCCATAAAAGCTGAATGATCGTGACCAAAAGGGGATGTTCTCATCTAGACATTATTTGGAGTCATCCTACCAAGCTACAATGAAATACCTTCATAATTATGACCTGTAGACTGTTCTAAAGGTTTTCGGGCTTCAGGCCCCAGTAGCCGTCACAGTTGCCCAATCGTGTCCAAAAGGGGACGTTCTCATCTAGACATTATATGAAGTCAACCTACCAAGTTACAATCCCTTCATAAATATGACCTGTAGACTGTGATAAAGGTTTTCAGGCTTCGGGCTTGAGCAGCCATCATGGTTGAATGATCGCAACCAAAAGGGACAATTGCATCTGGGCATCATCTGGAGTCATCCTACGAAGCTACACTGAAATCCCTTTATAAATATGACCTACAGACTGTTCTCAAGGTTTTCAGGCTTTGGGCACCGGTAGCCATCACAGTTGACCAATCATGACCAAAAGGGGATGTCATCATCTAGGCATTATATAGAGTCAACCTAACAGGTTACAATGAAATCGTTCCATAAATATGACCTTTTACCTATGTTAAAGGTTTTTGGGCTCGGGCACCCATCAAGGCTGAATGATCGCGATCAAAATGGGACGTTCTCATCTAGACATTATTTGGAGTCATCCTACCAAGTTACAATGAAATCCCTTCATAAATATGACCTGCAGACTGTGCTAAAGGTTTTCGGGCTTCAGGCCCCTGTAGCCATCACAGTTGCCCAATCAGGACCAAAAGGGGACTTTCTCATCTAGATATGAAGTCAACCAACCAAGTTACAAAGAAATTCCTCAATAAATATGAAGTAGACTGTGCTAAAGGTTTTCGGGTTTTGGGCTCGGGCAGTCGTAACGGTTGGCAGATCATGCCCAAATGGGGAAATTCTCATCTAGACATCATAAGGAGTTATCCTACCAAGTTACAATGAAATCCCTCCATATTAAACATGACCTGCAGACTATGCTAAAAGTTTTTGGGTTTCAGGCCTGGGCAGCCATCACAGTTGATAGATCATGCCCAAAAGGGGAAGTTCTCATCTAGGCATTATACAGAGGCATCCTACCAAGTTACAACGAAATCCCTTCATAAATACGACCTGTAGACTGGGCTAATGGTTTTCGGGTTTTGGGCTCGGGCTGCCATACCGGTTGACCGATCGCGACAAAAAGGGGACGTTCTCCTCTAGACATGACCCCAAACCTGCATATGAAATTTCGTGACGATCAGACAAGAACTGCAGGGTGTAGCCCGTGCTAAAGGAAAATGTGAACAGACTCACAGACTCACAGACTAACAGACTCACAGACTAACAGACTCACAGACTAACAGACTTCCGCATGCGTGATGGCAATAGCTTATCTTGCCTATGTCAAGTTAAGCTAAAAAGTGCTATTTTAAGTCACAGTGACCTTGATCTTTGCCTCTCAAATCTGAAATTCGATAGGTTTTTCTTCTTCCATGCTGGTACTAATGCTGTAAGTTTGGTCAATCTGCATTTTGTGAAACAAACGTTATCGCCTGGAAAAAGGTCCCTGCGAATATTTGTTATTCGAAATGACATTCAATTCAATTATAATTGGTGCTGAATATCTTCAATATTTTCTTTAATGCTTTTATCGGAGAAATGCAATGGATATCAAGGGCAGTCAAATCTATAATATGCATTGCATATTAACAGAAATTTTACTCATATTTCTTTTATGACACAATATATCAGAAATCCAGGTCTCAGCTTAAATCCACTAGAAAAAGACAAAATTATATATCAACAGAGTTTTTGTAAAGACTGGATTGCAAATGAACGAGAATAACTGGCTCGAAAAAACACTCTTCAAAATTGATTTTTTCAAATATAAAAATTACAAAATAATTTTTTGAAGGACTCATTAATTTATTTATTTATTGGTGTTTAAGGTCACATATTTCTGCACAATGGCTAATCATGAACACAAAAGTTTTACAGGGGAGGAAGCCGGAGTACCCAGAGAGAACCCCCGAGCAACGACGAGCAACTGTCAGCTCCCCATTATACTAGCTCCACACAAGCAGGGTTAGCATTAGTTGAAGGCAGGTGCACCATCGACATGCAGTATGCCTTAGTACACAACGTGACCATGCCCCCACGTGGGCAATGGGGGTGAAGTGTCTTGGCAAAGGACACAACGCGGTTGCTGCAGGTGGGATTCGAACCAAGGACTCGGCTTGCAGCCTGCACCTCTACCAACTGAGCCATCGTGCCCCTCGAAGGACTCATCATATCTTATTTATGATATAGAAAGCAAGTGCATTAAGAGTGTATCCTAAATTAGGAATAAAAAAATATTCCACGACAATTTTTGCCAAACAACATTTCTAACATTCCTCTTTGCCTTTTGAACCTAAGCGGCATTAAGAATTCTCTCTTAAATTCTCTAGAGATCTTTAACGACACTTCAACAGCCAGGGTCATATTATGTCGTTGACAGTTTTATGGGTGGAGGAATTCAGGGTACCCAGAGAGAACCACGAAGCAACGACGAGCAGCTGCCAGCTCCCGAACATCGTAACTCTGCACTGCAGGATAGGCAGGGTTAGATTGGTTGAAGACATGTGCACCATCGATGTGCAGTACGCCTCAGTACACAGCATCATCGTGCCCCCATGTGGGCATTCGGGGTTAAGTGCCTTGCCCAAGGACACAACGTGGGAGTCCGAATCGATCGCTCAGACGGTCACCCATCCAAGGATTAACCGGGCTCGAAGTTGCTTAACTTCAGTGATCTTACGAGAACTTTGGTTTTAATTGAATATTCACAGAAACCAATTTCTCACCAAATTCTACTTATACTAAGTCTAACCTGTGCATTTTCATCACACCAATATGTGTTAGCCACTTTGCTAATGAAAATTATTCAATTAACAGGAGCATTCAATTAACAGGCATTGCATCACTTTCCTGTATTCTAGAGATAAAACTTAGCATTTATTCTATTATATCTTGTTTGACAGAGCTTCATGAGCAACGACGAGCAGCTGCCAGCTCCCGAACATCGTAACTCTGCACTGCAGGATAGGCAGGGTTAGATTGGTTGAAGACATGTGCACCATCGATGTGCAGTACGCCTCAGTACACAGCATCATCGTGCCCCCATGTGGGCATTCGGGGTTAAGTGCCTTGCCCAAGGACACAACGTGGGAGTCCGAATCGATCGCTCAGACGGTCACCCATCCAAGGATTAACCGGGCTCGAAGTTGCTTAACTTCAGTGATCTTACGAGAACTTTGGTTTTAATTGAATATTCACAGAAACCAATTTCTCACCAAATTCTACTTATACTAAGTCTAACCTGTGCATATTCATCACACCAATATGTGTTAGCCACTTTGCTAATGAAAATTATTCAATTAACAGGAGCATTCAATTAACAGGCATTGCATCACTTTCCTGTATTCTAGAGATAAAACTTAGCATTTATTCTATTATATCTTGTTTGACAGCTTTCATCTGAGCTTCATGAGCTCTGTCAAACAGGATATAATAGATTGAATGCCTGTATTGGATGTACTGAGGCCAAATAGGTCTATAAACAAAGAAAAACTGAGGAGAGTCGGGGTAACTTCTCGATGGGTTACAAGATTTTTTATTCAATTAACAAGAGTTTACTCTATAACTTATATTCAATTAACATGTCAAATTTGTACTGGAGGTATGGTAAATGGTTTTATGTTAGGTAATTATATTCAATTAACAGGGTTATTCAGTTAAGAGATATCCAATCAAGTGGACTCCGCTGTAGTACTGCTGTAATAGTTTATCTTCTCCTTGATCATCCCCCAAGGGTGGGGGTGGGGATGGGTAAACTATTTTGTCTTCCACTCTATCCCCTACATATCCTCCATCCCCCCCCCCTCCCACATGAATGTTTTTGTTTTGCTTCTTCCTTTTTTTACAGAAAATCATATTTTCTTTTCAGAACTTGATATAACTTGATGTGTTGGGAAATTATATTCAATTAACAGGGTTATTCAGTTAAAGAGATATCCAATTAAGTGGGTTCCACTGTACTACATATACCTGTATCTAATTTGATCTATACTGTCTGTGGATAGACAGCTGCTTGGAGAGCGACTGTGTGGATTGCCATACAAATTACTTGTCAAGTCTTTTTGTACATTCTCAATTTGTTTCTTGGAATACAGAGTTGTTCCAACATGATCAACATATGTTATGTCTGAAATATACAGAAAAAATTAAATCAATTCCCTGATATAATTAAGTACCTAAAAAATTAAATAATCCATTGGTAAAAAAAAACTTCATGTCGAAACTTTTTTCTAATCTTAATGTCAACCGTTTTAACAACCACAAACATGTAATCACAATGAATTAGAATCAGATGTTAGCTTTGCCGCATCTCAATATTTTTCTAGTGAATTTAACCCTTTATCCATTGCACTTAATATCAAAATTTGGCATTTAACTGGTAGAGTGCTAAATTATTTTGGCCATCAAATCTTGTACACATGTCTTTGCCTTGTTACAATTTATGGGAGAGTGCCTATGGGCACTCTCCCATAAATTGGAACAAGGCATTCCCTTATAGACTAAATAATATCACTTTAATGATAATACAAAGCACATGCACTGAATATGAGCCTTCAAGCTGTGGTACCTCCACTTCAGAATAAAGCCCAAATATGGGCTTCCAGCACTCTACCAGTTAAGGCCTAAAAAGGTTTAAAATCTGTTTCTGAAGCCCTCTCGCATGGCCCTTTTGTCTGCAGCATGCTCTCTTTTTATAACCAATGCAAACTTGAAGAAAAAAAATTAAATGGTTTATGTTTGATATTTTGCCTAAGTTAATAAAACTGATAAATTTGTCCTTTGAGTGCAACATGGCTTTGCAATGCTTTAAGCACTGCAAAGCCGTCTTGCACTCAGGGGACGAAATACACAACCAATACTATTCTGTAGATTATAAGTCCTAAAACATAAAACAAACCAAGAACATGAATTTTTGATTGCAAAGAAATAATTACAAAAATAAAAAATAAAATAAAAAACTGCCCGCCCGCATGCAATTTTACAAATGAAAGTGTCAATGACACTGTAGCTCAACTTGTCAAGACATGTACATGTATGTGACACAGCAATGACAAACATCTGGGTAATGACCTGATAACAAAGGTACATATAAAATATTGTAACAGTATGTACATAAATACTGACCGTAGCCTGTAACAAATGTATAGGTAAAGTATTGTAAAGGTGGGTGACAGTCAGATGCTAAACTAGAAAAGAAATCTTTGAGTCCCAGAGTGGGCCTGACTGAACCCCAAAATATTTGTTCTCATAGCACAGTGATAACACAGGCACCCCAAAACACACTCTTTCCTGTCCCAAGGTGAAAACAAAGGTACCCAAGAAGTTTCGTGAAGATCAGTTCATAAATATGAGCTGTATAGAAGTTGTGACAAAAAACTGATTGGACCTAATTTCGGTACAAAATGGCCACTGGCAGCCATCTTGAATTTTGGACCGCACTCAGAAACACTCGTTCTCATCCCAAGGTGATAACAAAGGTACCCAAGAAGTTTCGTGAAGATCGGTTGATAAATACAGACTCTAGCCTAAGCCGTATTGACATGTGCACTTACAGTGTATAAGTAGCACTAAATAAATCAAAATTCATCTAATTTGCATAATTTCTGCACGAGAAAAAAAGCTGTATTGTACGTGATGTATTCCATTTTACTAAACATTCATACAAAAATTTATTCAAATCTGAGCTTTCATACAGAAGTTCTGATTGCACTAATTTTTGTACAAAATGGCTGCTGGTGGCCATCTTGAATTTTGGACCACACCCAAAAACACTCGTTCTCATCCCACGCTGATAACAAAGGTACCCAAGAAGTTTCGTAAAGATCGATTCATAAATACGGCCTCTAGCCTGAGCCGTATACAAGTTGTATACAAAAAACTGATTAGACCTAATTTCGGTACAAAAGGGCCACTGGCAGCCAGCTTGAAATTTGAACCGCACTCAGAAGCACTCATTCCCGTCCCATGGTGATAACAGAGGTACCCAAGAAGTTTCATGAAGATCGGTTGAGAAATACAGCCTCTAGCCCGAGCCGTATTGACATGTGTACTTACTGTGTGTAAGTAGCACTGAAAAAATCAAAGTTCATCTATAATTTGCATAATTTCTGCACGAGAAAAAAACCCGTATTATATGTGATGTATCCCATGGTACTAAACATTCACACAAAAAATTTTTCAAATCAGCGATTTCATATGGTCGTTCTGCACAAAAATCTGATTGCACCTAATTTTGTACAAAATGGCTGCCATTGGCCATCTTGAATTTCGAACCGCACCCAAAAACACTCGTTCTCGTCCTACAGTGATACCAAAGGTACCCAAGAAGTTTCGTAAAGATCGGTTCATAAATACGCCCTCTAGCCCGAGCTGTATTGGCATTTGCACTGACAGTGCTGAAAGTAACACTAAATAAATCAAAGTTAGTCTAATTTGCATAATTTAAGCACGAGAAAAAAACCTGTATGATATGTAATGTATCTCATGGTACTAAACATTCATACAAAAAATTATTCAAATCAGAGCTTTCATATGGAAGTTCTGTACAAAAAACAGATTTCTGCATCGTCGGTACAAAATGGCGGCTGGCAGCCAGCTCGAATTTCGGACTCCACCCAAAAACACTCGTTCTCGTCCCACGGTCATAACAAAGGTACCCAAGAAGTTTCGTAAAGATCGGTTCATAAATACGGCCTCTAGCCCAAGCCGTATCCAAGTGTTGACGTACGGACAGGCAGACAGACGGACGACGGGCCATGACAAAAGCTCAAATTTGGCTTTGCCAAAGTTGAGCTAAAAATAGCCTGGGATACAGAAGATCTAGTTTTGAGAGGCCTTAAATTATTTGTTTTCTCAACTTTTTCAAAGCATTTCAACAAAACCGTATCATGTAACCTCTCACTGGAACGAGCTCATCCAATGAGGGTACACATGATATGGTTACATTGGCGGATGTGGCCAATTCGTTAAGTATTTATTTATTGGAATTTAACAACACTTTTGATAGCCAGGGTCACCTTGTGCAGACAATTTTATGGGTGGGAAAACTGGGGCATCTCAAGAGAATCACAGAGCAGCAGTCAGCAACTTTCCGACTCCCCAACATACTAACTCTCCACAAGCAGAGTAAGCATTGGCTGAAGTACGTGCACTATCGATGTACAGTATACCTTAGTACACAGTGCCAACATACACCCAGTCAGGATTAACTCCTAGCACTCTGGTGGTATTTCATATTTTTCGTCATTGACTACATATTGTCCATGCAGGATGAAGAATTTTACAAATTATATCTTGTTTGACAGAGCTCATTGAGCTCTGTCAAACAAGATATAATTTGAAAAATTCTTAATTGCATTGTGGGAAAAAATTTGCTGCTGAAAACTATGGTATTTTGACATCAGAGTTCAGAGGGTTAAGTGCCTTACCCAAGAGCATAATGCAGGTACGGTTTGTCACAACCAAATCCTGGACCTGTTGGTTTAATCCTGGACCTGGTGGTTTGAAGTCCAATGTTCTAACAACTAAGCCACTGCCCCCAATTCATTAGTAAAGACGTAAAGGAAATTCTCTAGAGATCAGTTTTCAATATATTATGAGTTGATTTTACTTGACTGTTCTACACTCATACGAGAAGAAACAAGAAGGACGCCAACACCCTATAGCTCACCAACATTCTTCTTTGATAGTAACTTTAATTTGGCAAACACAAGAACTGTATCAAACAGGCTCATAACATGCGACAAAGCTGACCTAAACACAACCTCTTAAAAGTAAAACTGAAAAATAATAATTTTAACAGCAGAAGGGTTAATGGCCACATTATTAAGTGAGAAGTATTACTTTGAACCAGCCAGTCTTCATTGGCAAATGCTTCAGTGTACTACGTTTGATTTAAACTTTCAAAAAGCTGTGACTTATCAGATACCTGATAGTACACTACATAGAGAAATTGAAGAATCCTTTTGATTTAAACTTTCAAAAAGCTGTGACTTATCAGATACCTGATAGTACACTACATAGAGAAATTGAAGAACCCTCTGTTTTAAAAAAAATATGTGGTGATGGAAACTGCCTTTTCCGTAAACTATCATTTGTAATTACTGGTGAAGAAAATCAACATGGCACAATTAGATTATTAATTGTTGATCATATGAGGAATCTCGGAAATGATGTTTTACGAATGGTGTTGCCAGACCATAACAGAAACTTTAGCACACTGAAAATGTCTAGGTGTGAGTTAAACAGAGACTTAACGTTAAAAATGTGGAAATAAATAGAAAAATATTGACTGGATGAGGGTTAAATCATGGTAGAATGATAATGAGGAACATGTATGATTTATATAAAGGCCATGGGAAGAGAACGAACACAGAAACTGACATAAACACAAAGTTAAACATGAAATTCTGAGCAAAACAGAAAACTAAACGTAAGTAAATAAATAAAAAAAGTTAAGAGAACGGTTTAAAATACATAGGGTGAGGGTTAAATAGTGGTAGAATGATAATAAGCACCATATAGAAGCAATATAAAGGCCATAGGATGAAAAGGGTGTCGGCAGCTAACCGGAATGGAAACGTTAACACACTGAAAATGTCCAAGTGTGAGCTAAACAGAAAACTCAACGTTCAAAAGTTGAAGAGAAATTTGAATTGAAATTTAGTGGACAATGGTTAAATGATGCTAGAATGATAATGAGGAACATGTATGATGGAATATAATCACCATGGGAAGAGAAGGAAAACAGGAGCTGACCTACACACAAACTTAAACATGAAATTCTGAGGTACACAGAAAAGTAAACGTAACTAAAAATGGTAAGAAAAAGATTTAAAACACACTGGATGAGGGTTAAATAATGGTAGAATGATAATAAGCACAATATAGAAGCAATATAAAGGCCATGGGATGGAAAGGGTGTCGACAGCTGACCTAAACAGAAACTGCAACACACTGAAAATGTGTAAGTTTGAGGTAAAAAGAAGAGTTAACGTTCAAAATTTGATGTTGAAAGTATCAATGACACTGTAGCTTAACTTGACTGTGTGTTAGGTTTGATGAAAAGGATAATGTTCAATGTTAATGAAAGGATTATGAAATACAAGAACTGTGATAATTGACAATAAGTTAATTTCTTTTCCCTGTATGCATTGTGTTCAATAAAAAAAATTTGAGGTGTAGACCGTACTAAAGAATTGAGGAGTGGGTTAATGTGGCCCTCACAGTCAACGAATGTCAACCAAAGTTACCAAGTTATAGTGAAATTATTCCAAAACCAGTCATCCTACCAAGTTACAATGAAATCCATTCATAAATATAACTTGTCGACTTTGCTAAAAGAATCTTGGTCGCATGACAGCTTGGCAGTCATGGCTGACCAATCATAACCAAAATAGGACAGTCTCATCTAGATATCATACCAATTTACCCTACCCTGTTACAATTAAATCCCTTTATAAAAGGAGCCTGCAGACAGTACTAAATGAATCCAGGTTGCGTGACCAGGTGGCAATAACGGCTGGCAGATTGTGACCAAAATAGGAAATCTCATCCAGACATCATATCGAGTTATCCTTCCAAGTTACTTAAGAAATAACTGTTGTTTTCCTTCGGATTATGTGATATAAACCGAAAATTTTCAGCACAAGTTTAAGTCATAACTCGCTATGCGAGTTGTGAAGCTTGTGCTGAAAATTTTCGGTTTATATCGCATAAACTGAAGGAAAACAACAGTTATTTCTTATAATTTAATCCGGCTGTAATATTAAAATATAAAAACTATGTGTACATGAATGAAAAACTTTTAATTTTCGCAAAAGACAACAGTCAAACTCAGGAAAGTGTGCCACAAACAGGTCACATCAATCGCTGTCAAATTGTTTGTTGTTTTGATTTTCAATCGCAGACGACAGATATTTAGCAAGTCACGTAACAATATAATTAAAAACATTTTTTTTAAGTTCCCCCAAAATCATGTTTGGGTGTATGATCTTTTATATTCGTCTCCCACTTCGGTATATTTTATTAAATTCAATTGCAACCCGAGAAATTATCATTATATTCTCGCTGACCAGAGGCGATGAAAAATCGATCATTGATCTTTGTTTGCAAGCTTGTTATCCATCTATCAGTCTGCCGCCACACCCTCACGGTGACAATTGGATTGAGTGGGCAGGGTCGGATGTGCAAACATGTAGAGACATTCCAAATCATGACGTGATTTGGTTTATACGATTTTGACGACTTTCACGCTGTATGCTTTCAACCAATCAAATGCAGAGGCGGGGTAAATGATTAAATTATAATGAAATCACTTCATAAATATGAACTGTAGACTGTGTTAAACAAATCTGGGTCACAGGCCTGTGTGGCCATCATGGTTAACCGATCACAGCCGAAATAAGACGTTCTCATCTAGACATTATACAGTCATCCTACCAAGTTATAATGAAATTCCTTCACAAATACGACCTGTAGACTGAGCCAATAGTTTTCGTTTTTTGGGCCCCTGTCGTCGTCAGGGTCGACCGACCATGACTGAAAGGGGACATACTTATCTAGACATTATACCAAGTCATCGTACCAAGTTACAGTGAAATCCCTTCATAAATGTGGCTTGCAGACTGTGCTAAAGATTTTTGGTCTTCGGACCTGTGTAGCCATCACGGTTGACCAATCGCAAACAAAAGGGGACATCCTCATCTGGACATTATAATGAGTAATACTATCAAATTACAATGAAATCCCTTCAAAAATGCTATTTATAGACTGTGCTACAGGTTTTCGGGTTTTGGGCTTAGGCAGCTGTCACAGTTGAACAATCGTGACCAAAAGGGGACATTCTCATCCAGACATTATCTGGCGTCATCCTACCAAGTTACAATGAAATCCCTTCTCGCACACATTCCTGTTTTGTTAACAATAATCATTCCTGGGTAAAATTCCAACTACAGTAAAACCTGTCTTGAGAGACCTCCTGTCTTGAGAGACCACATCTGCCAGGCACCAATTGGTTTTATTCTATAATGGACCTGCTATGGGAGACCACCTGTCTTGAGAGACTGCCTGTCTTGAGAGACCACTGTGACCTGGTACCAACTTGTATTTTTATGCCATAATGGACCTGTCTTGAGAGACCGCCCCTTTGAAGACTGAAACCATGACAAAAACTTTTTACCTGTTCTGGAATTGGAAAATCCATTGCGGTTATACTAACATAATTAAAAGTGTTAAAAGCTCTTAATTGGGTTTCAATTGCTATTCAGTTACATAACTCATTAAAGACTGAGATATATTTATAAGACCCCTGTGAAAAGATTGGGATTATTGCTGAATAAACAATTTCAAACATAACTGCAATGTGACAGATAGAATTATAAAAATAAATTTGTGTTGAAAATCTTCAATGAAGATTTTCAACACTAATTTATTTTTAGTATTTTTATAACAGTCCATTTCAATTTGTTACAAAAACTTCATAAAAAAGAACAACTACAAAGTAATTACAAAAATCTATTCTTCTCCATTTCTGAATTTTGTGGTTGGTTATTCACTGACTTGAGAAATCCTGAAACCTGTTATGAGAGACCACCTGTCTCGAGAGACCACTTTTGTGTGGCCCAAAGGGCAGTCTCTCAAGACAGGTTCTACTGTACATCATCAAGACATGCCTTCAGTGAAGACATATGCCTTGATGATGTAGTTGGAATAGTTTATCAGTCGGTTATATGAAGTTCTGAAAAGAAAATGATGATTTTCTGGTTTTTGCCATGGTGGTATTTTTATATAGGACCACCATGCATTAAACATGAAAAATAAAACAAAGACAGACACGGCTCAAACACTAAACGTCAATGGTTATGGGACTAGAAGAACAATAAATGGGAATTTTGTCATGCTCAGTGCAAGAACGCAATATCATTACATCGATCGTGATCTTCTTTCATAAATTAATTCATAGACGCTGAATGATTGTCAAAACAGATGTTAGAAGCTGGAAAGGGAGAAATATTGTAAGATAAATTGCTTATTACCACTCTGTGACAGTTTCCAAGATGGTGTATTGAAGTCTGGACCTTACCTCTGGGTCATATATATGGTCCTAACAGACTTGTCGATATATACTCCCAAGGTCTTGACTTCAATACACCATCTCAGAAACCCACTTGGTAGTAATAACCTATACGAATATATAAATGGAAGTAGTATAAATATCCTATTCCCAAACTGTTTTTTGAGCAATGAGACCCATGGACAATTACATGTAGGAAGCCACGGACACCACCACAATTTTTCCACAGAAAAAAAATATATGTCCATTTGGGTTACTGTCCATCCTTCAGCCCTGGTAATTCATCCTTGTTTCCTCAGCAAAAAAACTGCTGTGGAAAACTAGTGTTTCTACGGCAATTGTTGTGAAGCCTGTTCGATTGTGTAAAAATCATCAGGGGGCAGGGCATAGTTTCAATTGCCATGAATACATGTATGTAGTATGTGGTGAAGTGAAAACTTTCAAGTAACTTTAAGGTGAAAGTAGTTTGAGGTACATCTAATATATAAATGCGAATGTCTGTATCTATATCTCTTTCTCTCTCTCTATCTTTGTTCCGGGTAAACTCCTCCGTTTCTCGAACGATCGATCTCAACTTTTCTACACAGGGGTAATTCGTCCCTGCGAGTAACATGGGAAGGGTGCCGTGCCTGTGCGGGGTGACCTTGACCTTGAAATTGATGACCTTGACCTGTTATTTCAAAAACGACTGTGCTGATCGGGCTAAAACTTCATATGTGCAGGTATACTGACCCATCGATCATTTTGACTTTATCGGGGTGCCCGTATGGTGTGACCTTGAAATTGGTGACCTTAACTTTTTATTTCGAAAACGACTGGGCCGATCGGTCTAAAATTTCATATGTGCTGGTGTATTGACCCATCGATCATTTTGCCTTTATCGGGGTGCCCGTGTGGGGTGACCTTGACCTTGAAATTGGTGACCTTGACCTTTTATTTCGAAAACGGCTGGGCCGATCGGTCTAAAATTTCATATGTGCGGGTATATTGACCCATCAATCATTTTGACTTCATTGGGGTGCCCGTGCGAGGTGACCTTGACCTTGAAATTAGTGACCATGACCTTTTATTTTGAAAAACGGCTGATATAACCATCCACTCCCGTGCAACGCCGGGTATCACCCTCTAGTGTGTATATAATTACAACATGCAAAATCTTTCACTCAGTTGGATCATTCCAATATCATGAACAATGTGAATGCTGAGAAAAAAAAATCTTCGAAGTAAGCAGGCGACTTGCTCAGTATGTACAGTATGAGTGAAAATATGCAGCATTACCTCAAACTAAGTATCTCACTGCTTCTATGTTGATAACACCAAAATCTGATATCAGTTTCTGGAAAGCTCTGTTGAAATTTTTGGAAACTGTTTCGTTTTTCGACTGCACAATGTGAAAATTTTGGAATTTCCTCCAGACTACAATTCTCCAATTAATTTTCAAATTCTATGCTAATTAGCATACTGGTAAACCAAGTGGTCCAATAGTGCTTC
Organism: Pictodentalium vernedei; assembly: GCA_031216915.1. Classification (NCBI taxonomy): domain Eukaryota; kingdom Metazoa; phylum Mollusca; class Scaphopoda; order Dentaliida; family Dentaliidae; genus Pictodentalium; species Pictodentalium vernedei. The sequence goes on from CM062289.1 coordinate 26,456,013, forward strand.
TTATACTGCCATATTGAGTTGTTGCAAGGGTGGAAATTCACTCTGTGAGTGTTTTCATGGAAGTCCACCCATCACGCACTGTTTATCCATGATCCTACATACAGAATATTCCCAGTGAAAAGGTCAAATACAGATTGTACATACTGAATATTCAGAGCAATTACTGTATACAGATATAAGACAAAGTTACTTATTTTTAATCTGACTCAGTGTATCTATGGAATGATTTATGGAGCTCTACTTCTTGATGTTTTAGAATTCATGAAATATTAATCAGCATAATTATTCTGAGAATTCAGACAAAATTAGGCAGGTGAAAATATACTATAAATATACTATAATGATATTGTCAGATGTGGTAAAGAAACGAGCTGGGAGGGAAAAAAAGTAATGAGACAACAGTACATTCACACAGTGATTTAGGAATCTATGGCTAACAACACAGCTTGACTTTTGTCAGCAACAGAATGAGAGATACCAGTGGAGGGGGGGGGGGGGGGGAGGGGGAGGTGGGATGGTTGCAGAAACTTTGACAACAGAAACTGCCCCACCTCAAATCAAAAACTAAAGTTCCAATCCTGAACCAACAGTTGGTTTAGTTTATTTAGCAGTATACATTCAGAATACATAACTTTGACATATAATAATACAGTAGAATACTCTTAATTGAATATCCTTTTTGCCAGTGAAAATTATTCAATTAACAGGAGTATACAATTAACAGGGATTTGGTCAGTTTCCTGTGTTTTGGAGGTAAACTGAGCATTTATTCTATTATATCTTGTTTGACAGAGCTCATAGAGCTCTGTCAAACAAGATATAATAGAATAAATGCCTGTATTGGATGTATTCAGGCCAAAAAGGTTGATAAATAAGGGGAATTTGGTGCGTGTCACAGTAATTTTTTTCGACATATTACAATGAAAGTGTCAATGACACTGTAGCTCAACTTGTCAAGACAAAGACATGTACATGTATAGTATGTGACACAGCAATGACAAACATCTAGGTAATGACCTGATAACAAAGGTACATATAAAGTATTGTAACGGTCTGTACATGAATACTGACCGTTGCCTGTAACAAATGTATAGGTAAAGTATTGTAAAGGTGGGTGACAGTCAGATGCTGAACTAGAAAAAATCTTTGAGTCCCAGAGTGGGTCTGACTGAACCCCAAAATATTTGTTCTCATAGCACAGTGATAACAAAGGCACCCCAAAACACACTCGTTCCTGTCCCAAGGTGAAAACAAAAGTACTCAAGAAGTTTTGTGAAGATCAGTTCATAAATACGAGCTGTATAGAACTTGTGACAAAAAACTGATTGGACCTAATTTCGGTACAAAATGGCCACTGGCAGCCATCTTGAATTTTGGACCGTACCCAGAAACACTCATTTTCATCCCAAGGAGATAACAAAGGTACCCAAGAAGTTTTGTGAAGATCGGTTCATAAATACAGCCTCTACCCTGAGCCGTATTGACATGTGTGCTTACATTGTGTAAGTAGCACTGAATAAATCAAAGTTCATCTAATTTGCATAATTTTGGCACGAAAAAAAACCCCTTACAATATGTGATGTATTCCATGTTACTAAACATTCATACAAAAATTTATTCACATCAGAACTTTCATACAGAAGTTCTATACAAAAGACTGATTGCACTAATTTTGGTACAAAATGGCTGCTGGTGGCCATCTTGAATTTCGGACCACACCCAAAAACACTCGCTCTCATCCCACGGTGATAACAAAGGTACCCAAGAAGTTTCGTAAAGATTGGTTCATAAATATGGCCTCTAGTCTGAGCTGTATAGAAGATGTGTACAAAAAACTGATTAGACCTAATTTTGGTACAAAATGGCCACTGGCAGCCATCTTGAATTTTAGACCGCATCCAGAAACACTCGTTCTCGTGCCAAGATGATAACAAAGGTACCCAAGACATTTCGTGAAGATCAGTTCATAAATACAGACTCTAGTCTGAGCCATATTGACATGTGTACTTACTGTGTGTAAGTCGCACTGAAAAAATCAAAGTTCATCTAATTTGCATAATTTCTGCACGAGAAAAAAACCCGTATTATATGTGATGCATCCCATGGTACTAAACATTCACACAAAATAATTATTCAAATCAGGGCTTTCATATGGAAGTTCTGTGCAAAAATCTGATTGCACCTAATTTTGTACAAAATGGCTGCCATCGGCCATCTTGAATTTCGGACCGGACCTAAAAACACTCGTTCTCGTCCCACGGTGATACCAAAGGTACCCAAGAAGTTTCGTAAAGATCTGTTCATAAATACGGCCTCTAGCCCGAGCCGTATTGGCATTTGCACTTACAGTGCTGAAAGTAACCCCAAAAAACATCAAAATTAGTCTAATTTGCACAATTTACATACGAGAAAAAAACCCGTATTATATGTGATGTATCCCATGGTACTAAACATTCATACAAAAAATTATTCAAATCAGAGCTTTCATATGGAAGTTCTGTACAAAAAACAGATTTCTGCATCATCGGTACAAAATGGCGGCTGGCAGCCATCTTTAATTTCGGACCGCACCCCAAAACACTCGTTCTCGTCCCACAGTCATAACAAAGGTACCCAAGAAGTTTCGTAAAGATCGGTTCATAAATATGGCCTCTAGCCCGAGCCATAGCAGCTTGGCACTTACAGCTCTGAAAGTAACACTAAATAAATCAAAGTCAGTCTAATTTGCATAATTTACGCACGAGAAAAAAACCCGTATTATATGTGATGTATCCCATGGTACTAAACATTTATACAAAACTTTATTCAAATCAGAACTTTCATACAGAAGTTCTGTACAAAAAACTGATTTTTGCATCATCGGTACAAAATGGCCACTGGCAGCCATCTTGAATTTCGGACCACACCTAAAAACACTCGTTCCCGTCCCAGGGTCATAACAAAGGTACACAAGAAGTTTCGTAAAGATCGGTTCATAAATACGACCTCTAGCCCGAGCCATAGCCAATTGTTGACGTACGGACAGACGGACAGACGGCCAGACGGACAGACGGACAGACGGACGGCAGATGACGGGCCATGACAACAGCTCAAATTTGACTTCGTCAAAGTTGAGCTAAAAATTTATATACAATTAACTGGAGTTTACTCTACAACCCATATGCAATTAACAGATCAAATTTGTACTGAAGATATGGTAAATGGTTTTGTGTTTGAAAATTATATTCAATTAACAGGGATATACAATTAAGAGATATCCAATTAAGTGGGCTTCACTGTAATAATAAAGGAAACATTTGATAAATTAAAAGTCAAGGAAACATTTAAACACATAGTCTGTATACCACTGGGGGAAGTTATAGACAGATTGGCTTTCTTCTAGACTTACCCTGATAACAATAATACGAGTAAGTCTGTATACCACTGGGGGAAGTTATAGCCAGATTGGCTTTCTTCTCGACTTCCCCTGATAACAATAATACGAGTAAGTCTGTATACCACTGGGGGAAGTTATAGCCAGATTGGCTTTCTTCTCGACTTCCCCTGATAACAATAATACGAGTAAGTCTGTATACCACTGGGGGAAGTTATAGCCAGATTGGCTTTCTTCTCGACTTCCCCTGATAACAATAATACGAGTAAGTCTGTATACCACTGGGGGAAGTTATAGCCAGATTGGCTTTCTTCTAGACTTCCCCTGATAACAATAATACGAGTAAGTCTGTATACCACTGGGGGAAGTTATAGCCAGATTGGCTTTCTTCTCGACTTACCCTGATAACAATAATACGAGTAAGTCTGTATACCACTGGGGGAAGTTATAGACAGATTGGCTTTCTTCTAGACTTCCCCTGATAACAATAATACGAGTAAGTCTGTATACCACTGGGGGAAGTTATAGACAGATTGGCTTTCTTCTCGACTTACCCTGATAACAATAATACGAGTAAGTCTGTATACCACTGGGGGAAGTTATAGACAGATTGGCTTTCTTCTCGACTTCCCCTGATAACAATAATACGAGTAAGTCTGTATACCACTGGGGGAAGTTATAGCCAGATTGGCTTTCTTCTCGACTTCCCCTGATAACAATAATACGAGTAAGTCTGTATACCACTGGGGGAAGTTATAGCCAGATTGGCTTTCTTCTAGACTTCCCCTGATAACAATAATACGAGTAAGTCTGTATACCACTAGGGGAAGTTATAGCCAGATTGGCTTTCTTCTCGACTTCCCCTGATAACAATAATACAAGTACATTGTGTAGGTCATGTTAGTTGGATGTTGAGCAGCGAACATGGGGTTTTGTCTGCATTGCAGGCTGATACAGTGTGTAAATGATCTTTCGTCTCTGCCGAATGTAACAGTACAAGAAAGTTCAAAACAGAGAGTCACAGTTGGGTAGAGGAGTAGTGCATAGTCGTACAGGATAATGATCAGGACGAGGCCTTTTGGGTAGCTTACTGAGAATCAATGTAAAACTTGTTGAAAAGGGTTGAGACGAGTTTCCCGCCCGAGTCACCTTTTCAATATGCGGAAAAGAAAACAAGAAACAACAAAAAGTGTGGCAGTATACTACATCGTACCATACCTTGTAATATAATGCCACGATGTACTTACTCTGCCATAGTGTGTTAAATTTTGTCAACTGTAGACTAGAATAGAATAGGATTTAGTTTATCATGCCATGTTACACTACACCATGATATACTATGCCACACTATACTGTTTGATGCCACATAGTACAGCATTCCATACTGTACCATTTGACATCACACTCTACTTTTATCGTGCTTTGCAGTAGCAAACCACGTAAGACTCTGCTCAACAATACCATAACTAGGCACAATTTGCAGAACATTCTGTGGCACTGCCATGCATGCATACCAGTACTATAGATAGGGTTATGCTACATAGTATGGTTGTAATTCCTATTCATTAATATTCACCTCTGTGCGGGATTGTGGGGAGACGAGAAAAAACCAAACGCAACAGACGTATATAAGCTGTTAGCTAGACGGAAGTATAATTAATGAATGTATATAGGTTAAGACTATAGTGTCCAGTGCAGTCAGGACAAAAAGGATTATCACATTCCACTGTTTGTGGATAAGAAGTAACCAGTCTTAAAAATAATGCATTTCTGAAATGCTTACGGTTACTTGTTGTTCGAAGGTCTTGACCTAACTCGTTCCACAGTTTAGGGAAGAGGTATGGTGGAAGTCTTTCTATGGATTTAGTTCTTGTTAGACTGACGCGAAGATGATTATATTGTCTATTGTTCTGTTGGAATGAGAGTACCGGTACTTTCAAAGTAAGAGGTAAATGTAGGTGGTAAAATTCCATGATGCTGGTTGTGATAATATTCACCACAAGGCTGGCAGTGCACACGGCCAAAATCCCAAACGTTTATTTTGCTGCAGGCCTGGACACGATATGCAACCATTCCATGAATGTTTACTCACCCATCAATTTCAGAACTCTTGAAACAAGTCTGCTCATTTCAATGAGAGGTTACGATATGGTTTTGTTGAAATGTTTTGTAAAATTTGAGAAAAAGATAATTAAAACAGTAAATTTTGATATCGTATGCATTGGGTAAAGGGTTGATATATCTACTAATGTATGTTGTTTTGTGAGAGCAATGAAAAGAACTCAAAAAGTGCTTTGATCCAACAGGATATCACATCACAGCATTTCATAAGTAGTAAAGATACAAAAGATTACAAAATGTACCCTTAATGTCAGAAAATGCTCGTTAGTTAATGCTCTCTTTACTGCAGAAGAATGAAGTAGTTGGAAATACACCAGAGCGTTTGTGCTGTGCAATGCAAAATGTAATGTGCTATTAGTCAGGTCTGGTTCGAATCCCACTTGGGGCAACCACGTTTTGTCCTTAGGCAAGACACTTCATCTCCTTTGCCCGCATGGGGGCACAATGGTGCCATGTACTAAGGCGTACTGCACGTCGATGGTATGCAAGTCTTCAACCAATCTAACCCTTGGTTGAAGACATGCGCACCATTGACGTGCAGTACGCCTCAGTACACAGCGTCATCGTGCCCCCATGTAGGCAATCGGGGTGAAGTGTCTTGCCCAAGGACACAACGCGGTCGCCGCAGGTGGGATTCGAACCGAGGACCTCTCAGCTTGCAGTCTGCACCTCTACCAACTGAGCCACTATGCCTCCTTAAACATCAATAAATAAATAAATAAATTAGTGAGGTCGGTAGTGAAATTACGAACTGTAGCGATCAAACAGAAAGAAAATATTGAGACTGCATTATGTGGTGGGTCAATTTCTACTAAATCGATGTGGGATAGTAATTAGTAATTATTTACAATTTCTGAAGAAAAAAACACAAGAAGCACTTGCAAACTTTCATCACATGGACCACCGGGTAAAACCCGGTGGTCCATGTGATGAAAGTTTGCAGCTGTTTCTGGTGCTGGTATGAACAATTATAAATACTTTTCGAGTGGAGAATATATGGCGCTGCGATTAAGTAGTAGTAATCTACTCTCTTCATTCTGTATATGCAGTTGAATTTTAATATCTATTTATGTTATTACATGCACGTGTATCCCAGTAGAGGTTAGGAATGACGTTAATAATCTCTATTAACATGTACTGGTATAGAATTGTACAGAGTTGGGTACGCTGTTTTTCTAACAAGAATTGAGTAATGCTAATGGTACAGTTGGATATGGACAAAAGTGCACTTACTCAGCACGCTGTTACTTCAAAATAATCTCTATTAACATGTACTGGTATAGAATTGTACAGAGTTGGGTACGCTGTTTTTCTAACAAGAATTGAGTTATGCTAATGGTACAGTTGGAGAGGGACAAAAGTGCACTTACACAGCGCGCTACTACTTCAAAATAGTGCACTATACAGTGACAGGTCTTCTAGTTTCAACTGTAGATGGAGAATATTATGATCCCCGATGAGTTTGGAGGTGGGATGGGGAAATCTCACCCGAGGGGCAAGATATTTGAACCAGACACGAGGCTTGCCGAGGGTCTGGTTCAAATATCTTGCCCCGAGGGTGAGATTTCCCCATTCCCACCTTCAGACTTATCGAGGATGATTTTTCTCACCCCCCACCATGCAGCGATTGCGTTAGCCAGAGGTAATCGGGAGTCACATGCTGATTCAATCAACTCATTTTGTATTCATTGTTTTGAAGAAAAAAAACTGATGACACCATCGAAAGAGCATGCACAAGTTATGTATATACCAAAGGTATATACCACAAAATCGATTAGGAACAGTGGCAGCTTGAGGGTTGAAGAGCTTTAGAGCATCAAACTTTGATCACACTGCATTCCGATGATGTCAGGATGATTATCGGTAGCAAGAAACTGATACGATATGCATAACGTCATAATAACGTTATAAATGGATAACGTCACGTGAGGTGGGTGGGATAGAAATTTCTCCCCCCACTATACGTGAAACATATGCGTGTCCCGGATGAGACAGCAGGGTGGGATATTTCTATCCCACCCACCCCACTTAATGTTATACATTCAGTATAGTTTCTATTTACTAGACAAAAACCTTATCACTTTGAAATGTCATGCACAGTTTCAGCCAACGGATCCCCAGGTTGAACTCAGAGATTCATTGACTAAAACTTGGCTTGTCCCTCTTCTGCGTTATCACAGAAATCAAAAATTATTATCTTTGCTGCTGATAATCTTATCATTTTGACACCAGAGTGCAGATGGTTAATAAGGTTCCACTGTAATTCTCTCTTGATGTACTGTATATCTATACCTGTCAGATGTTCCTGTGACACCCCTGTTATAACTTCACACATTAAGAATCTACATGTACACATGGTGTACAGATAAAACTAGAAGTCCTGTCACGAACTGTGTGCTTATCTAGGCTTAATTGCACGTAGGAATTGCATGCAATTGCCATATCGAATGGCATTCATTGCCTGAAACATTGCTTGTGCACAGGCCATATGCACAGAATTTGATAGCCTTACTATGGTCATAACGCGTAGATTAACGCGCAGATCAACGTGCTATTTGTGCGTATTTCATGACAGGATTTCTAGTTTTAACTGTACAAAATCCATAAGTTTCTTCACTCTATTTATAATCTTTGCACTTTGAAATATTATATGAACAGAATTTCATGCAAAACTTATGTAGTTTATATAAATCTTAATTGTTTTATGAATTATCACTGTTTAACTTGATCTAGTGAATTGTACATGTACAACTTTTACTGTCAACTTATTGTTAAGCTCAGATAACCTTGAAGGAAGAATCATGAGAATGATATAAAAAAAATTTAAAGTAAAAGATTTTTTAGAGATCAGTCTGAGCCTGATCATTAAGTTAAACTTTAGGCTTCAATAGAAAGCCCAAGTATTAACCAAGGGACTTGAATTGAACAAACTTGAATCCGACCCCTATAAGGATGCTGTATACCATATATCAAAAGATTCTGACTCGTGGTTTTGGAAAAGAAGATTTTTAAACCTTTACCCAACGTAACAGCCAAAACTGGCCAGTGCTATTCTCAAAAATCGTCATTTAAGTTTCATTTTTTGTCTCAAAAACTTAGGTTATGACCCCTCTCAATCAGCTCGTTCCAATGAGGGGTCAAAACCTATGTTTTTGAGACAAAAAATTAGTTATTCTTTTAAAGTGTTGTCTGCTTTTCATGTTAGGTAAAGGGTTAAAGATTATTCCACATGATGGAATAAGTTAAAATTCACCCTCAATAGGGAGCCCAAATATTAACCCAGGGACTTGATATTTATGCACTTGAATCTGACTCCTCTAACGATGGTGTATACCAGTATATCAAAAGAATCAGATTGGGGGTTTGTGATTTTTAAAGAATATTCCTTATATTGCACCACAAGTTGTAATTCAGTCTCCAATAGGGATCCCAAATATTAATCGAGAGACTTGAATTGAACAAGCTTGAATCTGACCACGTAAAAAAAATTCTGTATACAAAACATTTACCTGATGGATCTAAAGAAAAAGATTTTTAAAGATTATTCTCCATACTGCACTAAGATAAAATTCTGGCTGCCCAAGAGAGCCCAATTATTAACTGGGGGACTTGATTTGAACAAATTTGAAACTAACCTCTGTGACGATGTTGTATACCTAATATCAAAAGATTCTGACAGGTGGCTCTGGAGAAGAAGATTCTTGAAAGAGTATTTCTCTTGTTGCACCAAGTTCACATTTGGGCTACTTTATTGAGCCCAAATACAAACCGAGGGCTTAATTTTCACTTGTATCAGCCGCCACCCCCACGCCCCATGTACACTGTATTCTAAACATCAAAAGATTCAGATCAGTGGTTCTGGAGAAGATTTTTAAAATTTTTGCAAATATGCCTACAGTTAAAACTAGAAGTCCTGTCATGAAATGCGCACAAATAAAATGTCAATCTGCACGTAAATCTACGCGTTACGACCATAGTAAGGCCATCAAATTCTGTACATATGGCCTGTGCACAAGCAATGTTTCAGCCAATGGACCTCCGGGTAACCCGGAGGTCCATTGGCAGAAACGCAACCTGTGTTTGCTATGAGTAACCAAGGGAACCTGCCGTGCTTTGGATGCCATTCGATATGGCAATTGCGCGCAATTCCTACGTGCAATTAAGCCTAGATAAGCGCACAGTTTGTGACAGGACTTCTAGTTTTAACTGTAGTCCTAAGGATGCTTCATACCAAATAACAGTTCTCTGTCTCATGTTGTTTGGGAAATATTGAAGTCTGAAAATATTTCTACTTTTAGCACCTGGGATTCCCACAGGGATGAAGGGGAAAATTAATTTTGCATGAATCAAGTATTTATGTCTTAATACTACCATATACCAAACTTGGTTCAAATTGGCTCATCGGTGATTCAGAAAATAGAAATTTGGGGTGGAGCAAAAAATCTTTCCTCCCATTACAAAGGCAAATATTGTCACACGAACTTCATTTGAATAAACTTGATTCCACACCCCAAAAGGAAGCTCAGTACCAAATATCAAGTCACTGTATACGCCATCGGTTCATGAGAAGAAGATAGATTTTTGTAAAAGTTGGGAGCATTTTTCTCCACCATGTCTCCCTATGGAACAGGGCAAGTTGATTTGAACAAAAACAAAATGCAATGTCAGAACAAATAAACACCTCAAATTTAAATGAAATCAGTTCAGCGGCTTTGTAGGAGAAGTCGTGAACATGATGTTCACATATGGCGTACAAGAGACAATGGACAATAGATGGTGAGTGATCACTACAGCTCACCCTGACTTTCAGTCAGGTCAGCTAACAAGTGGCTCCAAGAGGCCTTAGTCATTCACCTGAGAAAAGTTGTTTAAGAGGGGATTTAAGGTCATATCCAGCATCTGTGGCTAATGAACACAACAAACATGTACCTAGGCACTTGATTTAAACATGGGGAGCCCAAATGGGAACCCAGAGACTTGGTTTGAACAAATTTGAATCTGACACCCCATAAGGATGCTGTGTACCAAACATCAAAAGATTCTCGCTAGTTGATCTGAAGAAGCAGATTTTCAAAGAATATTCCTCATATTGCATTATGTGGAAATTTAGGCTTCAAATATTAATCCGGGGTCTTGATTTGAACAAACTTTAATCAGACCTCCATAAGGATGCTAAATACAAAATATCAGATGATTCCGACGGGTAGATCTGAAGAAGATGCTTTTAACCCTTTACCCAACGTAACGGCCAAAACCGGCCAGCGCTATTCACGAAAATCGTCAATTAATTTTCATTATTTTTTCATTTTTTGAAAAAAAATAGTTATTCAAGAATTTTTTTTGCAAGTGTCGTCTGCTTTTCATGTTATGTAAAGGGTTAAAGAATACTCCTCATATTGCACTAATTATAAGTTAAAATTTGGGGTAGGGAGCCCAAATGTAAACCCTGGCTCTCGATTTGAACATATCTGAAACTGAGCCTGCTGAGGATGCTTTAAACCAAATAACAAAAGATTCTGATTGTGGTTCTGGAGAAGAAGGTATTTTTAATTTTGGGGGCATACTAAAAGAGTTATGCCCTTTATGCCCCCTCCCATGCACCCCCCCCCCCCCCCCACCCCCATAGATAAGGCAACTTTATCTGAACAAATTTGAATTGACATATGATGAAGAACATGCACATAAAATTTGGTTCAATTTGATCCAGCAGTTTTTTGAGAAGTTGATAATGTAAAGTTGATGCCGGCCGGATGGATGGATGGACGGATGGATGACAGACAGAAAGTGATAACTGAAGCCTTATATTGCACTAATTATATGTTAAAATTTTGGGTAGGGAGCCTCTATGTAAACCCAGGCTCTCAATTTGAACATATATGAATCTGAGCCTGCTGAGGATGCTTTATACCAAATATGCCCTTTGTGCTCCTTCCCCAACCCACCCTCCACCCCCCACCCCAAAAGGCAACTTTTTTTGAACAAATTTGAAATGACATATGATGAAGAACAGGCATGTCAAATGTGGTTCAATTTGATACAGTAGTTTATGAGAAGTCGATAACGTAAAGTTGATGCCGGCCGGATGGACAGACGGACAGACAGAAGACAGACAGAAAGTGATGACTGAAGCTCCCCTTGAGCTTTGCTCAGGTGTGCTAAAAAGTGTTCTTCAGTTAAAAAGAAATATTTTTGAAATTTACAGTTTCCCTCTCTCCAAAGATAAAGATATAAGGGTATTTTTATTGCAAATATGTGTTCTGATTCATTAAAAGCCAGACAAGGTCCATAAACCCTAACCAAATCTAATCGATAATGTAAATTATCTTCAGTGTGGAGAATTATATCAAAAGAAAACTGCACCAGAAAGTAGCCAGAACCTTTACTCTCTATTGGAAACAATTTTCTCTTATTTAATTAATGTATTTCAATTAACAAAAATTGTTTGAAGCCATGTGAAACCTGAAAGCACACAGGTACTTGGAAAACCATAAATCCATTCTGGCATGATGTATACTGGTCTGACAGAATATCAAGCACAATGTTGTTTTAACCCTAAAGGACCTAATTCTTACTTTGATAACATTTTAATGAGAAGGAACAGGTGCCTCAACATGCATTGTTTGGGTAAACTCATAACTAGCTTTCTAAATTGTAATGCCTTACTGTTCAACCTTCCACAATATCAGTACTCTCGCCTGCAGATGGTACTAAATGCATCAGCCCGAGTGGTATGTAGGATATCACGATCTCAACACATCACTCCTGTTCTGAGGGATACGCACTGGCTGCCAGTCAAGTACAGAATAATTTTCAAAACTTTATTATTAGTTTTTAAGACACAAAACAACATGTCACCAGCCTACTTAGAAGAACTCCTTAATACCAAGAATGTGTGTCAATACAACCTGAGGTCCGATGGTAAAATGCTGCTGCATGTTCCAAAACATTGGTGTAAGACATTTGGAGATAGGTCATTCTCATTTGCTGGCCCTCACTTGTGGAATAATTTACCAGAACACCTAAAAAGACTGTCAAATGTCAACCTTTTCAAGAAAGATCTCAATACATACCTGTTTCAAAAAGCCTATAAGTGATGTTCTGGACTGTAAGATACTGTATATATTCTGTTTGTATATTTGCATGAGCTCAGTAACATGTATGCGCCTTAGAATATGGTTCTATATCTTCTGAACTATAATTTTGGCACTACAGTTAAAACTAGAAGTCCGGTCATCAAATGCGCACAAATAGCACGTCTATCTGCATGTTAATCTTCACGTTATGACCACAGTAAGGCCATCAAATTCTGTACATATGGCCTGTGCACAAGCAATGTTTCCGCCAATGGACCTACGGGTTACCCGGAGGTCCATCAGCAGAAACATTGCCTGTGTTTGCTATGAGTAACCAGGAGAACCTGCCGTGCTTTGGATGCCATTCAATATGGCAATTGCGCGCAATTCTTTCATGCAATTAAGCCTAGATAAGTGCACATTTCATGACAGGACTTCTAGTTTTAACTGTATATAAATGTGTATATTATTATTAAATACCTTGTCTGTTGTTTCTGGGCATGTCTTGGCTGCCTCTGTAGGCCTCTGTAGGCAGCCAAGACTTGACTAGAAACAACCGCAAAGCTACAGGAGGTAGACTTTCAAAGTATAGTAAAAGTGTATAAAAATCTCCAGACTCCTAAGGGTTAGCAATGTTTGTGCAAGAATTCTTTATCTGGAATCTAAACGCAATTTAAGTACTGTCAGCAACTCAGAGAACATTCCCCCTGCAACTACTACCTGGGATTTTCTGGGATAATATAATATTTCCCCAAGGAAAAGGTCAGATAAAGCAAGGATTTGATCTGAGATAACATGAGATTTTCTGAGATTTTCTACGTGGAAAGGTCAGCAAAGACAAGTATTAGGGCACTAAAAGCCAGGAAAGGCAGACATAAAAAATTTCCTCGCTTTTTCTGTTCAAAAACACATGGAAGCCCAGGAGGAAATTTCCCTAAAGGGGACAGAATGTGTTAAAATCTTCCTTACATTAGAGCCTGAAGGGGCCAGAATGTGTTAAAATCTTACTGACATCAGAGCCTGAAAGGGCCAGAATGTGTTAAAATCTTATTCTTACTGACATCAGAGCCTGTATGGGTCAGAATGTGTTAAAATTGTATTGACATCAGAGCCTGAAGGGGCCAGAATGTGTTAAAATCTTGCTGACATCAGAGCCTGAAGGAGATCATCCCCCCTGCAACTACTACCTGGGATTTTCTGGGATAATATGGTATTTTCCAAAGAAAAAAGTCAGATAAAGCAAAGATTTAATCTGGAATACAATGTAGCATGGAAGTACAGTGGAACCCTGTTAATTGAATAGCCACTTTACCAATGAAAATCTAAATTTTATAGTAAATTTCCTTTCTTATTATACCTACCACAATTGTTTACTACAGGCTTGCACTACAGTGGAAGTCCCTAACTCGGATAAAATACTCTCTATTTTTGTCTTTCCCAAGCAAGTTGGGAAAGAAAAGTGGTGCAAAAGCACCAATAAAAATAAGCCAAAACTGGGTCGAGTGCACCGGCGCAGACCCAGTACGGGACGCTCTCTCCCAAGTACAACTCCACGACTTCCATTGCCAGTGCGCATAAACCGTCTCTAAAGACTCATTCTTTTTGAATCCGTAAACGTTAGAGTTATGTGATCAGCGGGGAGGAAAGATTCTTTACCCGTAAAGAAGACGGGAGGGCCACCATGTAAACAATTGTGGTAGGTATAATAAGAAAGGAAATTTACTATAAAATTTAGATTTCTTATCAACCAACTCACAATTGTTTACTACAGGCTGAATAGACAAAAGGCTGGAGGGAATCGCATAACCAACCCCCACATAACCCTAGTGCACTGGAACCGTGAAGTAGAAGGAAGAGGTCCCGAGGCTTATCAACCATAATATCGCAATCATTGGTAAAGGACAATGAAAAGAGACATATGAGCCTGTGTGACACACAGACAGAAAAAGGGCAGTAACAGCACAAGGCTGAAACTGACCTTCAAGAAGCCTAATGGCTATGGCAGACAACAGCCTGAGCAGAAGAAAGAGGACCCAGGGCAAAAAGGTCCTCCGACTGCTCCTGGAACTGGCGCAAATAAAAGGTGGAGAAAGTAGAAGCATTTCTCCAGTAGACCCAGTACGGGACGCTCTCTCCCAAGTACAAGTAGGCTGCCTGCATAACATCCGACAACTTGACGGAGTTAGAATAAGCCCAAGAGGTAGACAGTGCCCGCACCTCGTGGGCAGAAATACGATTGGTAATACAATCGCCAGCTGCTAAACGACTATAAGCCGTACGAATAGCAAGACAAATCCATCGAGAAATGGATTGAGGAGAGATCTTCTGTCGACCCGGAATGAGAGACAGAAAAAAACGTTTTCTGCCTTTCCGTATGAAGCGTGTCCGATCAAGATAAATGCGAATAGCACGGACCGGACAGAGCAAAGGGCGAGTACCCTCAACAGAGGGAAGAGCCCTGATACAGATAGGAGGAGGAGTAGTATCTGGTAACTGATTCTTAGCCAAAAAGGAGCAATCAGTGGTAAAAGTAACACTGTTGGGAGAGCTCCTAAAAAAGGCCGGGTCAACCGAGAGGGCGTGAAGCTCACTAACCCGTCTGGCCGAAGCAATGCCATCAGAAAAGCCGTCTTATATGTGAGAAAATGCATATCCACCTGGGATAAAGGTTCGAACGGCGCCCCCCCCCCCTCCCCCCCCCCCCCCCCAAGCAAAACAGCACCCACGAAAGATTCTATCGTGGAGTAAGCTGCAAAGTCCGAGGCCTTTTCAAAGAAAAGTGCCGAACAAGCTTGGAGAGGTAAGAATTAGTGCCGATACGACGCTTCCCCACATAAGAAAAAGTCTCTGAAAGCATAGACCTGTAACCCTTGATGGTAATAGGCTGGAGACCCCGAGAATCAAACAGATATACCAGAAACTCCGCAATCTGTGAAATCGAAGGATTGGCATAATCAACAGAGTGATCAGCACACCATCGACAGAAGACCTTCCATTTAGCTGCATAAGCTAAACCAGTGGAGTGCCTCCTTGAAGAAGAAATGCACTCCACTGCTCGTCTCGAAAAACCTCTACGGAGGAGACAGGACCTGACAAAAGATATGCGTGAAGGCACAATGAAGTCGGGTCGACGTGAAACCTCCTCGGGCGACCTTGACAAAGAAGGTCGCGACGTAGCGGGAGACGTGCCGGAACCGCCGCCATCAGCAAGCGGAGCTGATTGATCCACACCCGCTGAGGCGACAGGGGAGCGATCAGAATGATTCGACAACTGCAGGTTCGAATTTTGGCGAGAACCTGAGGAAGAATCGGAACCGGCGGGAAGGCGTAGCCGACTAGACCGTTCCAATCGAGTGACAGAGCGTCCACGGCAAAAGCCAGAGGATCTGGACACGGGGACACAAAAGTGTCCACCTGATGGTTCCAACGAGTCGCAAAGAGGTCGATGTGGGGACGTCCCCAGAGATCGCAAAGCGACTGGAACACTGCCCTGTGAAGCATCCACTCGGTGGAAATAACCCTGCCCTGTCGGGACAGGGAGTCGGCTAGGACGTTCAGACGACCGGGAATGTGACGAACAACCACTCCGGCGTGAACATCCTGAGCGAGCAGTAGAAGATCCCGAGCTAACTCGTACATCAGAAGCGAGTGCGTGCCGCCCTGGTTCCGAATGTAAGCAACCACTGTCGAATTGTCGGATAGTAGAAGGACCTGGCGATTCGACAGGTGAGGGATCCACTGCCTGAAACTCAGAAGAAGAGCAAGAAGCTCCTTCTGGTTGATGTGTAGAACTGCTTGATCCTGGTCCCACATCCCGTGTAGGGAAAGACCGAGAGGATCCAACGTCGCACCCCATCCGAGATCGCTGGCATCTGCCGTCAGAACGCGATCGGACGTGGGTAAGTCCAGCGGAACACCCTGCGTAATCCACTGAACATCTGTCCAGGGAAGAAGGTGAGGATACAGAGAGTCCAGAAACGGAAGCACCTGATCCAGAGAATCTACATTTGGCCTCCAACGACTGAGCAGAAAGTGTTGGAGAGGTCTGACACGCAGCCGACCTAGAGGAATGAGATCCGTCACCGAACCGCAGAGACCGATCAGCCGGAGAAAACTCCGAGCGGTCGCGGACCTGGACTGGGACAGAGTTAGAGCAAAAGCTGAGAGAATCACAGCCTTGGCCTGGGGAACAGCCACCAAATTGAATATGGTTTGGAAAGACATCCCCAGATGACAAAACGACTGAGAAGGGACCAGGTCCGACTTCTCCTCGTTGGCTCTGAATCCTAGCGACGTGAGCAACATCCGATTCCAGTAAGGCAGCATTGGAATGCCTCTGGAGGATATCGTCCAGATATGCCGAAGTAGTCACCCTGGACTGTGTGCGATGGAACGCTATCACATGCGACATCAGTCTGGTGAACGCCCAAGGAGCCAGGTTGAGGCCGAAAGGCATGGCCTTGAACTGGTAAACTCGCCCCAGAAAAGCGAACCTGAGATACTTCCGTGACGCCCGATGCATCGGAACGTGGAAGTAAGCGTCTCGCAGGTCGATGCTGGCTGCGAAATCTCCCTGGTGAATTGATTGGCGGACCAACCTGAAAGTCTCCATGCTGAACTTGGGAGCAATGATAGACTGGTTCAGGATACTCAGATCGATAACCGGTCGGAGTCGGCCATCCTTCTTCGGCACCAAGAACAGGCGGGAATAGAAACCCACTGACTGAACGTTCTTGACGACCTCGATCGCCCCCTTTGCCAGGAGATTGGCAATCTCCGTGGACAAAAGTTCCCGACGTAAAACGTCTGAAGGAACTGTGGTTGGAAGAGGCACCCTTGACAGAGTGGGGTGCCGTCGGAAGGATATGCGCAGCCCGGACCGAACAACATCTAACACCCATGGATCGGATGTGATGGTGGTCCAATGGTCTGCGAACTCTGCTATCCTTCCTCCAACCTGGGACGAGTCGAGGTGAGGACCTTCATTTCGAGCCTCGACGAGGCCCGCGAGAGGAGAAACCACCTCCTCTGCTAAATGAAGAATCCTGAGACTTCCCTCGATTCTGCCGACCCCTACCTTTACCCCGTGAGTAAGAAGTAGAGGCGGCGGCAGAAGGACCAGCCTTTTGCTTCACAGAGGAAGCAGAAGGGTACTTGTTAGGCTTGGAATGGCCCTTGCCTCCCCGAGAAGGCTGATCAAGCTGACGAAACAGCAGCTGATCTTTGGAATGACGTAGGACATCATCCCGGACCGTCGACACGGAACCATGGAAAAGTTGCGGACCTGCCAAAGAAGCAGATCGAAGAGTAGCACGCTGCTCCTCGGGAAGGGATCGTCCTGTGTCCAGCACAGCGTCCCTTCGAACTAATTCCAAATTAGCCGTGTTACAGGCATGCGTGTGAGTAAGGTGCATAAGCGCCTTGGACAGCACACGCAAAGGAGCCTGTACCTCGTCAAACTTATCTGGAGGCAGATAAGCAGCCAAAGCTGAGACGACGTGATCTGAGAGAGAAAGCATGCCAAGCATCTCTCTAGATAAGCCCAACGTGGACTCCAGAGTCGTCATTGGAATGACGGCAGACTTGGGCTTGGAAAGCCTGAGGGAAGTGGAGTCCTGATCCAGAACCGTCAAAGCCTGGCAGACTGACGGATTGGCGGAATCGTAGAAACGATAACGCACAGGAGGCAAAAAAGTGTCAACCCTGGTGAAGAACGAAGTCTTCAAAGCCTTGGAATTCAGCTTGGCATCCAATGCTGAAAAAGCTTCAACCACCTGTACCGACTGGCACGGTCGAAGGCGCCCAGAAGCAGGTTGCTCCATAGGCTGTTGGCGCGTGACTGATGATCGCGGCCAGGCTGACACTGTCGGCTGGTTAGCAGGTTTGAGCTCAGGCAGAAACCCAAACACAAAGTCAAGAGCCGCCCCCAAGTCCGAAGACTGCTGGCCCTCGACCTCAAGCATGTCGGACTCCTCCCCAGAGTCGGAAGACACATAGCCCATCGTGGGCAAACCAGCCGACGCCTCCCATGGTGTCGGAACACCAGAGGAATCGGAAACCGGCCTGTTTCCAATCCCGGGAGGCGGCGCCATAGGAGGCGCCTGGAAACCACCCATAGCCTCGCTGGAAGCAACAGGAAGGCTCTTAGAAAGAACCTGAGTGAGTAAGGAGAGGGCCTCCCTAAGCTCACTGCCTGTACCGACCGGTTCGACAGGGAAGCGAACCGGCAAAGTGGCTTCACCTCTGACCCTCTTAACCAGCGAAGGGTCACAATCCTCCAAAACACCCGACGCGGGACGACGGGCGGCAGCCAAAACATCTGAAGGCAGACGTGTATAGGGGTACGATGCACCCCGAGGATCAATATTGCGAGAACTCATGAGAGTCACCGCAGACCTCTGCAGGGCAGAAGGTCCAGGCTGCACAAAAGGCGTTGGTCCCCCAAAACTGGTTGTGTGACCAGAGTGAGTAGACGGAAACGCCACGGAGTTCATAGTGTTTCCACTACGAACATCCGAATCCAAAGACACAACTGTGGTGCTCGACGGCGAAGAGACCACAGCGATGGGCTCGGCCGGCAGCCCCTTCCGACTTCGCCGAGTTGAAGTCAGGGAAGGCTGAGGCCAATATACCACGTCTACAGTATCGGACAGTCCTGCAGTCCCCTGCAGCGAAAAGCCGAGGCCGGCTGAAACAGACAACGGAGCAGACGGGCCAGCAGCAGTAGTAGATACGTCGAGAGTCGTTGAGGCTGGTGAAATAGTGGAGAGAGCACACCGGCTCGGCTCCAAACGAGTAGTCACAACCCTAGTGACAACCTCAGATGTCGACTGGAGGGGGACCGTAGTCCCGGAACCAGGCATCTCTACACCAGAACACTCAACGGCTCCCGCAGTATCCACCACAGGAAAAGACTGCACATCCCCCATGGAGGAGGAATAACTCTCACCAGACAAAGTCGGCTCGGGAGGCCCCGAACGACCACGTTCTCCTTTCCCGCGGGAGCGGGAGGCACGGCCATGAGAACGAACGACACGGTTTACTGATGCCCAGAAGGTGGAAGACCATGTTCCACAGATACCACACAGCCGCTCGGCCGAACACCCATTACAGGAGGGACAAGACGAATGTACATCGTCCACATGCTTTGGCAGCAGACATTGCCCACAAGGAATTGTCCTGGGCATGATAGAGGTGAGAGGATCAGAGAAGGTGAGATGAGAAAACAGAACACCCCCAAAGAAGAGAGAAAGGTGACAGAAACAAAGACCCCAGACGGTCGACCGGGAACCACCCAACAGGAAAACTACTCTCAAAAGAAAGAAGAAACACTGTAGGAGTGGTACCCCGCTGACACCTAACTCTAACACAATTAGAAAATTTTGCAAAAAAAGCATTAACAATAATTGTGAAAAATCTAAGTCCGAACCGCGTGGCACGGGAAATTCGCGCGCGACTCGAGAGAGAGCAAAAAAAATATACATTATGGACATATAATAGAAAAGAGAATATAAAACACTGTTCCTGAGAATACAAAGGATACACTGTGGTATAATGAATCAGGAATCATCAAACATCGAGCCGGTGGAACACTGATAAGCGTGCAAAAACATCTCGACACGAAGCGGATTTTAAAAAGAATGAGTCTTTAGAGACGGTTTATGCGCACTGGCAACGGAAGTCGTGGAGTTGTACTTGGGAGAGAGCGTCCCGTACTGGGTCTGCGCCGGTTGCACTCGACCCAGTTTTGGCTTATTTTTATTGGTGCTTTTGCACCACTTTTCTTTCCCAACTTGCTTGGGAAAGACAAAAATAGAGAGTATTTTATCCGAGTTAGGGACTTCCACTGTAGTGCAAGCCTGTAGTAAACAATTGTGAGTAGGTTGATAAGAAATTATCCAATTAACAGCAGTATTCAATTAACAGGTATTGTGTCACTTTCCTGTTTTCTAGAGATTAACTTAGCATTTATTCTATGAGATCTGTCAAACAAGATATTATAGATTAAATGCCTGTATTGGATGTACTGAGGCCAAATAGGCCTATAAACAAGAGGCCCCAAGGGGCCTGAGGGCGCTCATCTGACATGGTAGCCTAAATAACAACCCAGAGAATTGATTTCAACAAGTTGCATCTGCTCCTCCTAAGACAAGCTTATACCAAATATCCAAAGATTCTGACCAGTGGATCTAAAAAAAAAAGATTTTTAAAGAATATTCCTCATATTGAACTAAGTTATAATTCGGGCTCCCACGGGGAGCCCATATATGAACCCAGGGACTTGGCTTTAACAAACTTGAATCTCACCCCCCCCCCCCCCCCCCCCCCCCCCCCCCCCCTAAGGATGCTGCACACACCAAATATCAAAACATTCCGACTGCTGGATCTGAAGAAGATTTTTAAAGAAAATTTCTCATTTTGAACTAAGTTATAATTCGGGCTACCACAGTGAGCCCAAATATGAACCCTGGGACTTGGCTTGAACAAACTTGAATCTAACCCCACTAAGCATGGTGCATACCCAATATCAAAAGATTCTGCCTGCTGGATCTTGAGAAGAAGATTTTCAAAGAAATTTGCCTGAAATGCACTAAGTTCAAATTTGGGCTCCTATACTGAGCCCAAATATAAACCCAGGGGGCCGATTTGAACAAACTTGAATCAGATCCACCCCACAATGTTGGATACCAAATATTAAAAGATTCTGCCTGCTGGATCTGGAGAAGATTTTTTAAGAAATTTGCCTGAAATGCACTAAGTTCGAATTCGGGCTTCTATAATAAGTGAGTCCAAATATGAATCCAGGGGGCCGATTTGAACAAACTTGAATCAGATCCACCCCACAATGTTGCATACCAAATATCAAAAGATTCTGCCTGCTGGATCTGGAGAAGAAGATTTTAGAAGAAATTTGCCTGAAATGTGCTAAGTTCGAATTCAAGCTTCTATAGTGAGCCCAAATATGAATCTAGGGAGCCGATTTGAACAAACTTGAATCAGATCCACCCCACAATGTTGCATACCAAATATCTAAAGATTCTGCCTGCTGGATCTTGAGAAGAAGATTTTCAAAGAAATTTGCCTGAAATGCAGTAAGTTCAAATTTGGGCTCCTATACAGAGCCCAAATATAAACACAGGGGGCCCATTTGAACAAACTTGAATCACATCCACCCCACAATGCTGCATACCAAATATCAAAAGATTCTGCCTGCTGGATCTGGAGAAGAAGATTTTTTAAGAAATTTGCCTGAAATGCACTAAGTTATTTATATTTATTTATTGGTGTTTAAGGTCACATACTTATGCACAATGGCTAATCGTGACCGTGACAGTTTTACGGGTGGAGGAAGCCGGAGTACCCGAAGAGAACCACCGAGAAACGACGAGCAGCTGTCAGCTCTCCAACATCGTAACTCTGAACTCTGCACCGCAGCACAGGCAGCTGAGGGTTAGATTGGTTGAAGACATGTGCACCATCGACGTGCAGTACGCCTCAGTACACAGCATCATCGTGCCCCCATGTAGGCAATCGGGGTGAAGTGTCTTGCCCAAGGACACAACGCGGTTGCCGCAGGTGGGATTCGAACCGAGGACCTCTCGGCTTGCAGCCTGCACCTCTACCAACTGAGCCACCGCGCCCCAATGCACTAAGTTCGAATTCAAGCTTCTATAGTGAGCCCAAATATGAATCTAGGGAGCCGATTTGAACAAACTTGAATCAGATCCACCCCACAATGTTGCATACCAAATATCAAAAGATTCTGCCTGCTGGATCTGGAGAAGAAGATTTTTTAAGAAATTTGCCTGAAATGCACTAAGTTTGAAATCGGGCTCCTATACTGAGCCCAAATATGAACCCAGGGGGTTGATTTGAACAAACTTGAATCAGATCCACCCTACAATGTTGCATACCAAATATCAAAAGATTCTGCCTGCTGGATCTGGAGAAGAAGATTTTTTAATCTTTTTCCCATTGCCTACAGTGTTAAAAAGTGCTGACTCAGCACTTTTTCAAAGTCCTGAAAAAAGTACCATGTGATCAAACCGATAGGGATTTTTTTTAACCATTTGATTCTACTGGATAAAAGTAAGCTTTATACAAAATAAGAATTCTCTGTGCCGTGTAGTTTTGGAGATATGGCAGTTTTAAGGTTTTTCCTATTTTTAGCTCCCGAGGTTCCCACGGGGCAATGAGAAAAATTTTTTTGGCATCAATCAACTACTTATGACCCATTATCATCTCATATCAAATTTGGTTCAAATCGACCTCACGGTTCTGAAAATAGAAATTTTAGGCGTGGCCAAAATTTTTGCCCCTCCCATAACGAAGGCAAATAATGCCCGACAAACTTCTCTTCAACGAACTTGATTCTAAACCTCAAAAGGACTCTGTAAACCACATATCAAGTCTCTGCTACTGGTGGTTCATTAGAAGAAGATTTTCAAAAAATTTGGCCATTTTTTCCCCACACCTCTGCTCAATATGAGCCGAAACCTAATTTGGATAAAAATCAAAATGCCCCATATAACCACTACTTACATGTAATTTAATTAAAATGTGGCCAGTGGTTTAGGAGAAAGAGGCTCAAACACCACCTTCACACAGGACGACGGATGAAGAGTGATAAGAAAAGCTCACCCTGACTTTCAGTCAAGTGAGCTAATAAGGAAAACTGGGGAGAGTCAAGGTAATTTCTTGACAGGTTATTCAATTAACAGGAGTTTACTCTATAACTTATATTCAATTACCAGGTCAAATTTGTAATGGAGGTATGGTAAATCGTTTTGAGTTGGGAAATTATATTCAATTAACAGGGTTATTCAGTTAAGAGATATCCAATTAAGTGGGCTCCACTGTATTAGGGTACTAAAAGCCAGGAGAGGCAGGCACAAAAGATTTCCTTGCTTTTTCTGTACAAAAACACATGGAAGACCAAGAGGAAATTCCAGTTAAAATTCAAGCTTTTTCTGACCTTTTTGTCTAAATTTCAGTCTCCATTTTCCCAGAATTTTAAAGGTTAACAAGGATTATGCATTGTTAATGTGGGAGTCGAGTTTTAACCCGGAGGTCCATTGGCAGAAACATTGCCTGTGTTTGCTTTGAGTTACCAGGGGAACCTGCCATGCTTTGGATGCCATTCGATATGGCAATTGTGCTCAATTCCTAAGTGCAATTACAGTTAAAACTAAAAGTCCTGTCCCGAAATGCGCACAAATAGCACGTCGATATGTGCGTTAATCTACGCGATATGACCATAGTAAGGCTATCAAATACTGTAAATATGGCCTGTGCACAAGCACAGTAACCCGGAGGTCCATTGGCAGAAACATTGCCCATGTTTGCTATGAGTAATCAGGAGAACCTGCTGTGCTTTGAACGCCATTCGATATGACAATTGTGCGCAATTCCTACGCGCAATTAAGCCTAGATAAGCGCACAGTTCGTGACAGGACTTCTAGTTTTAACTGTAAGCCTAGATAAGCGCACAGTTTGTGACAGGACTTCAAGTTTTAACTGTATATAACATATTAACTTCAATTTTTGTTATAGTGTTTACAGTAAATTTATATTATTTACAACACCTACAGTTAAAACTAGAAGTCCTGTCATGAAATGCGCACAAATAGCACGTTGATATGCACGTTAATGTGCGCGTTATGGCCCAAGTAAAGCTATCAAATTCTGTACATATGGCCTGTGCACAAGCAATGTTTCAGCCAATGGACCTCCGGGTAACCCGGAGGTCCATTGGCAGAAACATTGCATGTGTTTGCTATGAGTAACCAAGAACACCTGCCGTGTTTTGGATGCCATTCGATATGGCAATTGCGCGCAATTCCAACGCGCAATTAAGCCTAGATAAGCGCACTATTCGTGACAGGACTTCTAGTTTTAACTGTACACATCAAGATACAAAATTAAAAACAATACATGGTTAATTATTAACAGTAATCATTTCAGTTAACAAAGCACAAAGAATTAGTGAAGTCATATCAATGCTACAGTTACAACTAGAAGTCCTGTCATGAAATGCGCACAAATAGCACATCGATCAGCACGTTAATCTACATGTTATGACCACAGTAAGGCCATCAAATTCTGTACATATGGCCTGTGTATAAGCAATGTTTCAGCCAATGGACCTCCAGGTAATCCGGAGGTCCATTGGCAGAAACATTGCCTGTGTTTGCTATGAGTAACCAGGTGAACCTGTCTTGCTTGGATGCCATTCGATATGGCAATTGCACGCAATTCCTACGCGCAATTAAGCCTAGATAAGCGCACAGTTCGTGACAGGACTTCTAGTTTTAACTGTAAACAGTAAACAAACATAAATACAGTGGAGCCCACTTAATTGGATATCTCTTAATTGTATATCCCTGTTAATTGAATATTTCCCAACACAAAACCATTTACCATACCTCCAGAACAAATTTGACCTGTTAATTGAATATAGGTTATAGAGTAAACTCCTGTTAATTGAATAACAAATTTTGTAAGCTGTCAAGGAAATTACCCGGACTCTCCCCAGTTTTCCTTTGTTTTTTGACCTATTTGGCCTCAGGACATCCAATACAGGCATTTAATCTATTATATCTTGTTTGACAGAGCTCAAAGAGCTCTGTCAAACAATATATACTAGAATAAAGGCTAAGTTTATCTCTGGAATACAGGAAAGCCACACAATCCCTGTTAATTGAATACTCCTGTTAATTGAATAATTTTCATTGGCAAAGTGGCTATTCAATTAACAGGGTTCCACTGTACTCACATAATTGTTAATAACGCTCATTTCAATGTAATTACAAAACAAACAAGTACACAAAGACATGTTTTAATAAGCAGGAAGCAAAAAAAACAATACTGAAATTGAACACGATATTTTTCAGTCAGTTCATACTGCTGGGTGGACGTATTCTTGCTTATGTGTATATACAGTACGTGGAGAGAGGATTGTAACTAAATCACCCGCAGAGTGGAGTTATCACCCAAGCTTTAACTTTCAAATTTTGAACATATCGACAAAAGGCACAAGCAATGTTTTAGCCAATGGACCTCCGAGTTTAACCCGGAGGTCCATTGGCTGAAATTTTGCTTGTGCTGGTTATGCTTTGCAACAAATTTGCAATTATTGCTTGGGTGGAATCTCCACTCTGTGGGTGATTTAGTGATAATAAACTCTCCACGTACTGTAATTCAGGATAATTTTCAAATATTACGAAGGATTATCAAGGATATTTTTCACTGTGGAATTTAATTCAAACAAACATGTAAGTACTTCATATTTTGTTAAAATTTATGATAATTTAAAATGTCTCCAAAATATACCACAGAGGGAGTAGTTTAACCTGTGATTTGGAACATTGGTCTTTTACACATCCAAACTGAGCTCTCAGTCTGATCAGATGCAGTTTAATAGCGGAGCTCTGGAATTTATGTTTCCTTTTTTGAAATAAATTTTAATCAGCTCATTTTACACATTTAACCCTTTACCCAACGAATCGCCTGCATCCGCCCGTGTAATATGCAAATTCACCAGTTGAAAAAATATTATTTTTCAAAAATTTTCAACAAAACCATATCATGTGACCCCTCGTTGGAACCAGCTCGTTGAGTCCGTTCCAACGAGGGGTCACATGATATGATTTTGTTGAAATTTTTTGAAAAATCTGAAAAAATGATATTTAAAATAATAAATTTTGATATCGTCTGCGTTGGGTAAAGGGTTAAGTAGGCCATTTCGTTGCTATCATGAATATTTCTATTTCATTTTACATCATCCCAATTCGTGCTTGATATCGTCATTATTGAACATGAAAGACCCCCAACCCCACCCCCACCCCCACCCCTCTCTCTCTCTCTCTGTTTGACTGTAAAGATTGAGAGCTATATATATATAAAAGTTTAAACTGCAATTGTGTAAAGATACTCTCGAGGACACTCATGAAACCAGGTAGGCCAAGGGAAATCCAAACTTCAATTGCATCAACATTAACGAATACATCGACTACATCAGTTTGTTTGACATAAAAAGCTTTGTACAACTCAAATCGACCGTACAGTTAAAACTAGAAGTCCTGTCACGAACTGTGCGCTTATCTAGGCTTAATTGCACGTAGGAATTGCGCGCAATTACAATATCGAATGGCATCCAGAGCATGGCAGGTTCTCCTGGTTACTCATAGCAAACACAGGCAATGTTTCTGCCAATGGGTCTCCGGGTTACCCGGAGATCAGTTGGCTGAAACATTGTTTGTGCACAGGTCATACATGTATGTACAGAATTTGATGGCCTTACTATGGTCATAACGCGTTGATTAAGACGCAGATCAACGTGCTATTTGTGCGCATGTCATAACAGGACTTCAAGTTTTAACTGTATTATTATGAGTATTCACTCCTCTTCTTTTTATCCAAAAATTACGAACGATAGTTATGAAAATATCGCGTTGCGCATGTGTTTGTCTTGCGATATTCACAACAACTTTGAAAATATCACGTTAATGCTATAGGAATATCGCCCAAATAAGGCACTAATATGGCGTCATTAACAAAAGAATATCGCCTTACAGTATTACTTTGTTATAGGCTGTACTGTAGATACATGTAAAACAAATTTAGCTGGAAAATTCCTTACTTATTGATTTATTGGAGTTTAAGGTCACATACTTCTGCACAATGGCTAGTCGTGACTGAAAACAGATCAAGTAAAGTTCAGTCAATCGTTTATACCAATGTTAGAGGACTTCCACACCAAGCACTGGTGACTAGGTCCTATTTTACCAGGTCTAAAAAGTTAAAAATCTTTCTCAGGTCCTCCTGCATGGTCTTTTTGGCTTCCACATAATCTCTTTTATAACCAATTCAAACTTAAAAAAAATAAAAATTAAATGGTTTATGCCTGCTATTTTATGCAAATTAACAAAATTGATAAATTTGTCCTTTGAGTGCAAGAAGGCATTGCAATGCAAAGCCTTCTTGCACTCAAGGGACAAAATACACCACCACCCATGCTATTCTGTAGATTATGAGGCCTAAAACATAAAACAAACCAAGAAAGTGAACTTTTGACAGCAAAGAAATAATTACAAAAATAAAAAATAAAATAAAAAACTGCCTGCACACATGCAATTTTACAAAAATGACCCGCGAAACAGAAGATCTACTTTGTTTGGCCTAAAACAGAGCTAAATGTTTACCACAGTAAAACACACTGTTTCACTTCCTGCTGGGGAAAAATTCCTTAAAATGCCATATGAAGTGATAGCTTAGATCACATTATGTCCAGTTTGTACATATATCGCCCTTTGAGTGGACCAATGTGCTATCTGTATTGCTTTTAGCATCACATAATGTGCATTGTTCCACTTGAAGGATGATATATGGCTTTTTCTTTATCGACCTTGGTGAAACCTGATCAATTCTCCATTTCTAGGATAACTGCGGGGTGATTGTCACCACTAGAATAATAGGAACAGCAAATATTAAAATTTGTTTTGATAGTGATACTTTCAAATTGATAGTCTTGAGTGAATGAATGTCAGTGCACCAAAACCCTCTTCTATATGGTTCTAACATTAATGAATGTACATGTACATTGTGCATCTGTTTCGTGCAGTGGTTGATGCGGAAATATCAACTTGGAATACCATTGGTTGCATTATGAATAAATTGCTCAACCTTTCAGAAAC
This sequence comes from Pictodentalium vernedei, assembly GCA_031216915.1. Taxonomy (NCBI): domain Eukaryota; kingdom Metazoa; phylum Mollusca; class Scaphopoda; order Dentaliida; family Dentaliidae; genus Pictodentalium; species Pictodentalium vernedei. Next base: position 26,484,275 of record CM062289.1, read on the forward strand.
AACTGATCAATCCATCTGTTTGTACCTGCAGTTAAATGGTGTGAAATACTGTAGTCTAACCAGGACACATAATGATAAATCTATCTGTTTGTACTTGCAGTTCGATGGTGTGAAATACTGTAGTCTGACCAGGACACATAATGATAAATCTATCTGTTTGTACTTGCAGTTCAATGGTGTGAAATACTGTAGTCTAACCAGGACACATAATGACAAATCCATCTGTTTGTACTTGCAGTTCGATGGTGTGAAATACTGTAGTCTGACCAGGACACATAATGATAAATCCATCTGTTTGTACTTGCAGTTCGATGGATTGAAATACTTTAGTCTAACCAGGACACATAATGATACCAGGTTCATATGAGAGATAGACAACCTTAGTATCACAACAACTGGATTTGATTCGAGATTCAATTCAATTTTGAACTTTCTGCCTGATTCAATTTGAGATTTGATGTGAGCAACAAATTGTGATTCGCCAGACTCAACCTTGATGTGGCCTGTCCCAACTTGGGACCAAGAATACACACCATGACACACTCTCTGATAGGCAACTACAAAACCAAGTATCATTTATATCCTGCAGACATATCAAAAGTTCTGAGCTGGACATGACATAGTATTTATGAATATCTAAATGTTATAGTAAATTTCCTTTCTTATTATACCTACCACAATTGTTTACTACAGGCTTGCACTGCAGTGGAAGTCCCTAACTCGGAAAATATGCTCTCTATTTTGTTCTTTCCCAAGTGATTGAGGAAAGAAAAGTGGTGCAAAAGCACCAAGAAAAAATAAACCAAAACTGGGTCGAGTGCTACCGGCGCACACCCAGTAGGGGACACTGTTCTCCTTGTACAGATCCACTGCTTCCGTTACCAGTGAGCAGTCGTGTAACTAATGAATCATTCTTTTGAATCTGCCAACATTGGAGTTATGTGATCAGTGGGGAGGAAGGATTCTTACCCAAATAAGAATACGGGAGGACATCCATGTAAACAATTGTGGTAGGAATAATAAGAAAGGAAATTTACTATAAAATTTAGATTTCTTATCAACCTACTCTACAACTTTTTACTACAGGTTGAATAGACAATAGGAGAAGGGAATCGTATAACCAACCCCCACAAAACCCGACTGCACTGGAACCATGGACAGAAGAAGAGGTCCCAAGGCCTATCAAACCATAGCATCACAAACATTAGTAAAAGACAATGAGAGATGAGGCGTATGGCACTGTGTGATGCACAGACAGAAAGGACAGTAAAACAGCACAGGGCTGGAACTGACCTTGAAGCCTAATGGCTAGAGTAGACAACAGCCTGAGCAGAAGAAAAGAGGGCCTAAAGAAAAAAGGCCCTCAGACTGCTCCTGCAACTGATGCAGATAGAAGGTGGGGAAAGTAGAAGCATTTCTCCAGTAGGCTGCCTGCATAACATCCGACAACTTGACGGAGTTAGCATAAGCCCAGGAAGTAAACAAGGCATGCACCTCATGGGCAGAAATACAATTGGTAATACAATCATCAGTCACTAGACGAGCATAAGCCGTGCGAATAGCAAGACAAATCCACCGAGAAATGGATTGAGGAGAGATCTTCTGTCGACCAGGAATAAGAGACAGAAAGAATCGTTTCCTGCCTTTCCTAATGAAATGAGTCCGGTTGAGATAAATGCAAAGTGCACGAACCGGACAGAGCAAAGGGTGATTACCCTCAGCCGAAGGAAGAGCCCTGATACAGATAGGAGGTGGAGTTGTTTCTGGTATCTGATTCTTGGCCAGAAAGGAGCAATCAGTTGTAAAAGTAACACTGTTGGCAAAGCTCCTGAAAAAGGCTGGATCAACCGAGAGGGCGCGAAGCTCACTAACCCGTCTGGCTGAGGCAAAAGCCATCAGAAATCTGTCTTGCATGTGATAAAATACATATCCACCTGGGATAAAGGTTCGAACGGTGCCCCCCCCCCCCCCCCCCACTCCCCAAGGAAAGCAGCACCCAAGAAAGATTCCATCTTGGGGTAAGCTGCAAAATCCTAGGCCTTCTCAATGAAAAGTGCCAAATAAGCTTGGAGAGGTATGGATAAGTGCCGATACGACGCTTTCCCACATACGAAAAGGTCTCCGAAAGCATGGATCTGTACCCATTGATGGTAACAGGCTGGAGACCATGAGAATCAAACAGATATACCAGAAACTCTGCAGTTATCAAAGGATTGGCATAATCAACAGAGCGATCAGCAAACCATCCACAGAAGACCTTCCACTTAGCCGCATAAGCTAAACCAGTGGAGTGCTGCCTTGAAGAAGAAATGCACTCCACTGCTCATCTGGAAAAACCTCTACAGAGGAGGAAGGACCTGACAAAAGATATGCGTGAAGGCACAATGAAGTCGGGTCGACGTGAAACCTCCTTGGGTGACCTTGGCAAAGAAGGTCACGATGTAGAGGGAGTCGTGCTGGAACCGCTGCCAACAGATGAATCGGAGCGTGAAAAAAAGCGTCTCGCAGGTCCTTGCTGGAAGCGAAATCTCCCTGGTGAATGGAGTGGCAAACCGACCTGAAAGTCTCCATGCTGAACTTGGGAGCAATGATAGACTGGTTCAGGATACTCAGATCGATAACCTGTCGGAGTCGGCCGTCCTTAGTCGGCACCAAGAACAGGCGGGAATAAAATCCCACTGAATGTGTTCTTGATGACCTTGATTGCCCCCCTTTGACAGGAGATTGTCTATCTCCATGATCAAAAGCTCCCGACGTGAAACGTCTGAAGGAACTTGTGTTGGAAGAGGCACTCTCAACAGAGTGGGGTGCCTCCGGAAGAATATTTGCAGCCCGGACTGAACAACATCTAACACCAAAGGATCAGATGTGATTGTGGCCCAATGGTCTGCAAACCCTGATATCCTTCCTCCAACCTGGGACGAATCAAGGTGAGGATCTTCATCTCGAGCCTTGGCGAGGCCCGCGAGAGGAGAAACCACCTCCTCTATTAGATGAATGATACTGAGTTGTCCCTCTGGTCAGCCAACGCTTATCCTTACCATGTGAGTAAGAAGTAGAAGCGGCGGCAGGAGGATCAGCCCTTGGCTTCGCAGAGGAAGCAGAAGGGTGATTGTTAGGCTTAGAACAGCCTCTGCCCCCAACAGAAGGCTGATCAAGCTGGCGAAGCAGCAGCTGATCTTTGGAATGACGCAGGACGTCATCCCGGACTGTCGCCACGGAACTATGGAAAAGTCGTGGACCTGCCAAAGAAGCGATTCGAAGAGCAGCGCGCTGCCCCTCAGGACAGGAATGGCTTGTGTCCAACACAGCGTCCCGGTGAACTAATTCCAAGTTAGCCATGTTACAGGCATGCGTGTGAGTAAGATGCATGAGAGCCCTGGAAATCACACACAAAGGAGCCTGTACGTCGTCAAACTTTTCTGGAGGCAGATAAGCAGCCAAAGCAGAGACGACGTGATCTGAGAGAGAAAGCACACCCAGCATCTCTCTCAATAAGCTCAACAGGGACTCCAGAGTCGCCATAGGAATAATGGCCGACTTTGACTTGGAAAGCCCAAGGGAGGTGGAGTTCCGATCCAAGACTGTCAAAGTCTGGCAGATTGGCGGAATCGTAGGAACGATAACACACTGGCGGCAAAAAGGTGTCAGCCGTGGTGAAGAACGAAGTCTTCATAGCCTTAGAACTCAGCTTAAGAGTCCAAAGCTGCAAATGGTTCAACCACCTGTACAGACTGGCATGGTCAAAGGTGCCCAGAAGTGGGTTGCTCCACAGGCTGGAGGCGTGCAACCGATGATCGTGGCCTGGCTGACACTGTTGGAGGGGGTATAACTCTCACCAGACGTGGTCGTGTCGGGAGGCCCCGAGCGACAGCGTTCCCCTTTCCCACGGGTGCGGGAGGAATGGCCACGAGAATGCACCACATGGTTCACAGAAGCCCAAAACAAGGATGACCAAGACCCACAGAGTCGAGCTGAAGAACACCCATTACAAGTGGCACAAGAAGCATGGGAATCGTCCACATGCATGGGCAACAGGCATTGCCCACAAGGAACAGTCCTGGGCATAACAGAGGTGAGAGCAGTAGAAGAAAAGGTGAACTCAACAGATGTAGAAAGTAGAAGGACACCCCCCAACTATGAGAGAAAGGTGGCAGAAAATAATGGACCGACGGGAACACAACTGAACCCAGACGGCCGACAGGGACCCAAAAACCAGAAATTTTGCCCTGAACAGAGAGGAGAAATCCTGTGCATACAGCCCCCCACTGCTGACACCTAACTCCAATAATAATAATATCCAAAAGGATAACATAAATTTATCAACCAAAAAATTATATGTCCGATCTGCACGGTACGCGAAAGTCATGTGCGAACACGGAGAATATACAAAATACAATGAAAATGTACTTGAAATTGATAACAAGAATATATAAAACACAGTCATGTTATTATACGATACTCAGATCCATAATTCTAGTCACAGGTAACCATTATCAACGAGTTGAATTATCACTGTTTCGTAATGCAAATGGCCGCACGTCTTTCCAGGATGGCAGAAGAAAAAAGAATGATTCATCAGTTACTTGACTGCACACTGGTACCGAAAGCTGTGGATCTGTACTAGGAGAATAGCATCCCTTACTGGGTGTGCGCTGGTAACACTCAACCCAGTTTTGGCTTATTTTTTCTTTGTGCTTTTGCACCACTTTTCTTTCCCCAATCGCTTGGGAAAGATCAAAATAGAGAGTATATTTTCTGAGTTAGGGACTTCCACTGTAGTGCAAGCCTGTAGTAAACAACAGTAGGGTAGGTTGATAAGAAATGGGTACAGTACAGCCACAGTGGACTGGTCACTTTCCACGGGTGGGCAATATTTCCACGGACGCAAAAATATTAGACTCCAAACATTAATTATAGGAATAATCATCAAAAATTTTATTTATGAAGCGCTGGGTACAACTCGGTGGATCATTAATTAAAATTTTGCTGATGATGATTTTTATTACCTGGTAAACGCAAGAGTGGACATCACTGTCCATGCATGGATTACGATCAGTCCATGGCGACTGTACTGTATGTGAAGTGTATCTGTGTTTGTGACCTTGACCTTGAGGACAGACATTCCAACTTTATTTGTGACACACTCTCTGAAAGTGGGCAACAATAATACCAAGTATCATTAATATCCTTCAAGGCTATCAAAAGGTCTGAGCTGGACACAGTTAGTTATAGTTGGATTTGGATGTGGGGGTATGTAAACTTGAAGTATGTGACCTTGACCTTGTAGACAGACATTCCACCCAACCTTATTCGTGACACACCCTCTAGTGGTAGGCAACATTAATATAAAGTATCATTAATATCCTTCAGGGTTATCAAAAGTTCTGAGCCGAATACGACTTGTTATAGTTGGATTTGGATCTGGGGGTATGTAAACTTTAACTAAATCTGTGACCTTGACCTTGTACACAGACATTCCACCCAACCTTATTCGTGACACACCCTCTAGTGGTGGACAACATTAATGCAAAGTATTATTAATATCCTTCAAGGCTATCAAAAGTTCTGAATTGGACTGGGCTTGTTAAAGTGGGATCTGGGGATATGTGAACATGAACTAAGTCTGTGACCATGACCTTGTAGACAGGCATTCCATCCTTATTTGCAACACACCCTCTGGTGGTGGGCACTATTATCACCAAGTATCACAGATGGACAGATGGATGGATAGACAAATGGGCAGATGGATGGATGGACAGGCAAAGTGATTCCTATATACCCCTGAACTTCATTTGCAGGGGGGTTTAATAATGGACATTGAACACTCTCCTTTTCCAACAGTCAATGCACGAGTATATTTTCAGCTTATGGACCTCCAGTTTCAACCTGGTGCTCCTTCTGTTGAACCTCTGATTGTGCTTCTTAGGCATTTGTACAAAATAGGAGTTATACATTGTTATGGGATGATATCAGAATTTTCCCATCAGGAGGGGGAAAGCTGTGTTCCCTAAAAGGGGCGAGGGTATTCCCTCACAAGCTCACAATAAAGAAAGCAGTTTTCCCAATGTGATAGGCAGGCTGGACCTTCTTATGAGGACTGTAGCCACCTTAAGCCCCACCTCCCCAGCAATGCCCGTGGATTGGTTGTACAGTTAAAACTTGAAGTCCTGTCACAAAATGCGCACAAATAGCATGTCGATCTGCGCATTAATCTACGCATTATGACCATAGTAAGGCTAACAAATCCTGTACGTGAGGCCTGTGCATAAGCAATGTTTCAGCCAATGGACCTCCAGGTAACCCGTAGGTCCATTGGCAGAAACACTGCCTGTGTTTGCTATGAGTAACCAAGAGAACCTGCTGAGCTTTGAGTGCCATTCGATATGGCAATTGTGCACAATTACAACGCACAATTAAGCCTAGAGATAAGCGCACAGTTCGTGACAGGTCTTCTACTTTTAACTGTAGCTTTTGAACAAGATTCCAATCCAAATGTAAAAGTCCACTTGGAAAAATTATTGGAGGGTGTGGTGTCCCCTTCTCCTAAAGTCTCCTCAGCAATGCCTCTATGGTGCTTCAATAACAATCCACTATCCTTGTACTCTTGAGTTCCAAATAAACATACCCATATGTTTATTAATTTTCGGAATATTTGCCACCCTGCATGATGTTTATTTGGGCCTGTATGTTTAATAAAAATACCATCAGTGTCGAGTGAACGCCTCATATTGGAAACATACTACAGTTAAAACTAGAAGTCCTGTCATGAAATGCGCACAAATAGCATGTCGATCTGTGATGGCCGTAGTAAGGCCATCAAATTCTGTACGTATGGCCTGTGCACACGCAATGTTTCAGCCAATGGACCTCCAGGTAACCTGGAGGTCCATTGGCAGAAACATTGCCTGTGTTTGCATTGAGTAACTAGGGGAACCTGCCATGCTTTGGATGCCATTCGATATGGCAATTGCGCACAATTCCTACGCGCAAGTAAGCCTACAGTTAAAACTAGAAGTCCAGTCATGACATGCGCACAAATAGCATGTCAATCTGTGCGTTAATCTACGCGTTATTACCATAGTAAGGATAGCAAATTCTGTACATATGGCCTGTGCACAAGCAATGTTTCAGCCAATGGACCTCCGGGTAACCCAGAGGTCCATTGGCAGAAACATTTCCTGTGTTTACTATGAGTAACCAGCAGAACCTGCCATGCTTTGGATGCCATTCGATATTGCAATTGCACGCAATTCCTACGTGCAATTAAGCCTAAATAAGTGCACAGTTCGTGACAGGACTTCTAGTTTTAACTGTAGATAAGCGCACAGTTCGTGACAGGACTTCTAGTTTTAACTGTACGGGTACTTTAGTCTGTTTCCGACTCCTAACTCACACAGGACTGTTACCTGGGCTTTAAAGCCCAGGTAACAGTCCTGTATGAGGTTAGTGGTATTACAGAAATGACAGTAACTCTTAAACTCTATCATGATTTTCCACCCTGTACTTTTATTCTGCCCTGTACTTGTTTGTATTCGTCCGATTTTCCACCTTGTACTTTTATTCCATCCTGTACTTTTATTTGGAACTGAAAAGTACTGCACCATTCAAAACTAATTCAGCATTGGAGCAGTTAAAGTGTGGAACTGCAGACTTCTATTGCAAAAAAAAACAACAATTCACTTGTGTAATGCATGGTAAGATATGTATAATATTTCAGTTAGGACTATTATATAATTGTCTTAAGAATAAACAAACATAATCGCTTAATACATGATACTCAGACATTTGTGTAAATAAATTAACAAAACATGTGTTTTGAGCTAAATATATATTTTCTCCCTCAAGAGTTTGTAGACAATTTATACAATCATCCAAGGGGCACTTTTTTCTGTATAAAAACTGCAGTTATTTCCCTTCGGTTGAAAATGGCTCATATATCTTTATCCTTATTAGTTGCTAGCTACTGATTATTAGTTGCAATGAAATATGACTGTTCTGCAAGTAGTTTTGAGGTAGGCGAATTCCCTCATCCTCTTTGGCCCACTTCTACAGTTGAAACTGGAAGTCCTGTCACAATTAGCGCGGCACCTGTTTGTTAGTTTATGCACACCTTACTGCAGAAGGATGAAGTAGTCTAACTGAAACCCACTCACTCATTTGCGCTGTGCAATGCAAAATATAAGACCACACAAAATAGATCTTCTGTTTCTCAGGCCATTATTTGTGAAATTGCATGTGGGTGAGCGTTTTTTTATTTTATTTTTTATTTCAGTAATTACTTTTTTTCCATCAAAAGTTCATTTTTTTGGTTCAATTTTTAGGCCTCATAATCTACAGAATAGCATGGGTGTGGTGTATTTCATCCCTTGAGTGCAAGAAGACTTTGCAATGCTAAAGCATTGCAAAGCCTTCTTGCACTCAAGGGACAAATTCATCAATTTTTTTTAACTTGGGTAAAATATCAGACATAAACCATTTAATTTAAATTGGTTATAAAAAGAGAGCATGCGGTAGCCAAAAGGACCATGCGGGAAGGCCTGAGAAACAGATTTTTTATTTTTTTAGTCCTAATGTGTAATTTGAGAGGTCAGTAGTGAAATTACAAACTGAACCAACAAAACAGAAAGAAAATACTGAAACTACATACAGCATGTGGCAGGTGGGTGGATTACCAACTAAATCGCTGTGGATTAATTTTTCACTTAGCAATGATTTCTAATTTCTGAGGACAAAACACAAGAAGCACCTGCATACTTTCATTACATGGGCCACCTGGTTGCACCCGGTGGTCCATGTGATGAAAGTTGCAAGTGCTTCTTGTGCTATTATGAAAAATAACAAATACTTGTTGAGTGGAGAAATAACTGTGCTGCGATTCAGTGGTAATCCACTCTCTTCAGTTCTGAAAATGCAGTGAAATTTTAATATATATTTGCGTTGTTACCTATACATGTATCCCAGAAGTGGTTAGGAATGATGTTAATGGTCTTTGTTTACTGGTATACAATTGTACAGAGTTGGGCACGCTGTTCTTCTACATCAATTGAGTTATGCCAATGGTGTAGTTTGACAAGGACAAAATTGCACTTACTCAAGATGCTGTTACTTCAAATAGTTCACAATACAGTGACTAGACTTCTAGTTTCAACTGTGGGGCCCACCTGATTTAACCCTTCGAACACGAGAGGCCGTTTTTCTGGCCAGGAACAAGATACATCACAATTTCATTAAGTAGGATAGCTGCTACAGTTAAAACTAGAAGTCCTGTCATGAAATGTGCACAAATAGCATGCTGATCTGCATGTTAATCTACGCGTTATGACCATAGTAAGGCTATCAAATTCTGTACATATGGTCTGTGCACATGCAATGTTTCAGCCAATGGACCTCCGGGTAACCCGGAGCTCCATTGGCAGAAACATTGCCTGTTTGCTATGAGTAACCAGGAGAACTTGCCGTGCTTTGGATGTCATTCGATATGGTAATTGCGTGCAATTCCTATGTGCAATTAAGCCTAGATAAGTGCACAGTTCAGGACAGGACTTCTGGTGTCAGCACTGAGAAGGTAAACCCATTCCCCCGCCAAAAGTTTTAACGGAAATTTTTGTAATGCATAATTTATTTATCCAGACGCATAGATACAGGAAAAGAAGGGGGCACCCCTCACTTGTCAGAAATTAGGCAGTGGTACAAAATTTATTAAGATTTCTTTTTTATACATGTACATGTGAAAGGGATTAAAGGTATGTAAAAACAATGGCCTAAAACCAAATCTTTAAGAAGAGAGGTCAATGTTTGGGTCAAAATACAGTGAGACAAAAATATAGAAACTACTAATGCTGGAGATTGATTTTGGTTTAACTCTTTACCTAACCTGAAAAGCAGACGACGCTTGCAAACAAAATTCTTGAATAATTAATTTTTTTTCACTTTTTGTCTCAAAAATATAGGTTGTGACCCCCTCTTTGGAACAAGCTCAATGAGCTCGTTCCAAAGAGGGGTCATAACCTATGTTTTTGAGACAATAAATGAAAAATTAAGGAAAATTAATTGGCGATTTTTGTGAATACAGTTAAAACTAGAAGTCCTGTCACGAATAGTGTGCTTATCTATGCTCAATTGCGCATTGGAATTGCGCGCAATTGCCATATCGAATGGCATCCAAAGCACGGCAGGTTCTCTTGGTTACTCATAGCAGACACATGCAATGTTTCTGCCAATGGACCTCCGGGTTACCCGGAGGTCCATTGGCTGAAACATTGCTTGTGCACAGGCCATATGTACAGAATTTGATAGCTTCACTTGGGCCATAACACATACATTAATGCGCATATCAACGTGCCATTTGTGCGCATTTCATGACAGGACTTCTAGTTTTAACTGTAGCTCTGGCCAGTTTTGGCCGTTACGTTGGGTAAAGGGTTAACTTCTTCATTGCATACATGTGCCTTTTGAAACATAAGTAAATTGGCAGGGAGAGTTTTCTCCCCATCATCAGAATTTTTAACTAGAGCAAAGTCGAGGATAGTATACAGTTAAAATTAGAAGTCCTGTCACGAATAGTGCGCTTATCTTGGCTTAATTGCGCGTTGGAATTGCGTGCAGTTGCCATATCGAATGGCATCCAAAGCACGACAGGTTCTCCTGGTTACTCATAGCAAACACATGCAATGTTTCTACCAATGGACCTCCGGGTTACCCGGAGGTCCATTGGCTGAAACATTGCTTGTGCACATGCCATATGTACAGAATTTGATAGCTTTACTTGGGCCATAACGCGTACATTAACGCGCATATCAACGTGCTATTTGTGCGCATTTCATGACAGGACTTCTAGTTTTAACTGTATACCACTGTCTTCAATACCATGGATAGCATTACAGAAATGAAACATTTATTACTGGGTGATGCTGAAGGATGATAGATGACTGACCTGTGACAGATTACAGACCATTGGGGCAGATATCATAAGAACTATTAAGTGTCACCATAGGGTGACACAAAAAGGTACCCCCACCTCTAATTCTGTGAAAAAAATATTTTTCTGCAAACTTTATATATGTTGTGCATCTGTAAGACATGTGTAACCATATCCTTAAGTTTCAACTCTCTACATTAGAAATTGTGGGAGGAGTTGATTACACCATGAGGGTATGGTACCCTTAATTAGTTATTCATGGTTGAATTTTGGACCAGACAAATTTAAGGTCCATAAAATGCAAAAACTCTTACAATAATACATTGCATACAGTACAAGACAAAATAAGTTGTAGCATAACTGCAATAAACTAAGTATACTGCTGCTCCTGCACTGATAAGATCAGAATCTTACATCATTTTCTGGAAAGCTCTCAGTGGCAGCTTTCCAGAAAATGATGTCAGCTTCTGGTCTTATCAGTGTAGGAAGAGAAAGATACATAGTTTATAGTGGTTATCCTACAACTTATTTTGACTTGTACTGTAACATCTGCCTTGTACAGTGGGTAGACATCAATATGATAGACTTGCACACAAATGTGAAGTCATTCCATTGAGTACTCTACAAGTTATTTATGAATTAATTTCAAGGCGGACAAATTCTAAGACCATAAAGGGCAGTGACTCTGGCAATAAAATCTAGCACAACATCTGCATTTCACTATGGGTATACAGCAATAGGAGACACTAGTATACCAAATATCAAGTCACTCAACCAAGTACAGTTAAAACTAGAAGTCCTGTCATGAAATGTGCACAAATAGCACGTTGATCTGTGCGTTAATATATGCGTTAGGGCCCTAGTAAACTTTAAAAGCTATCAAATTCTGTACATATGGCCTGTGCACAAGCAATGTTTCAGCCAATGGACCTCTGGGTAACCCGGAGGTCCATTGGCAGAAATATTGCATCTGTTTGTTTGCATCTGTTTGCTATGAGTAACCAGGAGAACCTGCCGTTCTTTAAATGCCATTCGATATGGCAATTGCGCGCATTTCCAAACGCACAATTAAGCCAAGAGAAGTGCACTATTCGTGACAGGACTTCTAGTTTTATTTATGATTGAATTTTGGGATGGACAGACTGATGGATGGATGGAAGGACGGATGGATGGACAAGGTTATATTTATTTATTTATTGGTGTTTAAGGTCACATACTTATGCACAATGGCTAATCGTGACCGTGACAGTTTTACGGGTGGAGGAAGCCGGAGTACCCGGAGAGAAGACACCGAGCAACGACGAGCAGCTGTCAGCTCCCCAACATCGTAACTCTGAACTGTACCTCAGCACAGGCAATGTTAGAGTGGTTGAAGACATGTGCACCATCGACGTGCAGTACGCCTCAGTACACAGCGTCATCGTGCCCCCATGTAGGCAATCGGGGTGAAGTGTCTTGCCCAAGGACACAACCTGGTTGCCGCAGGTGGGAGTCGAACCGAGGACCTCTCGGCTTGCAGCCTGCACCTCTACCAACTGAGCCACCGCGCCCCCGATGGACAAGGTAAATCCAAGATACCCCCACTGGGGCGGGGGTATAAAAAGTAGGTTCTCTGCCCCAAATGGTACTATCTGAAGATCTTTTAACTTTTTGAGATGTGACAGAACATTGATTTTCACTACAGTTCGAGATTTAAAGAGGAGGAAGGTACACCACTGGTATTTAATACAAACAAATACAGTGCAATTAGATATCTCCCCTCCACACCACTCCCAAACAAAAAATGTATATTTTTTCCAAGCAATATTAGTTGCTTCTCTGTGTAAGGTCAAAGGATCAAAAGAAATTCAATGACACACATAATTTTCTCAGCTTTAACCCATTACCAAACAAATTGGTTACATCCACTTGCTTAACCCTAATGGGCCTAATTCCGACTTTGATAACTTTTTAATGCAAAGGAACAGATGCCCCAACATGCATTGTTTGGGTAACATCAAAACGTGTTTTCTAAGTACCTTGTCAGTTATTTCTAGGCAAGTCTTGTAGAGCTGTAGGTTTTTAAATTTCTTGTTCGGTTTCGGTTTTGGTTTTTCAGGTGGAGTAAAACCTCGGTTCGGTTCGGTTTTCGGTTTGTTCGAGAGGCCAAGTAAAATTCAATAAAACTCATTCTTATGTCCGGAGTCATAACTGAATGGTAGTGAAATTGAGTGAAACCCAATGAATGCCCGAAATAAGCTATAATACATGAAGAATCGGGAAGGCCAATATAATAATTACCTAAATATATACAGAACTTTTATTGTGCTTGGCCATTTTCCGAGGTCTGATACCTACACGCAACTTGAGGAAAGCTGCAAACACAACTAAACTGAAATGTCGGAAATTCACAGAATGTAGCCTTCCCAGAGTAGTGAGAGTACCCAGACACTGCCATTGGCAGTGTCTGGGTACTCTCACTACTCTGGGATGGCTACATTCTGTGAATTTCTGCAGCAAGAGAGTATTTAATAAAAAACGAAAAACCTTAGATTACGGGATGTCGACGGTTTCGGTTTTTTAAAAAAAACTAAAAACCTTGGTTCGGTTTCAGTTAACCTACAGCTCTAAAGTCTTGGCTCAGTTGGCTGTCTCTGTAGGCAGACAAGACATGATTACAAACAAGTGCAAAGCTTCAGTAGGAAGACTTTCAACACGCAGCAAAAATGCAAAAAATCACGATAGGATCACCGATCCAATGTCGAGTTGTGACAGCACCAAAGTGGGTTTAATCATTATCAACTTATCGTCCAGAAACCAATTGTTTACAATTTACTATGTGAAGGGTCACTGTGACCTTGATCTTTGAGCTTGTGATTCCAAAATAAATAGGGCTCTTTCTTGCACCAATGCCAACCTACCTATGAAGTTTCATGAACGTAGGTGGAACCATTGCCAAATTATCATCTGGAAACCAATTGTTTACGATTTACTATGTTGAAGGTCACTGTGACCTTGACCTTTGACCTAGTGAGTCCAAAATAAATAGGTGTCTTCCACTCACCTAGGCCAACCTACCTACAAAGTTTCATGAATGTGGGTCAAACCAACATCAAGTTATCGTCCGGAAACCAATTGTTTACGATTTACTATGTTTAAGGTCACTGTGACCTTGACCTTTCACCTAGCAAGTCCAAAATAAATGGGGTTCTTCCTCTCACTGATGCCAACCTACCTATGAAGTTTCATGAATGTGGGTCGAAACATTATCAAGTTATCATCCGGAAACCAATTGTTTACGATTTACTATGTTGAAGGTCACTGTGACCTTGATCTTTCACCTAGCGTGTCCAAAAAAATAGGGTTCTTCCTCTCACTGATGCCAACCTAACTGTGAAGTTTCATGAACATGGGTCAAACCATTATCAAGTTATCATCTGGAAACCAATTGTTTTGATTTACTATGCTCAGGGTCACTGTGACCTTGACCTTTGACCTAGTGAGTCCAAAATATATAGGGTTCTTCCTCTCATGAAGGCCAACCTACATATAAAGTTTAATGAATGTGGGTTAAACTGTATTCACGTTATCATCCGGAAACCAATTGTTTACAATTTACTATGTTCAAGGTCACTGACTCACTGTGACCTTGACCTTTGACCAAGCAAGTCCAAAATTAATAGGGTTCTTCCTCTCACCGATACCAACCTACCTATGAAGTTTTATGAACATGGGTTCAACCATTATCAAGTTATCATCTGGAAACCAATTGTTTACGCCCACCTGCCCGCCATTCATCAAACTATAAGTCGAGTTTGACTTCGTCACAACTCGACTAAAAAAATCCCCAGGCCCTTAAGGGTTAATTTACAAATTAAGCAGTTGACAAAAAACATAACAAAACAAAATTATGTGGCCCTCATTGGAACAGGCTCATCAAGCTCATTCCAATGAGGGGTTACCGTTACGTATGATTTTGTTGAAATTTTTTGAAAAATTTTAAACACAATAACTAAAATAATAAATTTTGATATCCTGTTTGTAAATGGTTAGGGGCATTTTTTACATGAATGTCCATTAAAGAATCCATTCACAATCTGCTCTAAGGATTCTTTTGAGTGTCTATATGGCCTAACATGGGACCCTTTCCCAATAGCATCTGGGAATAATATTTCCCAAATCAATTAAAAAAAATTCCCAATCTCAGTCCTCATTAAAACAAAAATTTAATTTGTAATTGCTGTATTGAATTGGGCAGCCATGAGCCTTCAGAAAACCAATAACTTTCCACTAGTGAAGCATCCAAATTCAAGGGTAAACAACTGCTTCTGTTTAACCCATTTGGGCATGATTTTTCCTAATTCCAGGGATTCTTCTGCCCTCATTGGGAAATGGTCCGGGTCCATGCAATTGGGATAATCTGTATTGTGATCTGTATTGTGATCTGTATTATGAAGGCTCCAATCGGGAATTCATTTGGGAGAAGAAACACACAAAAAATAAGAAATGTTACCTTTATATTGAACTGAGAACATTAATACAGAAGCTACTACATGTATAGTATATGTAATAAGTTACAGTTAAAACTAGAGGTCCTGTCACGAACTGTGGGCTTATCTAGGCTTAATTGCACGTAGGAATTGCGCGCAATTGCCATATAGAATGGCATCCAAAGCACTGCAGGTTCCCCTGGTTACTCATAGCAAACACAGGCAATGTTTCTGCCAATGGACCTCCAGGTTACCCAGAGGTCCATTGGCTGAAACATTACTTGTGCACAGGTCATACGTACAGAATATGATGGCCTTACTACGTCCATAACGCGTAGATTAATGCACAGATCAACGTGCTATTTGTATGCATTTCATAACAGGACTTCTAGTTGTAACTGTATATAATAAACAGTTGTATGAAATAATGATCAGTTTCTGTAATCTCTATTAAATAAATTGTTCTTATACCATTAAATAATGAAGAATTAGATATGTATGCATTTTTCTACCCTTCAACAGTCGACATTCTGTGGCTTTGGAGTTGTGTCTAGGCAAGTCTTGGCTGCCTATATAGGCAGCGAAGACTTGCCTAGAAACAACTGACAAGGTTCTTAACCTGCAAATGTATCTAAAAACTGCTTGTTTAGGTACCTGTTTTGTAGCAGAAAAAAATTATGAAAGCCAAAATTAGGCCTTCACAAGAGTTAAAGAATGATTAAATTTTGATTTGAATGAGGACTGAGATTGGGAAATTTGGGGGTTTGAATTGGGAAAAATCATGCCAAAATGCCATTGGGAATGGGTTCCATATTCGACCACGGTAGGCACCCAAAAGAATCTCTGAATTCAAACCCAAAATTTTCCAATCTCAGTCCACATTGAAACAAAAATTTAATTCACAGTTGGTGTGCTGAACTGAGCTGTCACAAGCCATCAGAAAACCAATAAAACCCAATCTAATGAAGCATTGGCAGTGTCTAGAGAATAAAATCTCGAATTTTGAGATAACCTATTTACCTTTCATCTGAATATACATGTAATAAAGAGGGCCAATTACAGTACAGTCATCGTGGATGGGTCAAAATCTATGGGAGGGCATTTTTCCATGCATATAATTCAGAGATGATCTGCTATGGCACCTAGCAAAATTTCCACCAATGAAGCACCGGGGTAATCCCGGTGCTTCATTGGTGGAAATTTTGCCAGGTGTCATACAGTTGAAACTAGAAGTCCTGTCACGAACTGTGAGCTTATTTAGGCTTAATTGCGCGAAAGAATTGCACACAATTGCCATATTGAATGGCATCCAAAGCACGGCAGGTTCTCCTGGTTACTCATAGCAAACACAGGCAATGTTTCTGCCGATGGACCTCCGGGTTACCTGGAGGTCCATTGGTTGAAACATTGCTTGTGCACAGGCCATATGTACAGAATTTGATGGCCTTACTGTGGTCATAACGCATAGATTAACACGCAGATAGACGTGCTATTTGTGCGCATTTTATGACAGGACTTCTAGTTTTAACTGTAGCGGATCATCTCTGAATTAATGCATGGAAAAGATGACAACCCATGGACTCTGACCCGTCCACGATGGCCCTTACTGTATGACAGTTCACAGATTTTGAAAGCATCTGCAGCAAAAACAGGGGAGGGGGGGCGTCAGCTGTCTTTGGGATTTTTGAGCACTGAAGAGAGGGGTCTTTCCACAGGAACATTTTAAGGCAGTGCTATCAAATAAGGTGATAAAACACAACTTTTTGACGAACTATGTGTACAGTTACATCTAGAAGTCCTGTCATGAAATGCGCACAAATAGCACGTCGATCTGCATGTTAATCTATGCGTTATGGCCGTGGTAAGGCCATCAAATTCTGTACGTATGATCTGTGCACAAGCAATGTTTCAGCCAATGGACCTCCGGGTAATCTGGAGGTCCATTGGCAGAAACATTGCCTGTGTTTGCTATGAGTAACCAGGGGAATCTGCCTTGCTTTGGATGCCATTCGATATGGCAATTGCATGTAATTCCTATGCACAAATAAGCCAAGATAATCGCACAGTTCGTGACAGGACTTCTAGTTTTAACTGTAGTTCCAGACGAACAACTTTTCGGTTACTATCTGTTTTTTCATTTAGATATCCACCAGAGGAACAATAAAATCATTCCTCTAAAATTTTATGGCCTGGTGTCTGAATTAAAGGGCAACCATCATGTTCTTCTTTAACATTGCCTGTGTTTCCTACGAGTGACCTGGAGAACCTACCGTGCTTTGGATGCCATTCGATATGGCAATTGCACACAATTCCTACGTGCAATTAAGCCTAGATAAGCGCACAGTTCATGACAGGACTTCTGGTTTTAACTGCATGTGAATGAAATTCCAGTTTTATCAAACTAAGGAAATTAACTCTTTTATATTGATAACATCTCTGAAGTTTTGGTTTACCACTAACATCAAGTCAAAATAATACTTTGTGTATCCATTTTCTGAGTTAGCGCAGCACGTTATTAGGTTTATCAACCAAGAAATCACTTGTTTCCCAACTTTCAACCACTGGGAATCAACCGTTTTTTGTTTTGGTTCGAACTTGAGGATCTTTTAAAGATGTGTCAGTCTTAGTTGAGATCTCAGTCAAACCTCCGTTAATTTGTACAGTTAAAACTAGAATTCCTGTCACGAACTGTGTGCTTATCTAGGCTTAATTGCGCTAGGAATTGCGCGCAATTGCCATATCGAATGGCATCCAAGGCAAGGCAGGTTCCCCTGGTTACTCATAGCAAACACAAGCAGTGTTTCTGCCAATGGACCTCCGGGTTACCCAGAAGTCCATTGGCTGAAACATTTCTTGTGCACAGGTCATGCGTACAGAATTTGACGGCCTTACTACGGCCATAACACGTAGATTGATGTGCAGATCGACGTGCTATTTGTGTGCATTTCATGACAGGACTTCTAGTTGTAACTGTAGTTAAAAGAAAATGGGGATTGGAAAAAATGAGGAATCTTTGCTCCATTCCACAGCAGTTTCTGGAAGATAATCTCGTGTTTTGTGCTCAGATATATAATTTGGCAGATCCTTGTTGTGGGCTCTTCTTGTCATTTGATGTCTGCCCCATAAGGCAAGCCCACTTTGTTCAATTAAAACCATTTATTTTTATTCCAAAGAACAATATTCAATTGGTAATCTCTAGAAATATTGAATACATAATCAGCAATTGGTATTGGAATATAAACTCTTCAAAATAAACATGAGTCACCGGATAAAAATAAAACTGCTTCCGGCATATTTCTGTCAATTTAAATTTGGGTTTTGTTCACAAAGTGAATTTCACCTTATCTCTGCTTATTTCACAATACAAATTGCTTTGTGGCCAGCAATTTTGGGCACATCTTGGTAATTTTGGAACACTGTTTACCGGAGTGAATTTGGGGGAATCTAAAGGCCTGTTATTTTGTAGTCACTGCAGTGACTACAAGCTTTCTCACATAACAGCTGAATGCAGTGGTGTATCCATTAGCCAGTGGGCATGGGGGGGGGGGGGCAAGGGGGCTATGGTCCCTCTAAAAATTGCAGTGCCCACTCCCCTCTCAAAATGGAAAATTAAGGAATTTGCCTGCTTGTTTCACTGTCTGCCTACCTGTGATATTGGAGACCGGTGTTCATTTCCAGGAATTTCATGATTTGTGTGTGAATAAAGGGCCTACCTACAGTACGCGGAGAGTGGATTGTAACTAAATCACCTGCGGAGTGGAGTTATCACCCAAGCTATAACTTTCAAATTTTGTACATATCGACAAAAAACACAAGCAATGTTTCAGCCAATGGACCTCCGGGTTTAACCTGGAGGTCCATTGGCTGAAACTTTGAGTGTGCTGGTTATGCTTTGCAACAAATTTGCGATTATTGCTTGGGTGGAATCTTCACTCCACGGGTGATTTAGTGATAATACACTCTCCACGTACTGTACCTCCTGAAAAATTTCAAATTAAAGCACCGAAAAGCCCCCAATTCACTCTCAGGGCATTGAATTTTCAATTTAATTTTCTCGACCCCCCCCACCCCCCTCATATCCACCCCCTACCTTAGGCCTACAGCCTTTGGATATGCCTGCAGCATATATCAACCTGGCACCCCAAAAAAATTATGCCCCCCACCCCTCAACAGGAAATCCTAGCTACGGCCCTGGTTGAATGTCCTTCAGTTTTAAATCAATGATTTTGTGTAGGCAAATTTTAACACCTATTTCATTTTAAATTGTATATCTGTGTTTCATAAACGCAATTACATATCAAATTTTCTTCTCAGACTTTCATGTATGCCTATAATCACAAAAAGAAAGTGGCTTGTTACACATATATGTGCTAGTATAAGCAGGCTTGTTACCTGTGGCTGTTTCAAGTGTAGCATGCAAGAGTATATAGACCAGAACTTTTGAAATATGACGAGTATGAGTTTTGAAATTTTACAGTTTCCGAAAAAGGATGATACAGTAAATAATAGAGCTGTAGGTTTTTAAATTTCTTGTTCGGTTTTGGTTTTGGTTTTTCAGGTGGAATAAAACCTCGGTTCAGTTCGGTTTTCGGTTTGTTCATGAGGCCAAATAAAATTCAATAAAACTCATTCTTATGTCCGGAGTCATAACTGGATGGCAGTGAAATTGAGTGAAACTCAATGAATGCCCGAAATAAGCTATAATACATGAAGAATCAGGAAGGCCAATATAATAATTACCTAAAAATACAGAACTTTTATTGTGCTTGGCCATTTTTCAAGGTCTGACACCTACACGCAACTTGAGGAAAGCTACAAACACAACTAAACTGAAATGTCGGAAATTCACAGAATGTAGCCTTCCCAGAGTAGTAAGAGCACCCAGACACTGCCATTGGCAGTGTCTGGGTACTCTCACTACTCTGGGATGGCTACATTCTGTGAATTTCTGCAGCAAGAGAGTATTTAATAAAAAACAAAAAACCTTAGATTACGGGATGTCAACGGTTTCGGTTTTTAAAAAAAACTAAAAACCTTGGTTCGGTTCCGGTTAACCTACAGCTCTAGCAAATAAATGCTCAAATACCACCTAATGGGTCCATTTGAAATCTAAAAAAAATAATTCCAGGCAGTATGCCACCACCAGCCATCCCCCACCTCCAACGTTCAAGTGTCTTTGACACTTGCTGAAGATGACATCTGCAGAGCCCCACCCTTCCAGCTTCAAATGTGCCAACATTACAGTCTGAAGAATATTCTGGATCCGACTATGACAAACTGCCACACGTACTGTACAAAAAGCATTCACTGTGATTAGTGTGAAACTGTGAATGCGATGGGCAGTGTTTCAGTTATAAACCTACATCGAAATTAGGAAATTTTCAGAGAAATAATTAAATTTCTTCCTGTTAACCTTGCATAAAAGAAAATTCTCTATGTCGTATGGAATCAATATCGTTGTTATACGCTTTTTCGAAATCCATAATAAGAATTTATGATCGGTCTGTATTGTGAAACATGAGGCCTATTGGTGAACGAGAAACTGCAGTTTCACTTTTGTTGACATTCTCTTTAACGACCTTTGAACTCGCACCTTGCAGGTGAAGTTGGAGTTGCAATAACTCACCTCCACATTTACAAGGATAATTTTGACATAAATCAATAACCATAAATTCATTCGCGTGTAATCATCTCTTTGTTATCGTGTTTTTATTTTTAATAAAACGTGCACGAGTAGGTGATTTCATCATTTCAAAATACGAGTGTTATTTTTCCATAAAGAGAATAAAATAAATCATCCCATTCGTGGACCTATTTCTCAACAAGTATTCATTGACTGAGTGCTTCGTCTCAGTTTTCTTGGCTATAACTAACCCTACACTTTGCACGTCTGCTTATATCTGTTCCTCGTTAGTTGAGCTGTCTTATTTTCCTTAGGTAAACCACCCATTGTTATTTGTGCTGTACCCTTGCTAGATACCCAGGTATGTTTTCTTCACTTTTTTTCCATTTCTTTCCTGTTTGCACTACCATCTAACCAGCTTTTAATTTCACAGCTGTTGATTTTTTTTCCGAGTAATATTGCTTTCTTAATCTAATATAAGTTGAGTGATTGAACACACGCGTGTTCCATATGTGTATAGAAGTAGATAACCAGTTGTTTACAAACCGCCCACCTAACCATACCGACGCATCCATATTATTGTAATATAGATATATATATATATATTATATTTTTGCCAGATTTTTTTTTTCCAAAATTTTTTTTTTTTTAAATTTTTTTTTTTTTTATCTTCCTGCCAGAAATTTGTAATTAAATGTCTATGTTCCCCCACCTCCTGTAATACCTGATTGATACAGTATAGGTCAACTCTAAAATTTATTTTTAATTCAACAATATTCTTTCCTAGAAAATGAATTCGAACTGATATAATTTCCTTTCATATGGGAAAAACAAAAGAAAAGAAAAATCAGATTGACAACTTTATTTAACTTGAATTTTTAGATTTGCGCACCTCGTAAAAAAGTAGCGGTCCTATCCATAATTTTGTTAACCCTTCATGTAACGAATTGCCCACATCTGACAGCATAATATGCAAACCGAGCAGTTGAAAAAAATACATTTTTTTTTCAAAAACATGCCACAAAACCGTATCACGTGCCTCCTCATTGGAACGAGCTCGACGAGGTCGTTCCAATGAGGGATCACGGGATATGGTTTTGTTGAATTTTTCTGAAAATTTCGTCTGCGTTAGCTAAAAGGGTTAACAGGATTTGGATAAAATTAAATTACGTTTATCTCGAGAAGAAACACTAGTGCACTAGTTTAACCATTGTGGTGCCCACATGTGTAGGGGGTGGTCGTGTGGAAGTCAAGGAGACGCTTTCCCCTCCGCAAAAATAAATAAAATAATATTAATAAAAAAGAATGAAAAAAAAAAACATTTGGGCGATCAAATATTTCGGATGACTATGTCTACATTTCGGGCAGAAATCGGTGGTGAAATCGGACAACACGTGACTTTTCCAGGCGATTGTAAGTGAGAAGGTATTCGTTGACAATATCGCCAACAGACCTTTTCGGGACACAGCATGAGAGAGCATGGAAAATTCAAAATTTTATGGTGACAGACCTACGTTTATGTTGTTGGTATAGGCTAATGGAGCCCTTCATTGTACAGACTGTCGCACGTAGGAATGGGAGTGTTTCAAAGACTCTGCGGTCAATTGTGTGTCGCGGGGGGGGGGGGGGATAGCCCCACCCGACATATCAAGTCTTGATGGCGGTCAAATATTTTACAATATGTCAGTGAAGCCATGGAATCCGACTGTATTTTTGAAACCAGCCACCGAAAAATACTTAGCGATGCATGCTGATAGGACGGGACCTCACATTTGCACCGGGTTACTCTGGTTAATACACTCTCTCCGGGGCAGCATTGATACAAGAAAAGCTTATTGGCACCCGATTGGGAAGATCCCTGGCAAGTTGGCAACTTTTTCCCCGTGACTTTACCCTATGTACAACCAGCTGTTTCCGATTGTGTATTACCCTTTCTGTTATTTCCCATGTTACAGCGCTGAGATCCCCTAACCCACGCTCCTCTGAAAAGCATGGATAAATATGCTCCAAGGTTTGTTTGGCTTCTTACAGAAAGTAATAGAAATGAAAGGGTACCAGTATTTTCTTTATAAACTTGCGGCACCAGTAGGAATGAGCTGAACGAAAACCACAATTGCTTTCCTATCTACAGTACGATTTCCGTGAACTGGTCACTTTCCACGGGTGGGTAATATTTCCACGGGCGCAATAATATTAGACTCTGAACACTAATTATAGGAATAATCATCAAAAAAATAATTAATGAAGCACCGGGTACAACCCGGTGCTTCATTAATTAAATTTTTGCTGTTAATAATTTTTATTACCTGGCAAACGCATGCGTGGACATCACTGCCCACGCGTGGATTATGACCAGTCCATGGCGACTGTAGGCCTACTGTACATGTTTTTCGTATCTGTCTTTCCAACCTGTTTTCATTTTTTTTAACTAAGGGCTAACCGACAGTACACACGCACATCACAGCATTATTACTAAGAGCACATAACTAAATGGAGGATATACATGTACGTGACTCCATGCAGTATAGCCGACAAACCAGGATCTCTCGAAAAAATGTTAAAATTTAAAAGAAAGAAGGTAAAAATCTCAGCGTCTGTTGTTCAGCTTTTAAAGACTTTGACGATTGTATCGATTTATCTGGAGACACGCGTAGATTTTATTCTTCAAAAATATTATTAGGTTAATTCGCAGTGAGAAAAAATGATACACATTGAAAATAAATGAAAAAGTTGTTCAGAAACTGCAAAATAAAGTCGAGTTTCTTCATCGTCAGACGACAATGATAATGTCATGCTGAGGCTAGCTGCAAAAATAGAGAAAAGTGGAATTTCTTTCATGTGGAGATATACATGTATATAAAATCGGTTTCGTAAGTCCATGAAGTAGTAGACATAACCCTATTTAAAAAAAATGTTGAAAGAGTGAATAAAAAAAACACGTTATAACAAGAGCCACAGGTTTCTCCACCGTCTACCTACATGTATTATTGTATTGAAAACTTGAGTGTCGTATCTGCTTTCTAACGCCCAAAAAGACACTCCAATCGCAAAGACTTTTCAAAGTGCTGCCTGTAAAACAGAAACATGAGTCTTTTCTGACTTCAATCTGGAAAGTCTGTCGAAATCCGTAAGCTCGTCTTCACTTGCACTCTGTCGGGCTTAACAGATTTGTTCAGTTATATCACGAAAGGGGACTGTGTTGAGAGGGCTTTTTATCTTTCACAGGTTAAGCATTCCAAGTGCATTCAATCAGATAACTAACTTTCTGAGTGCCCGTGGGGCCCGTGGAAGTGAAGGAGTGCTTGTTTATTGTGGTAAAGTCCTCTAAAATGGGCAACATGGGTATAAACGATTGGCTTGATTTTATACCCAGGTTGTGGTCATGATTAGTGCAGAAATATGTGACCTTAAACACCAATAAATAATAAATAAATACCTTTCTGAGATCGACAGGTTTGCCCGAAACACCAACAGTGCGGACTTTGTTGAAACAGGAAACGGATGATAAGACAAAGGCTCCTTGGTGATACTGCAATCACACATCATGAATTAAAAATCAAAGTTAAACATTTAAAATATAGGCAATATATATAATTATACTACCAAATTTTCATTTTAAGAACGAAGTTCAGTATTCAACACCGCATTAAACCGATAAATTACTAATTTGTTTATTTTGATCTCACGAGTTTCTGGCTTCGCCAATCACCATGGTGCCATCATGTCCTGACTGAGTAGACAGCAGACATTCCGCTTCAGCATTCTCAGTAGCGCACTGACGCAGTAACAGTTGCAAGCCATCCATGTCGATGTGTACATGTTCATTTAGCTTAAGTTTTAAACGAACGTCATTTCATTCATCTGCGTGATAGATAACCTACATGCACGTACTTTTAAATAATAATCAAAGAAACATCGTAAAACGTGATGGTGGTCTTTCTCAGCGATATTACGCACTTCAAGATCCAAGACAACCCGCCCCAGAGAAGCGAAATTGGGTGGGTGGGTTATATGGTTACCTCTTGAACTAAAACTTGAAATATCCGTCAGAAACAACAACGCAAGGCATCTTTGCTTGCCATAAGGAGGGGTGATTTGGAAATAGTGATTAGGTAGGGGGAGTTTGTAAATGGAGGAGTTCAGGCCGCTAATTAATGTTTCAGGAAGCTATAGGGCCATCCATGCGTGTCCCTTATTGAAATAGGTTTATAGCAGACTACAGCATAAAATTGTCCCAATATAAAACCCACGCGAAAATCAGAATCGGTTCTCGGAAACGATGCTCGCAAGGAAAGCAACGAGAATCATAGATTCTCACAAAAAAGTTCGTTTGATTCTTGTCATAAATTCTAAAAGTGTCCTTAAAGTTAAAGGTCTGTTTTAGTCTACGTATGTTTTATCCATCAAACGACTTAGCAGTGGTATCTGGTGAAGTCTTGGCTGCCAATGCAGGCAGCCAAGACTTCAATAGAAACAACTATCAAGGTCATGTACATGTACCTTCCATCAGCAAGACTAACAAAAAGGCCTGTATGCAGGCCTTTAGATTACCCCAATTTCACACCGTTTACAAGTGTCCCCAAATTAGAGACAGTGTAAAGGCATAAAGAAAAATATATATATTAACTGTGCCAACTCTGCATTTCAGAATAACTTCCACCATAATATGACCAAAGAAATACAAAGAAGGGCAGGACAATTATTTATTTATTAAAGTTTAACGACACTTGAACAGCCAAGGTCATATCGTGTCGGTGACAGTTTTACGAGTGTAGGAAGCCGGAGTATCCGAGGGAACCACCGAGCAACGACGAGCAGCTCCCCAACATCGTAACTCCACACTGCAGCACAGGCAGGGTTAGATTGGTTGAAGACATGCGCACCATCGACGTGCAGTACGCCTTAGTACACGGCGTCATCGTGCCCCCATGTGGTCAATCGGGATTAAGTGCCTTGCCCAGGGACACAACGCGGGAGTCCGAAACGATCGCTCAGACGGCCACCCATTCAAGGGCCTTGCTTAACTTCGGTGTTCTGACGAGAACCGGTTACAACAACGCCG
This sequence comes from Pictodentalium vernedei, assembly GCA_031216915.1. Taxonomy (NCBI): domain Eukaryota; kingdom Metazoa; phylum Mollusca; class Scaphopoda; order Dentaliida; family Dentaliidae; genus Pictodentalium; species Pictodentalium vernedei. Next base: position 26,510,350 of record CM062289.1, read on the forward strand.
CCGCGCCCCCGGTCATGGCAATAAAACAGGACAAGATAAAACTGTTATTTCTGGTGTTAATGTCCCCAAATTTGTGCAAAAGGGTGTCCCCGAAATAAATGAATTTAAAGGCCTGCTGTATGTTTGAACCCATGTTCTGCTTGTTCATATCAGACAAGAATTTCACCAAAATTGGGATGGACCTTTGAGGGTTAAACTGTAGTAAATATGAGATTTATTTTTACTGTGGCATATGTGCTCTTGTGTTCCAAATTAAAGTACAGGTGGGAATAAACGTACGGGGTGGAACATTTATCAAAATTAAATAAAAGTACAGACCCAAATAATAGTGCAGGGGGGATATCCATTTCAGGAATGGGTGAGAAATGCTAGTTAATTTTTATCTAAAAGCCAACTTATTTTCCAGTATTGCAGTTAGTTTTATCAAAGAAAACTAATTGGTGTTTAGGCATCATGATTACAATAATGAATGCACTGCATGTGCTAAACAAAAGACCACATGTATCACACACGCTATCTACAGTTAAAGCTAGAAGTCCTGTCATGACATGCGCACAAATAGCACGTCGATCTGCGCGTTAATCTACTCGTTATGGCCATAGTAAGGATAGCACATTCTGTACATATGGCCTGTGCACAAGCAATGTTTCAGCCAATGGACCTCCGGGTAACCCGGAGGTCCATTGGCAGAAACATTTCCTGTGTTTGCTATGAGTAACCAGGAGAACCTGCCGTGCTTTGGATGCCATTCGATATTGCAATTGCGCGCAATTCCTACGTGCAATTAAGCCTAAATAAGCGCACAGTTCGTGACAAGACTTCTAGTTTTAACTGTAGTGAAGATTTACTAATCTCCTCCCTGTTGGAAGGGCAATTTTAATAAACAAATAAGGTGTATACAGGGTGGAAACGTTCCGCAAAATTAATAAAGATACATGTAAGTTTATTAGAAACACAAAAGTACTGATTGCACTCACAAGAGAATATCAGAACTTTCCAATTCTAAAATTATTTAAGAACTGAGAATTGATTCTCTCAAAAGGAGCTCGCGAGTAGGGCTGTCACGATTTTTCAATTTAGGAATCGATTAATCGTCGCAAATAATCAATAATAATCGATTAATCGTACCTAGATGACACCCATCCCCCTCCCTCTCTTTGAAGTCGATAAAAATGAAGTTCAAGGCAGCTGACCTACCTCAAGTAAACAACGAAGACGATCAACTTTTAGGTACATTCAAAGCTTTGATGTTCTGAACTTTTGAACCGTCAGTGTAATAATCAAGACCGGTCGGCAGTTGCGATCTTCGCAACTGCCGACCGGTCTTGATTATTACACTGACGGTTCAACGATTCAGAACATCAAAGCTTTGATGAATGTACCTGGAAGACAAATGCTTCCAATGGCTTCTTGGGGTTTAACATCGATGTTCTTAACTCAATACCTTTAGAAACAATAGTTTTTTCATCAAATTTTCTTTAATTATTAAACATCTAAAACGGGATACAATTTACCGATTATTCGACAACGAAAAATACTAATTGATTTCGCCGTGACTGATCAACAATCGATTAATCGATTGATCGTGACAGCCCTATTCGCGAGAATCAAAACAGATTTTCGCCAATCGGAAAAAATTAAAGGCCTGCTCGGATGAATTCACGGTCATTTCTTACAGATGCGGTTTAATTCTGGCATTGGCTTGTATAGTCAGGTATTAGGACAAAAAATCTGTTAGTAAAAGTATGTGTCAAGATTATATATCACGAGAAGGTAAATTATTTGAAGAAAACAAAGCAAAAGACTTGATTATGTGCCGACACTTCTGCACATATTATAAGATAACTCCAAAACTGCGTTTTTAGAGGTGGGGTGCGGAGGGGCGATGTTTTTTTTTTCTCTTGTTGGTTTTCCTTGTTCTATAGTTCATAGCATCTACTCCAATATTAAATGGAAGTAGCCCTACATGTATATTCATGGCCTCGACTCCAATCCTAAATGGAAGTGTCCCCTATGGTCATGGCCTCGACTGCAATATTAAATGGGCCTGCCCCTATGTTCATGGTCTCCACTGCAATATTAATTAGGAGTGCCCCCTATCTTCATGGTCTCGACTCCAATATTAAATGGTTGTGCCCCCTATGTTCATGGCTTCGACTCCAATATTAAATGGGAATGCCCCCTATAGTCATGGTCTTGACACTAATATTAAATGGGAGCGCCCCCTAAGTTCATGACCTCGACACCAATATTAAATGGGAGCGCCCCTATGAGCTTAAAAAGAGATATCCTAAAGTCACGATCTTATTGAATGTTTTTAATAAGTGAAGTTTTCTTCGGTGGTAAAAGACAGACGATCGTGTCAGTAAAAAAAGGCCAACATATCTCCAATAAATTTCTGACTAAATCCTCAATGGGGGAACGGCCGTAGGCCCGAAGTTAGTAGGTGTATCGGGGGTCGCCCCCATGACATTGTCTGTTGGAAATCTTAGTTCGTTGGAAAAAGTGTTCGAATGCCAACATTTTTTTGAAAGTCGCAATTTAAAAAAAAATGACCATTTGGCTAAACCCCATTTTTCATTTTGGATAAATACCCTTGTTGCATGCAGTACAGCCGCCGTAGACTGGTCGTAATCCACGCGTTGGCAGTGATGTACCCGGTGCTTCATAAATTAAATTTTTGATGATTATTCCTATAATTAGTGTTTGGAGTCTAATATTATTGCGTCCATGGAAATATTACCCACTCGTGGAAAGTTACCAGTCCACGGCGGCCGAACTGTATTCAAATATCTTTTGTATGGAAGTGCTCGTTATTAGTATATGACAATCGAGTAACTATACACACGACAAAAATCGCGTATTATTTTAAAGATATACTTTCGTCTATAATAGGCCTATAGGGGGTGCGGTGGCGTTGCGGTAACCGGGTCTCGTCAGATCGCCGAAGTTGAGCAACGTCGAGCCCGGTTAATCCTTGGATGGGTGACCGTCGGACTCCCTCGTTGTGTCCTTGGGCAAGGCACTTAACCCCGATTGTCCACATGGGGGCACGATGACGCTGTGTTCTAAGGCGTACTGCACGTCAATGGTGTGCATGTCTTCAACCAGTCTAACCCTGTCTGTGCTGCAGTGTGGAGTTACGATGTTGGGGAGCTGATAGTTGCTCGTCGTTGCTCGGTGGTTATCTCCGGGTACTCTGGCCTCCTTCACCCGTAAAACTATCACCGACAAGATGTGACCTTGGCTGTTAAAGTGTCGTTAAACATTAGTAAATAAATAAATGAATAAATAGGCCTAATAATAAACAAGCGCAAACGAATAGCACTCTGGTAGTGCAACGGAATTTTCTCCATTAACTCTGTTTTCCCCTTGTTTAACTATGAATTTAGCCAACCATAATCTTGTTTGACAGAGCACAAAGAGCTCTGTCAAACAAGGTATATATGGTTAAATATCAAGCTGCATTATGGGAAATATTTGCTGCTGAAAATGTTGCCATTTTGACAACAGAGTGGATAGGGTTAAAGAGGTATATAGAGTGAGGTTTCAAATTCGGACCGACAATCAACTATTCGGGAAAATTGTCACCATGTCGGAAAATTTTGAGATCCTTGTTTCAAGCCTGGGCGACCGGCTATCTGATATCCATGCCACTGATATTTTCGAGAAATATTACTCTAGTGTATTCTTCCAACGTTCAAGATTCTTTTGGAGAATGGCCAGACGCTCGTACATTTCTTTCAAAAAATACTCCGATCTTTGAATAGGGGCGTGCACCGGGGCGACCGAAATGACTTAGGCCACACAAAGTACATCTTTTGTTTCTCAGGCCACTTTTTGTAAAACTGTATGCAGGCGGGCGGTTTTTTAATTTATTTTTTATTTATGTAATTATTTCTTTGCCATCAAAAGTTCATGTTCTTGGTTTGTTTTATGTTTTAGGCCTCACAATCTACAGAATAGCATGGGTGGTGGTGTATTTCGTCCCTTGTGTGCAAGAAGGCTTTGCAATGCTAAAGCATTGCAAAGCCTTCTTGCGCTCAAGGGACAAATTTATCAATTTTATTAACTTGGGTAAAATATCAGACATAAAAAACAACATTTTATTTTTATTTTTTTAAGTTTACATTGGTTATAAAAAGATAGCATGCGGCAGCCAAAAGGACCATGCGGGAGGGCCTGAGAAACAGATTTTTAACTTTTTTAGGCCTTAACTATCCTCTTCAAAGAATCTGCCGCGATAAGGTGATTAGTGTCCAGTTTCTACCAGTAGGTAACCTGGAACACTAGTAGTTGGAAAGAAGAACTGTCCTTGTAAAAAAAAGTGTTGTGAACGTTTTGGCTCATGAGTGTGACTTTCCGGACCCATGATCCCATAATTGTCTGTTGGATGTGGCGAAAGCGCGAAGTGAGGGTATTAATCACGTTCAGGTCCACACTAACCCTGTACCGTTTGTGATGCCAGCAAAATGAGGTCAACAGCTATAAGGGGACTCTCAACTCCTTTCACATATTTATTGATATAAAATAATGAAAATCTCGTCTTAACTCAAGGTGGTTAGGTGTTATTACGAATCCTTTAGAGAGCTTGTTAACCTTTTGTCAAGTTAGTTTGGAATCTGAGAAATGTAATTGTGGTTAAAAACATGTAAAGTGTTCCCTTTTTTGGATACAAACGTGAGAATTTTTAAGCGGTTCGCAGGTCACTAAAAGTTTAAGGCATCAGTTAATTCGTCACTTCCAAATACGCAAATATTATATTATTGTATGTACACCGGCATCAAAATATAAACAATACTTCCTTCAAAACCCGATCTGTGTTTTAATATTGCGTCCGCTGTTTAAAATAGATAATTCTGGCGATGAAATCTATCGGGTATCAATTACCCTGCTTCTTTTATCATGAGACCACATCTTCGCTTATTCATTTGTTTCTTGCAACATTATTCACCGAAAGAAAATTCGGAGACATTTTTAAACACTTATGACACAAATAAATGTTTGTCCTTGCCCCTTAAACCGATGCTGGCCGTATCAGCAAAAACTATCTGTTGGTTGAAGCCAAGAATGGGGGTGTTCTCAAAACGTCGAAGAACTAAAATTCACACCTCTGTAAGTTTGTTTTGATAGTAATTATAGTTTACATCTAATTAGTGGTAACTCGTGAGATGTTTCTGCGTTCAGAGATCAGAGGTACAGACGGTGGGTTTTCTGTGTTCGATGAACAGAGTTTACTGAGTTGTGTAAGATATATACAGTACGTGGAGAGTGGATTGTAACCAAATCACCCGGCGAGTAGAGTTATCACTCAATGTATCACTTTCAAATTTTGCACAGATTCTAGATAAAAAATACAAGCAATGATGTTTCATCCAGTGGACCTCCGGGTATAACCCCGAGGTCCATTGGCTGGAACTTTGCTTGTGCTTGTTATGCTTTGCAACAAATTTGCAATTATTGCTTGGGTGGAGTCCCCACTCTGCAGATGATTTAGTGACAATACGCTTTCCACGTACTGTATATTCGTACAGGTCATTGGTATCCATATCAATTTTCTGAAGATAATCAAAGACAAAAATTGGGGAGCAAACAAAGATACGCTTCTCATGCTTTACAAATCATTCCAACTTCAGTGAGAATTAAACAACGGACACCCGATCCTAATTAGATATAGACTATAACCTTGAGCCAATTGTTCTCTTGTGTAAACACGCCAGTACAGATTTTCATTTTTTTAGACTTTGAGATACAGCCCAAGAATGTTGTCAGAGGACAAACGATAGCGCGCACATGTACAATTCCTACATACTGTAGACTGATTTGAGATCTAAGTTATTACAAGTAATCTTGTTTTTGCTCGTGTACCAGTCGAAAATGCTGTGATTGGAGTTGTAGATTCAGAAAATTTTAGAAGATTCCTTACGAAATTACATGGTTGAATATGAGTCCACCACGGATCTAGGTGGGAATCTAGTTTGCGTTTACATGTGGCATAGCGTCTTTTAATTTCTGTTGTTTTATTGGGTTTATTTTAAATGGGGGCAGAGTGCTTGTTGAAACGGTAACGTGGAGGTGGAATGTATACCTTGCATGTTCAGTAGATACAGTTAAAACTAGAAGTCCTGTCCTGAAATGCGCACAAATAGCACGTTGATCTGCGCGTTAATGTACGCGTTATGGCCATAGTAAAGCTATCGAATTCTGTCCATATGGCCTGTGCACAAGCAATGTTTCAGCCAATGGACCTCCGGGTAACCCGGAGGTTCATTGGCTGAAACATTGCATGTGTTTGCTGTGAGTAACCAGGAGAACCTGCCGTGCTTTGGATGCCATTCGATATGGCAATTGCGCGCAATTCCAACGCGCAATTAAGTCTAGATAAGCGCACTATTCGTGACAGGAATTCTAGTTTTAACTGTATATGTCTAGATAAGTAATAGAAACGTACTGTTTACAGAGAAAATGGCTTTAATTCCCTTTACTTTGACCTCTACACCTGTTTTCCCAATAGCCTAGTCTCACTTGATGTGTCTCTGTCTGCCTATCCTATATTATAACCCTCACCATTCATACATACTACATTAGCAAACCAGTGTTGTACCATTACCCAATACCATACACCATATCCCACCTATTCATGCCCGCTTAACCCTTCGTCTATACCGAACCCTCGTTCCGTTTTTTTTTTACCTGGAAACTTGAGTTACAACGATTGTTGGAGGCGACGGTGAAAGAAGAAAAGTAAAAAAAGATCTGCAACGTCTTGGGAAGGAAAATACAACTTGTACACCTATATGTCTGTTGTATCAGTTATTCAATTATCAGTGTGTCAAGAAGAAGGGGAAAATATTCTGTAAACCATCTCGGAGATATATTAGAACAGCACTTGTGGAATTTAGTTCATAATATTTTGAGGATGTGATCATCATATGTTGTACTGACAGAGAGTGATGTGGTAATACTTCAAATGCTATTGGTAAGCGCATCCCGGCATGCTGTACCTTACAGTTGGCGTCAAAATAACTGTGGAATAATATAATATCTCAAATATCCATCACAAATGGCAGAAAACTGGACGAAAAGCGTTGACGGCAACATGTGAATTATTTAATAAACTGCATTGAAACGATGATAAACAAGCTACAGTTAAAATTAGAAGTCCTGTCATGAACTGTACGCTTATCTAGGCTTACTTAATTGCGTGTAGGAATTGCGCGCAATTGCCATATCGAATGGCACCCACAGCACGACAGGCTCTCCTGGTTACTCATAGCAAACACAGGCAATGTTTCAGCCAATGGACCTCCGGGTTACCCGGAGGTTCATTAGAATGAAACATTGCTTGTGCACAGGCCATGTGTACAGAATTTGATAGCCTTACTATGGTCCTAACGCGTTGATTAACGCGCAGATGGACGTGCTAGTTGTGCGCATTTCATGACAGGACTTCTAGTTTTAACTGTACTCTGGGAATTTTATCCTAATTTTGTTCTTTGGATATACATTCACGGTGGAAACGAGGTGGTTCAGTGGTTACGGTTTGGAGTTCAACCCAAAAGGTCCGCGGCTCGACCCCCACAGGGGTAACTGCGCTGTGTCCCAGGGCATGGTAGTTAATCCCGATTGCCCACGTGGGGGTACGGTGGAGGTGCGTACTAAGGCGCACTGGACGTCGATGGTGCGCTTATCTTCAATCAACGTTAACCCTGCTTGTATAGAGTCAGTATGTTGGGGAGTCTGACGGTTGTTCGCCACTGCTCGGTGGTCCTCTCGAGGTACTCCGGCTTCCTCCAGCCGTAAACCTGTCGGACTCGAGGAGACTCTGGTTGTTGAAAGTGTCGTTAAACCTTAATAAAAACAAAAATAGAAAAACTAGAATCATAGTAACGTCGCTTTTCCACCCAACAGTTATTTACAATATCCTAAAAATATTTGGAGCACCAGCACATTTTCAGCTCATGGATCTCTGTGTAAAACCCGTGATCGGTGAGCTAAACGGTTTCTTGTGCTTCTACCTCTTTGTTCTCAGGTATTTGTCGAGTGGAAAAACACCGTACCACGATTTTGTAGTAATCCATCATCCCCCTACTTCACACATGTTTAGTCATGAAATGAAAATGCAACATCCCCGTAAAAAGTGTTTTCTTAACCCTCTGCAGACTGACATCAAAACACTGAAATTTCAACCAGCAAACTTGTCCCATAATGCAGCTAAGAATTAAACCAATTCAGTCTTGTTTGACAGAGCTCAACGAGCTCTGTCAAACAATACGAAATTGGTTTAATTTGTAGTTGCATTATCCCCATGTGATAGGTGACACTGAGGAAGACTGTGTCAGTAAAATTGTTTGAATATTGATACAAAATCACGACTTCCGTGATGAGCTGAATGCTAGCGATCAATCCTAGTTTTTATTGTAATAAGTGCATGCCCCCCCCCCCCCCCCCCCCCCCCCGCTGGAACCCCTGGAAGTTGAACAGTGCTTGTTTACTGTGGTAAAGAAGCTCTGTTTACTGGTAACATAGGATCGGTAACCTATGCCTCGAGTGGACGTCCTCTAAAATGTGCAACATGGCTATAAGCTGTTTGGCTGGACTTGACTTTATATCCATGTTGCGGTCACGATTAGCCTTTGTGTATAAATTTGTGACCCCAGACACCAATAAACAGATAAATAAATAGTTGCATTATATGAACAATTGCTTCGTGAAATTTTGAGTTTTTTTCGACAAGAGCGTGAAGAGTGTTAACTTTATAGAAGTCAGAAACACAAAAAAATGCATCGTTATACAATGTGATTTCTTCCATACCACGAAGTACGTATATATCTGAAACTGATGAATGTTTTTTTTTTATTTTGCTTTTCTCTTCTATTTATTTACTGGGATTGAACGACACTTTCGACAGCCAGGGTCACCTCGTGTCGGACAATTTTACAGGTGGAGAAAGGCGGAGTGAACCACCGAGCAACAACCGTCAAAGTCTCCAACCCACAAACTCCACTCATGCAGGGTTAGAATTGGTTGAAGACAAGTGCACCATCATCAAGGTGCAGTACGCCTTAGTACACAGCGCCACCGCTACCCACGTGGGCAAAAGCGATCAAGTGCCTCGCCCAAGGACACAACGCAGGTACCTCTGATGGGAATCTAACAGTGGACTTTCCGGTTTGCAGTTCAGTGCCCTAACCACTAAGATGCCGTGCTTCTTTTTTTTACTTCTGTTAATGTATGCTTTAAAATGAATGGCTGCAAAAGCAACTGGACGTGTTCGACTTGTGTACGAGAGAACATGAAGATGTAGAATTATTTTACTGACTTTTTATCAGCCATGTCGTCCCCTGAGTTCCAATATGTTATATGTGCCAGTAGGCAGCCAGTAGGCACATGGAACTCAGGGGACGACGCGTACCTTTGCAGAGCCATTCCATTCATTGCTCTAATGTTCTTGAAATTGTTCTTTTTTCGACACAAATGTGCATTAGAGGCAAGTTAGAAGGTTAACATTGTGGCAGCAAAAACAACGACACGTGTGCAACTTTGGTTAGTTAATTTCGTGTTATTCCAGATTATCAAAACAAAATGCAGAATGAGGTTATTATTAATTTTTATTACTTTCCAAAGTCTGATTTACTGGGATTTCCGGGTTTGATTATAAACTATAATTTCATAAGTGAATTATGCAATCAACAGTTGTATCATGTATCCGTGCGCGCAAACGAAGATGCTTTGCCTTGGATGTATTGGGGACTTCATTGATTTTTTTTTTTTTAACCCTTTACTTAATATGAAGAGCAGACGTCACTTTCCCAAAAAATTCTTGAATAGCTATTATTCTCATTTTTTGTCTCAAAAACATAGGTTATGACCCTCATTGGAACGAGCTCGTTCCAATGAGGTGTCATAACCTATGTTTTATAGACAAAAAATGAAAAAAAATTAATTGGCGATTTTTGAGAACAGCGCTGGCCGTTACGTTAGGTAAAGGGTTAAATAATATAATTATCGTTAATAATGAAAAGTAATAAACAAAGTAATCGCTTGACTGGACTGGTAACGTGAAATAATTCATTCGAGGCGAGGGACTATATTGTAAAACACTCGTGCGCATTCGCGCACTCGTGTTTGTACAACGTCCGTCACCTCTCATGAATTATTTCACGTAACCAGTCCAGTCAAGCGATTAATTTCTATTTGATTATATACTCATGGGGAAATGACGTAATATACCTCTTTTCACAAGATGCACATTTTATCATTTTGCATTTACACTGCTTCCATGGATGTGTAGGTTGTTTCAGATACTAGAACTTTCAATGACCAGGGTTGAAAAAAGAACAGCTAAAACAAAATGTACCATTTGTCAGAATTTTATCCTTAATAACACCAAATTATTGCCCCATTATGCCAGATTGCTGTAGCAGTCTGACAAAAATGAGCCAACAATCTGGCACTTCAATGAATGAGGAAGAAACAAGAAATGGTGTATTCTCCTGGCCCTATCAAAGAGGTGATCCTTTTGGGGAGCCAGTAATATTATTTCTGGCAAAAAACAAAATGAGGCGAATAACGCTAAACCGAAAATTAATTAACCATGGCCTAAAACACGAAGCGGTAAAATAACGTGTATTTGACGAACTTGTGTGAATTTTGTTCTTGAATTACATGTACTTTTTCTGAACCATTCTATTCATTGCTGTAATTTTCTGATTTCGAGGCGATATTATCTAGCGTCTGGCCGCAAAAAAAATCAGCTTTCCAACTTTTAATACAGCTGCAAGATTGACAGCTGCACAAACTCGGTACCAACTAATGTCTGAATTTGTTTTTCGATAGAAGGGGCGTGGGGCGCATTTGAGGGTGGACGTAGAGTTTGAGGTTTCAAAGGGGGGGGGGGGGGGTAGATTTGGTTTGTCAGTCATATTGGAGACAAATGTAAATATTTTACAACGTCTGACACACTATGCCCAATGGACTACCTACGTGCCCGAGCCAAAATACCGAAGTAAGAAGAAGCATCCGGCGAAATGTTGATAGTTTTTTAATTTACATCCAAAACAAAACTTCTGACCTTCATTTGAACGAGCTTCTCGTCCCAGTTCAAGTAAGTGTCATAGACTATATTTTGGAAGAAAAAACCCAGAATGTTTAGTTGTTTACAAAAAAAAAAAAAAAAACGACCGCTGGTGTGGTATTCAAATTGTGTTGGAAAAGCTTTAGTGGTCTTTCAGAAAAGGCATCTTCTGCCCCACCTTTGCCTTTGCGTTTAGTCATGTCCAGGGTTTGACGTTGAGATGGCCTGGAACCAGTCTACAAGTAAACTGTCCATCGCATGTGTTTAGATACAGTCGCCTGGAATATTTCAGTTGGCCGTAAAAGCGAACATTGGGTACGCTTTTCCAGTAGTTAAAACTAGAAGTCCTGTCATGACATGCGCACAAATAGCACGTCGATCTGCGCGTTAATCTACGCGTTATGACCATAGTAAGGCCATCAAATTCTGTACATATGACCTGTGCACAAGCAATGTTTCAGCCAATTGACCTCCGGGTAACCCGGAGGTCCATTGGCAGAAACATTGCCCGTGTTTGGTATGAGTGACCCGGAGAACCTGCCGTGCTTTGGATGCTTTTCGATATTGCAATTTCGCGCAATTCCTACGCGCAATTAAGCCTAGATAAGCGCAAAGTTCGTGACAGGACTTCTAGTTTTAACTGTACCAACCGATATATTATGGATGACTGAATCAAAAAATACCCGTATCTTAACCCTTTGACCCCGAGAGGACGATTTTCCGTCTGTAGGAATATGATACCTCATAATTTCATTAAGTAAGCTGGCAGCTAAGTGGATGTGTGTGGTGGACGAATCAATATTTTCAACGTGCAGTTCTAAGACTTTATCTTAAGGAAGTTTTGTGACATGACCATTAGGGATGAAGACTCACAAAGCCGTAGTTTGATGATTACGCCGCGCCCGTTGTTGCACCTATTGCCTTACTCTTGTGTTCCCAATAAGCATATATGTGTGTTTATTAATTTTGGGGAATGCGTCCACCCTGTATACACCTTATTTGGACCTATATGTTTATTAAAATTACCCTTCCAGCAGATGGGAGATCTTCAAATCAGTAAATCTTCACAAGATTGTGTGATATTCTTTTGTTTAGCACAGTATATTCATTGTTGTAATCATGATGCATGAACACCTCGTCCCTTGAGTTCCAACGTGTTCTATGTGCCAGAAGGCACATACATGTATAACACATTGGAACTCAGGGGACGATCTATTAATTTTCTTCAATAAAACTAACTGTGATACTGGAAATAAGATAGTTTTTAGATAAAATTAACTAACATTACTCCCCCACCCCGCCCTGTACATGTACTGTTATTTGGGCCTGTATTTTTATTTAATTTTGCTAAAAGTTCCACCCTGTACTTTTATTCCTGCCTGTACTTTTATTTGGAACACAAGAGTAATATCTTGATGATTTCAAGGCGAATTCAGTCCGTATTGATTGGAATATAAAAAAAAAACTAGGGTATATTTATGCGAGTAAGGGACATCACAATTCAGCAACGGTAGTCCGCACGCCAATTACACGAAAAATGGACAAATTGTAGAACTCCTCTAAGAATTAGACCGGTGGTCCGAAAGCTTTGGTTCACGTCTGAACATTCTGCGAGGCAGGCAAATAGTATAGCTCGCACGTTAACGTTTCAATCCTCAACACCCGGACCCCGGAGTGACATCATGTCGCGTGACCCAGTGGCGCCAGGTTGGGTTGTCATGATAACCCGCGTGGATGCAATTCCTACGCGCAACTAAGCCTAGATAAGCGCACAGTTCGTGACAGGACTTCTAGTTTTAACTGTATTCTGTTATTTCATGGAACCAGTCTAGCACTTAAATAGTCTACCGCCGGTGTTTTAGACTCACCCTCTAGCACACTCTAGTGTTCCTAATAAACATGCAAGTATGTTTATTAATTTTGGGGAACGTTTCCACTCTGTATGCACCTTATTTGGGCCCGTATATTTATTCAAATTACCCTTCCAGTAGGTGGGAGATCTTCAAATCAGTAAATCTGCACTAGATTGTGTGATATTATTTTGTTTAGCACAGTATATTCATTGTTGTAAGCATGATGCATGAACACCTTGTCACCTGAGTTCCAAATGTGTTCTTTGTGCCAGTAGGCACTCCAGTAGGCACGCCAGTAGGCACATAGAACAGGGTCCATACATCCTTGAAAATTCCTTGAATTTTAGTACATGTAATATTCCTTGAATTTTAAAAATACAGAAAATGTCCTTGAAAAGTCCTGGAAAATCGAATAGACTTCTTGAAAATCCTTGAATTTCTCTTTACAGTGCTGTAGCCTCTGTGATTAGGGCTCATTATAAACTTCTGTTGTTTTATATAAAAATTAATATAAATAAATTTTTAATGTGTAATAAATGGGAAATGGATGATTTATATTAGACTGGGTAAAGTGGACAAATACAAAGTAGTGTGTATTTTTTTGTTATAACGATATTGGATGTTTCATCCATGGGGGAAAGTGCATAAATTCCTTACATTCTGCTGGCGGGTCCCTGTTACTGAAATAAGTATAATTTGGGCACATTTAATTCAATTTTTTCTCTGAAAATTGAATGGATTTTTTTTACCAAAGGTTTCTTAAGTTAAATTTAAATGAATATTTCATCAAATTTAGTCATGGCTGCTTCCCAGCAGCCATGACTAGATTTGATGAAAAATATCGTAAAGACACTTAGTGGGTTAAGAGTTAAAGTAGGTAGGACGTTTTGTAAAAATGATATTCCGTCAGAAAACTGCACCTTCAAAAATGGTAATATGTCCTTGAAATATTCACGAAAAGTCCTTGAATTTTTTATGTCCTTGAGTGTATGAACCCTGTAGAACACATTGGAACTCAGGGGACGACGACCTATTAGTTTTCTTCAATAAAACTATCTGTGATACTGGAAAATAAGATGGCTTCTCAGTATTTATTTATTTATTTAATTTATTTATTTATTTATTTATTTATTTATTTATGGCTTAACGACACATTAGCAGCCAGGGTCATATCACGTCGGTGACAGTTTTACGGGTGGAGGAAGCCGGAGTACCTGGAGAGAACCACCGAGCAACGACGAGTAGCTGTCAGCTCTGCAACGTTTTAACTCTGCACACTGCACCTGCAGGCAGGGTTAGATTGGTTGAAGACATGCGCACCATCGACGTGCAGTACGCCTTAATACACAGCGTCATCGTGCCCCCATGTAGGCAATTGGGGTTAAGTGCCTTGCCCAAGGACACAACGCGGGAGCACGAATCAGTCGCTGAAATGGTCACCCATCCAACTACTAACCGTGCTCGACGTTGCTTAACTTCGGTGACCTGACGAGAACCGGTTACCGCGACGACACCGCATCCCCAGATGGCTTTTAGATAAAATTAACTAGCTTTACCCCCCCCCCCCCCCCCCCTTTTCCCCCAATGGATTTCCATCCTGTACTGTTATTTGGGCCTGTACTTTTATTTAAATTTGCTACATGTTCCACCCTGTACTTTTTTTATTCCTGTCTGTACTTTTGTGTGGAACACAAGAATATTTTAGATGGTCGGAAAAGCGAACCAAGGTTATCTTTTCCGACCCACTGAAATTTTTCTAGACGATCAAATCTAAAAGTACATACACTTTTATTTTCTTTGAATTAACGGAAGAAACGTTTCGCAACCGTGAATTGATTTGACTGAAACTTTAATGACATTGCATTACAATACCGTTAGATATGTTTGTATAGTACATAGGGTACGGCGATTCACGAAGGTTCAAAACCTAATCGAATCTCTAATTGAATCCACTTGTCAATTGTTACGACACTACGGCCTACTGGTGCAGTCTATCTGCGCCGTGAACCCAATATCAATAGACATACTAGACTATTGTTACGATACTACGGCCTACTGGTGCTGTCTACCTCCGCCGTGAACACAATATCAATAGACATACTAGACTATTGTTACGATACTACGGCCTACTGGTGCTGTCTATCTCCGTCGTGAACACAATATCAGTAGACATACTAGACTATTGTTACGATACTACGGCCTACTGGTGCTGTCTATCTCCGTCGTGAACCCAATAGCAATAGACATACTAGACTATTGTTACGATACTACGGCCTACTGGTGCTGTCTATCTCCGTCGTGAAGCCAATATCAACAGGCTTACTAGACTATTGTTTCGATACTACGGCCTACTGGTGCTGTCTATATCCGCCGTGAACACAGTATCAATAGACATACTAGACTATTGTTACGATACATCGGCCCACTGGTGCTGTCTATCTCTGTCGTGAATCCATTATCAATAGCCGTATTAGACTATTGTTACGATACTACGGCCTACTGGTACTGTCTATCTCCGCCGTGAACCCAATATCAATAGACATACTAGACCATTGTTACGATACTTCGGCCTACTGGTGTTGTCTATATCCGTCGTGAACCCAATATCAATAGACATACTAGACTGTTGTTACGATACATCGGCCCACTGGTGCTGTCTATCTCTGTCGTGAATCCATTATCAATTGGCATACTAGACTATTGTTACGATACTACGGCCTACTGGTGCTGTCTATCTCTGTCGTGAATCCAATATCAATAGGCATACTAGACTATTGTTACGATACAACGACCTACTGGTGCTGTCTATCTCCGTCGTGAACCCAATATCAATAGACATACTAGACTATTGTTACGATACTACGGCCTACTGGTGCTGTCTATCTCCATCGTGAACACAATATCAATAGACATACTAGACTATTGTTACGATACTACGGCCTACTGGTGCTGTCTATCTCCGTCGTGAACCCAATATCAATAGACATACTAGACTATCGTTACGATACTATGGCACTACTGGTGCTGTCTATCTCCCCCGTGAACCCAATATCAATAATCAATAAACATACTAGACTATTGTTACGACACTACGACCTACTGGTGCAGTGTACCTCCGCCGTGAACCCAATATCAATAGACATACTAGACTATTGTTACAATACTACGCCCTACTGGTGCTGTGTATCTCCGTCGTGAACTCAATATCAATAGACATACTAGACTATTGTTACGATACTACGGCCTACTGGTGCTGTGTATCTCCGTCGTGAACTCAATATCAAAAGGCATACTAGACTATCGTTACGATACTATGGCACTACTGGTGCTGTCTATCTCCGTCGTGAACCCAATATCAATAATCAATAAACATACTAGACTATTGTTACGACACTACGACCTACTGGTGCAGTCTACCTCCGCCGTGAACCCAGTATCAATAAACATACTAGACTATTGTTACGATACTACGGCCTACTGGTGCTGTCTATCTCCGCCGTGAACACAATATCAATAGACATACTAGACTATTGTTAATACTGCGGCCTACTGGTGCTGTCTATCTCCGCCGTGAACCCAATATCAATAGACATACTAGACTATTGTTACAATACTACGCCCTACTGGTGCTGTGTATCTCCGTCGTGAACCCAATATCAATAGCCATACTAGACTATTGTTACGATACTACGGCCTACTGGTGCTGTCTATCTCCGCCGTGAACCCAATATCAATAGACATACTAGACCATTGTTACGATACTACGGCCTACTGGTGCTGTCTACCTCCGCCGTGAACCCAATATCAATAGACATACTAGACTATTGTTACAATACTACGACCTACTGGTGCTGTGTATCTCCGCCGTCGTGAACCCAATATCAATAGGCATACTAGACTATCGTTACGATACTATGGCACTACTGGTGCTGTCTATCTCCGCCGTGAACCCAATATCAATAGACATACTAGACCATTGTTACGATACTACGGCCTACTGGTGCTGTCTACCTCCGCCGTGAACCCAATATCAATAGACATACTAGACTATTGTTACAATACTACGCCCTACTGATGCTGTCTATCTCCGTCGTGAACCCAATATCAATAGACATACTAGACTATCGTTACGATACTATGGCACTACTGGTGCTGTCTATCTCCGCCGTGAACCCAATATCGATAGGCATACTAGACTATTGTTACGATACTACGGCCTACTGGCGCTGTCTATCCCTGTCGTGAACCCAATATCAATAGACATACATGTACTAGACTATTGTTACGATACTACGGCCTACTGGTGCTGTCTATATCCGTCGTGAACCCAATATCAATAGCCATACTAGACTATTGTTACGATACTACGGCCTACTGGCGCTGTCTTTCCCCGTCGTGAACCCATATGAATAGGCATACTAGACTATCAAAAAATTCACAGGTATCACTAAGATGTTCCAAGAAAAAGCCATTTATCGTCCTTTCAGTGCAACAAAGCGCCATCTGCAATGCCAGAGTATTGCAGATGGGGCGTTGGTGAACTTAACGGACGATAAATTGTGCAAAAGAGCCGCCACGTAATCTCCACTATCGCTTCAAATGTCATTTTTTATTAATTTTACGACTGAATGTGTGTTATCTTGTTAGAGTGGATACGTCCAATCTTATTCATCAGAAAACTTTAGGGTGAGTTGTTATCTTCAGAAAGTCGACTATAAAGTATTGTATGAAATTCAAATCTCCCCAGGATTCGATTTTTTCGAAAAAATCGAGATGGTTTCGAATCGAATCGAAGTGACAAGATTCGAAATCGAATCGAATCTCGAAGATTCGCCGAACCCAAATAGTAAATACGGAAGAATGGAGACTCCACAGCTGCAGTTTTATGACTCCGCCGTCTCGTTCCACCGTTAAGGGCCTATATAAGTAATGGAATTTTGTTTATTTTGAAATTCTCACCTCTCATATTCCTTAAATTCGGATTAAATATCCACAAATTATACATCAAAATGAAGGTTGGGGTGTATAGAACACGAAACACATAGGTAATCAACTCGTAGAGCCGACTGTAGGCACCACTGGTTCCTGGAAGTCTGCTACCGTATTCGCACCAGAACTGATAATAAAATAATATTTCATCAGAACAACTTGTGGCCAAATGTGCTTCATATATCCAAGAACAAAGCTAGGCATTCAAAACACTTTCGAATACAGCGATAGGTCTGCATTTTGGAAAAGGACATCACTGTCTGCATTTTGTATTGAAGATGGTTTCCATACTCGACAGACATGCGCAAATCACTCGTTACCACGAATTTCCATCAAAAAACAAAATCGTAATTCTAAGAAATTTCAACAGGTATTATGATATCTTGCATTGAATATGGCAACTGTGCAATCTCTATCTAATAACAGTATACTGTATGAAGGCGATCTTTTTCATTATTTGATTTTAGACGGCGTTGTTTTTACATGCTTTTTCTGTCCGATGACGTCGGCCGGAAATCGAAAGTATACCCATACGTAAACAAAAGCAAAGGCGTTGGAATTTTCCCCAATGCAGATCTGTCGCCGTGTTTTGAAGAATTTTGTCCCCCTAGCTTTGTTCTTGGATATGTAAAGCACATTTGGCCACAAGTTGTTTTCGTGAAATATTATTAAAATTATCAGTTCTGATGCGAATACGGTCGCAGACTTCCAGGAACCAGTGGTGCCTACAGTCGACTCTATGAGTTGATTACACATTTGTTTCGTGTTCTATACATCCCAACCTTCATTTTGATGCACATTTTGTGTATATTTAATTTGAATTGAAGGAATATCGGAGGTGAGAATTTTCAAAATAAACGAAATTTCATTACTTATATAGGCCCTTAATATACAGAACCGCACATACGTTTGAATCGGTTAAGACGCACGAGATTGCTTTGGCCCAGTATATCCCGAGAGCCGAAGGCTCTAGTGATATCCTTGGTGTGTATGTGCGCTTCTGTATTTATCACACACCTCCCACAGGACCCTAATACTAAATACGGAAGAATGGAGACTCCCCACATCCTCAGTTTTGTGATTACGCCGTGTAGTTCCGTCGTTAATTTTCAGAACTGCACACACGTTTAAATCGGTTAAGAATTATCGCACGAGTTTGCTTTGGCCCAGGATATCCCGAGAGCCGAAGGCTCGGTGATATCCTGGGCAAAAGCAAACGAGTTTGTGTGTATGTGCGGTTCTGTATTTATCACACACCTCCCACAGGACCCAAATAGTAAATACGGAAAAATGGAGACTCCCCACATCCGCAGTTTTGTGATTACGTCGTGTAGTTCCGCCGTGTAGTTCCGTCGTTAATTTTCAGAACCGCACATATGTTTGAGTCGGTTAAGAATTCTCGTACGAGATTGCTTTGGCCCAGTATATCCCGAGAGCTGAAGGCTCGAGTGATATCCTGGGCCAAAGCAAACGAGTTTGTATGTATGTGCAGTTCTGTATTTATCACACACCTCGCATGTAACAACCAGTCTTCACGAAAATTTGAACTAAAAGCACTTTTTAACTGAATAATTGCTGCTTCCTTCATTGCCAACAATATATCACTGCTAGTTGGCGGGGGTACCAACACAAATTTGCTTTTTAATTTTTACGGCATTCAATTGGTCGAAACCAATTGACACCGATCAGTGTCACGGTCACGATGATCGAACTTCAAATATTGACTAAACTGCGGGGAATAACACAACAAAATGTTTTTAAATAGCTAATAAGTTTAGCACACTCCATCATTATATGACAAGTTGTGGAAAATATTTGTCAACGAATAAGCAGTCAGGATGTTAATTTTATTTGGTAAAGTTTTGGCTCGAATCTCATTGTTTGAATATCCCGTATAAACAAATCTAAATGAGGAACTTGGAATTTCCAAGTGATCTCGACTCCGGTGCATTCGACCAGTGATTGACGTGATTTATTTAGACGGGTTCCTTCTCTGTTTACGTTTGAAACGAAATCGAACGTGTTTTGTATCACCACATGTACGATACAGCTTTGTTTTTATTGTACAGGTAGAACAGTAGAAATCCCGTGTTTTACCTTAATAGGTGTGTTATAAATGTTACTATCTCGATGTTATAGAGGCGAGATAAATATTTCTTGATTTTCGAATATCGAAAACAGGGGCGGCGGAACGATTTTCAAAGTGTGTGTGTGTGGGGGGGGGGGGGGGGGGGGGGGCTGGATCGGGCGATCGATTGTCGTCGGTACCATGGTCGCCCCGTGCTAAGAAAATTTTAAATTCCAGGGTCCCCAAACCGCCATTTCCATCCTGAGCGGATATTTTGAGATTTTTCAGATGTATTTGAAAGATTTCACACTTTGAGAGCCGTTAAAAAATAGTCGAGATTTTCATACCTACGCCAATGCTTTTCTCTCTCGGATTGACAAGCAGCCTTCATCTCATGTATGGAGGATACTGAGACATTGAAAAATGTTGTATGCTAGTCACAATTTGTGACAAACATCAAACACTGAAAACTTATACCAGTACGAGAGAAACGCAGCTGGCGAAAGTATGGGGGAGGCTCTGGGTCCGCCCCTTGTTTCACCAGTCATTGGTTGTGTTAAAATATATGCGTACAAAAAAACATGGCCCGGCCAAAAAAGTGTGTGTGGGGGGGGGGGGGGGGAGGCTGACCTGCCTCTCCGCCGCCTATGCTATAACTAGAGCCCGAACGAATAACTGTACGACTTTGTGAGTGAAGGGATATCACATTAACCCTTCACCCAACGAATCGGCCTCATCCGCCCGCGTAAATTGCAAATTCAGCAGTTGAAAAAATATTATTTTTCCAAAAGTTTTAACAAAACCATATCATGTGACCCCTCGCTGGAACGAGCTCGTCGAGCTCGTTCCAACGAGGGGGTCACATGATATGGTTTTGTTGAAATTCTTTGAAAAATTTGAAAAAATGATATTTAAAATAATAAATTTTGATATCGTCTGCGTTGGGTCAAGGGTTAACTCATCGGTAGTCAGCGCGCAACTCCGTGGCAAGTTGGTAAACAAACAGCCCATAACAGTACCCAATTCCTTATGGAATTAGACTGGAGCCCTGATAGCTTGGTATGCGATGTTTCTTTTTTGTCATGCTAGAAAAGCTCCCCAGTGGTGAAGTTTTTATATGTTTGTTTGGCAATCTAAATTTAGTGGCCATCCATTCCATCGACTGGAAGCTGTTTAAGTAATTTACTCAATATACAATGTGAATGTATACACAAATATATAATTTACAAAAACATATTTATAAATAGTTTCTGATATTTTAACAGACCTTGTACCATCGACGGGATGTTTTTAATAAGCATTTTCACAAATTACTGCTGGATTAGTTAATTATTGAGCGCCATCGAGTGGTCTGCGTTATCAGATTTCATGAACATGTTAACTCATGGAACACCTAAATATATTTGAAATATGGATCATATGATTTGAACCACTATGTGCGCCCTACAGAGGCATGGCTGCCAATGCTGGGTTATTACAGAAAATTTGATATACATTTACCCGAATGATCATTTTACGAAATACTTGGTCTTGGTTGCGTAAAAATGGGTGCAACGCTACTGCTCGTTTGGCCGAGAGCGCGGTGGTCTTTCTGGTTGACTTATTGGTTTTCAGATCGAAAGAACGTAGGTTCGATCCTTACCGGAATCACCTGCATTGTCTTTTTTTTACCCAAGAACAAAATTTTATTATACGCCTGTTCTACAGCAACACAAAACCATGCGGAAAATGAAAATCTGTTTTTATGTACGGAACGGAAATCGTTGACGGACTATTTTTTTAAATAGAAGCGAAATTTCACTGGAATTTTCTATGAATCGTGCAACGCAATTACAGTTTGAATCGCTAGCGATAGCTGAAAATCGTCCCATGAGTTCCAATGTGTTCTATGTGCCAGTAGGCACATACATGTTAGAATAGACTGGAACTCAGGGGACGAAATGGTAACACAGTTTCCCCTCGCAATTTGGTTGGCGATAAAGTGTGTTCTTTTTGTTGATAGTTGTCAAATGAATTGCTGAGTGTCCTTCTAATAATTGTTTTTTATAGACATGAAGGCGTGTAATAAACACAGAACGACACACGCGTGTGAATGGGTTAATCGATATGGCAATTGTGCCATCGCGGAAGGATATAATTCGAGGCCTACGGCCTCTCGTTTTCTCCGTCCGCGCTGGCACTAGTGCCATATCGATTAACACATTCACACGCGTGTGTCGTTTTGTATATCCACTGTCCAGATTAGCACACGATTTGAGGTCTGCTAAGGCGTACACCACGCTTAAGGTACACCTTCTTTAAATCAATGCCAACCCTGCTAGGATCATTTCAATGCCAACCCTGCTAGGATCATTTTAGTAAGCTGTCAGGTTGGGTTTTTTTCCTGTTCTTGTGCTCCCCTTACCGTAAAACCGAATCCTCGCTGTTGAAGGTATCGTTTGACCTCATTCAACAAGCAAACATACAGTTAAAACTAGAAGTCCTGTCATGAAATGCGCACAAATAGCACGTTGATCTGCGCGTTAATCTACGCGTTATGACCCAAGTAAAGCTATCAAATTCTGTACATATGGCCTGTGCACAAGCAATGTTTCAGCCAATGGACCTCCGGGTAACCCGGAGGTCCATTGGCAGAAACATTGCCTGTGTTTGCTATGAGTGACCCGCAGAACCTGCCGTGCTTTGGATGCCATTCGATATGGCAATTGCGCGCAATTCCTACGCGCAATTAAGCCTAGATAAGCGCACAGTTCGTGACAGGACTTCTAGTTTTAACTGTATTGATCGAACTATCATGGGTTTTGTAATATGCGGCATGGTCCTATCTAACCGACAAGTCAGCCTTCTGCGTTGATTTCTTTCTCGGTGTTGAAAAGTTCCTGCTTCAGAAACCCCATATTTTATGCGGTCACTTGCAGGAGGTCAACATCTATCATTAAGATGCAAAGTAATCCATTAGGTTTTGAAGTACAGAATATTTTTACGCCGATTGTATGTACATATCAGAAATATTTATATTGAAAATATGGGCGGACGTGTCTATTTAACAGTAAGTATTCGAGTACTGCCTTTTCTGTTATGCAAAGAAACGTTCCTGATTCACGGGTTCAACTACTGGATAATTACCAATGTCTACAAAACAGTTGTTCTAACAAGCTAGTGATCAGTTACATGTGTACTGATTAATAGACTCTTCTAAATTCAGTTTAATATATTTACAATTGAAAATATACTGACTGCAATAAAAAAGGAGAAAAGTAAACCGTTTTGTGAATATTTTCAGCGATTAAAAACATTTTTGAAGAGACAATAACTACACCATAAAACTGAATAACATTCTTGTTCACTTGAATAACGTCCGCATACAAATTTTACGTGGGACGTTCGGGAAGTGGCCGGATACGGCACTATTATCTCATATGAAATCTCACGTGACTTTCCCTTCCTCAGATTGGCTGAGCGATTTTATATTATTTCCGATAATTTGAACTATCGAGGGTTCTAAAAATAATCGTGCACTATTCCCGTGACCTATACACTTTCTAAAAATAGCTGAGGAATATTCTAGGATGTGCGACTGACAGAACACAAGGTATTTCCTCCGGAATTCTGTTTCGTTATTTTCAAGTTCAAGAACGAAAATACTTGTCTTGGGCAAGATCCCTGACAACTCGCAGTAGCCTTAGGGTTCAAATCCTGGTGGGCAGCAAGATTCTGCCTCGGTTTGTTCGATATAATATAATAATTATCACACGGCATGGCGTTGACCATGCCAAATGATATACATGTATTATAAATATCTCACGGCGTGGGGTTGACTATACCAAAATTGTGGTCTTCGAGGAAGAATAGCCCACACACCTTCGCTACATGGACTATTCTTTCCCAAGGACCACTATTTTGGCATTGCCAACCCCCACGCCGTGCGATGTTTATAATTATCATTCAGTTTTGTAATATGTGAATCGGACCAGCCCTCAAAATTATTAACCACGGCAATCGGCAATACCGCTGTGAAGAACGTATCGGATTCTCGTACAGCAAAGGCCAAACTAAGATATCAAACTGTTTAATGTGCAAACTGAGAACAAAAATGGTTAACTATCTATCTCTTATCGCAACATTGGTAACGTTCTCATCACGAACAGAGTGTAACTTTCCTGCGCACACTGATGTCGAAAAATCAAACTTTTCAAGAAGCAAATTTTTGATTTTCCACAATGCAACTTGAAATATACCCAATTCAGTCTCGTTTGATAGCGCTCAATTAAATTGGTTAAATTTCTAGTTACCTTATGGGGAAATGTTTGGCATGAGCACATCCTAAACTGTTACAGGATCAAGGCTACAGTTAAAACTAAAAGTCATGTCACGAACTGTGCGCTTATCTAGGCTTAATTGCGCGTAGGAATTGCGCGCAATTGCCATATCGAATGGCATCCAAAGCACGGCGGGTTCTCCGGGTCACCCATAGCAAACACAGGCAATGTCTCTGCCAATGGACCTCCGGGTTACCCGGAGGTCCATTGGCTGAAACATTGCTTGTGCACAGGTCACATGTACAGAATTTGATGGTCTCACTATGGCCATAACGCGTAGATTAAAGCACAGATCGACGTGCTATTTGTGCGCATGTCATGACAGGACTTCTAGTTTCAACCGAACCTTGAGTGGGCCTCTACACAATAAACATAGTGAACGACTTGGACTTTCAAGACTGTGCTTGCTGCGTTGTGTCCTTTGGGAAAGGCACTTCATCCCGATTGCCGACATGTGGGCACGGTGGCGCTGTGTACTAAGGCGTACTGCACGCCGATGGTTCACTTGTCTTCAACCAATACTAACTCTGCTTGTGTGGCGTTAGTATATTGGGGATTCTGGCAGCTGATCGCCATTGCTCGGTGGATCTCCGGCTTTCACCACCCGTAAAACTGCCCTACACGAAGTGACCCAGGTTCGTGCGTGAACATTGCACAGTTGGGTAGAATTGTGCACAAACCACGGACGAGTGTACTATTCCACCCTACCATGCAATATTCAAACATAGTCAACAAGTCGTGCACTGTTTATTATATTGCATTGCGATTTCGTTTTACCTCACCTGACATAACGAGTACTACTAACGACCGTAACGGTTCCCAAAATTCGGTGTTATTTTTTATTATTATTTTTCAATTGGTTGCCTTATAAACATAGCTGTTGATCTCTATTGAGGCGAGCTCGTTGAGCTTGATCCAGCAAGGAGTAATAAACTATTTTTTTTTTGAGGCAAAGTGTGAATTGTTTAGTAATTCAAGAAATATTTTGGCAAGTGTCGTCTGCTTTTCTGGATGATGTTCATGGGAATTTTGAGCGTGTCCCAACATAATTATGTTGACGATGGTGAATTGAGTTAAATGCAATACACAGTGTCGGGAACACACGTTTAGCAGTTATGACGTGACACGAGAATCGCGCATATCTGTTGTTTGAATGATGAGGAATTCTGCAAGTTCAGTCATGAGAAGGTGTCATACCGTCCAAGTTTGAAACCTTATTAAAACTTGTTGAATTCTGTATTTGAAGTCAAAACACATAAATTTCAACCAGCGATTTTTGTGTCCACAGTTTCGTGTACGCATTGCTTCATTTGGCCTATTTCCCCACGAATAGATTTTAACACTTCACAGAAAACACCTGATATAAAACTTTTTCTACACACTTTTTAAAAATAGCTGAGGAATATTCTAGGATGTGCGACTGACGGAACACAAGGTATTTCCTCCGGAATTCTGTTTCGTTATTTTCAAGTTCAAGAACGAAAATGCAGTAGCCTTAGGGTTCAAATCCTGGTGGGGAGCAAGATTCTGCCTCGGTTTGTTCGAGTTTTTCCCCAGTTTCTTATTCGACATTCGCTATCAACAGATTTTATCGGTTGATAGCGAATGTCGAATAAGGAACTGGGAATAAGTAACGGTTGTCACGTCCGTCAACTATGTTATTATGTGAGATTTAGTTGCAATTTACCATTCTCGTACTGGATGCATTCTGCATATATGCAGATATGGCCGGTGGCCGTTCACCTCTTAATCATTTACCCAACTTTAACATCATATACTCCTGTGGCAACCCAAGCTCTGTTTTACGAGTAAAATAGGATCCAGTCATTAATGTATGGGGAGGAAGTCAGAGCCGTATTATCTATAAAGCTGACTAGGCTGAAGCCTAGGGGCCCGCAGGGACAGGGGACCCGTCAATTTGTTTTTTCTGAGGCACTGTTACCAGCGCCTTATGGCTTTAATGGTTAAAGGCACTCTACGCCGTAGCGATACATGTACATATATATTTATCCATATATATACTCTCATAAGTATACTATATATTTATTTATATACAGTACATTATTTTAATGCTTATTTAAATAATATGTCAAGTTGTGAGTAGACTTCTTCAGGAGACCCGCAAAATGGATACAGGGCTATGTACTGCGGCATAGTGCCTACCGTACCAGGGTCAGGCTGTCAACTGTAGTGGGGTGAAAGACTGAAGTGCCGGAGGGGGCCCCGAGGCGAAGTACCTAAAAGCCTAGGGGCCCGGCCATGGATTAATACGGCACTGGAGGAAGTCCTTCAAAATTGAAACATTGGTATAAACGATTGACTAAACTTCACTTTATATCGATGTTGAGGTTACGATTACGTCGCCTGAGTGCCAGAATGTTCTATGTCCCCTATGGGACTATATATTATCTCCCCTGTGGGACATAGGACATTCTAGCACTCAGCCGACGATAAGGCATTGTGCAGAAATATTTGATCTTTCACACCAATAAATAACATCATACACGGCCAACGCTATTCACAAAAAATCCTCATTCATATCTTTTCGCCTTTTCCACCAAAACATAGCTTATGACACCTCGTTCGAACGAGCGTTTCGAGGCCTTTCAAATGTGGATTATAAGCTGCAATTTAGAGGAAAAAATGAATTTGTTTAGTTATCCAAGAAGTCTCGCCCTCTCGTTCTGCCGGGTAAAGGCTTTAGTATATGAGGAAAAAACGTGGAATCGAATTCAGTGCAACAGATTATAAACATACCGACATTTCGTCGCCTGAATGCTAGAATGTTCTATGTCTCCTATGGGACACAGAACATTCTAGCACTCAGGCAACGATTTGTCATCATTAGGTTTTCTAACATTTTATCCTAAGTTTCACATTCATTTCTGACGTCACACTCTGTGGAAATGAAACAACTGTAGAATCTTGAGTTGTGTTAGGATTGTGGATTTATAATAAACGATATAAATTTTAACAATGTGGATATATAAGAAACGCCAGTAAATTTCATTCAATGGACCACCGGGTGTCATTCGGTGGACCACTAGCTGAAAATTGGTAAATTCTCCTTGCGCTGCGCCACTCAGTAAATGGTAAACATCCCTCCAGCGGAGAAAAACTCACATTGTTTTTTTTTCAAATAATACAATCCCTCCGTGCTAATCATTAACCTTACACGAAAACTGACGATACAATTTTTGAATAACTAAACAGTTTTCACTTTTTATTTGACTCCAAAACATAGCTTGTGATACCTCACTGGAACAGCTCGATGAGCGTGTTCTAACGAACAGCCAAAAAACTATGTTTTAGTGGACAAAAATGAAAAATCCCTAACTTGAATGTCGACTTTCGTCAATAGCGCAGGCCTAATGTGACAACTTTCAGGACCTCTTGTCACGACGTGGTCAACGCTACACCGTTACGAATATTATATTTAACCCAGTACAACAGAACAGTAAGATAGCAGGGATTCCTTTGGGTATGTAAAGTTAAAACTAGAAGCCCTGTCATCAAATGCGCACAAATAACACGTCTATCTGCGCGTTAATCTGCGCGTTATGACCACAGTAAGGCCATCAAATTCTGTACATATGGCCTGTGCACAAGCAATGTTTCAGCCAGTGGACCTCCGGGTAACCTGGAGGTCCATCGGCAGAAACATTGCCGGTGTTTACCATGAGTAACCAGGAGAACCTGCCGTGCTTTGGATGCCATTCAATATGGCAATTGCGTGCAATTCTTTCGCTCAGTTAAGCCCAGATAAGCGCACAGTTCGTGACAGGACTTCTAGTTTTAACTGTATGTCCTATGGCACTTTAATTTTTCCCCAATTCGCAACCCTAAATTTCACTTTCTCAATCCTCATTCAAAAAAAAATTGGAATTGTTTTTTTCTGAGGCCTTATGACCACCCGGTTTCAGGACACCAGTTGTGTTTTAAATTTAAATTGTTTACCTAGCGAAGCTCAGAAAGGATATGAATTCAAAGGTAAATGACTAGTTATTCTTTAATAGCATCAGAGCAGTTAATTGAGACTATAAAGACTGGGGTGAACATGATTTCATGTGACTACTTGTTGTGATGCAAACGAAACATAGACTGAAATGAATGACCATTTTTGTGAATAGTGCTGGTCGTATATGATGTTATTTATTGGTGTTAAAGGTCACATATTTCTGTAAGATGGCCGATCGTACAGTTCAAACTAGAAGTCCTGTCACGAACTGTGCGCTTATCTAGGCTTAATTGCGCATAGGAATTGCGCGCAATTGCCATATCGAATGGCATCCAAAGCACGGCAGGTTCTCCGGGTCACTCATAGCAAACACAGGCAATGTTTCTGCCAATGGACCTCCGGGTTACCCGGGGGTCCATTGGCTGAAACATTGCTTATGCACAGGTCATATGTACAGAATTTGATGGTCACAACGCGTAGATTAACGCGCAGATCGACGTGCTATTTGTGCGCATGTCATGACAGGACTTCTAGTTTCAACTGTAACCGCAACATGGATTTTAAGTCATGTTTAGTTTATACCAATGTTACCATTTTAAAGGACTTCCTTCCCGTACAAGCATACATTGGTGACCGGGTCCTATTTTACTAGTAAAACAGAGCTTGGGTTTCCACGGGGAGTATACAGTACAGTCACCGTGGACTGGTCGTAATCCACGCGCGGGCATTGATGTCCACGCACGAGTTTACCAGGTAATAAAAATCATCATCAGGAAAATTTTATTCAATGAAGCACCGGATTGTACCCGGTGCTTCATTAATTAAATTTTTGATGATTATTCCTATAATTAGTGTTTTGAATCTAATATTACTGAGTCCATGGAAATATTGTCCACGACGGCCGTGCTGTATGTGTTAAAGTTGGGTAAATGGTTACGAGGTGAACGGGCATCGATCTTATCTGCATATATACAGAACGCATCCAGTACAAGAATAGTAAATTGCAACTAAATCTCACATAGAAACATAGTGACAACCGTTACTTATTCCCAGTTCCTTTTTCGACCAAGTCCCATCCATGCAGATCTATCGGATAAATATATGTGTGTGTGTACGGTCCGAAAAAGGTTTTCCACGGAGTGTTATTAGCCTCAAGTCCCATGTGACACTCTTCTGCAGTATTGGTTGGACAGCTTTGCGGGTGCAGGTAGCCAACGAACTAAGTGAAAATCATCGCGAATGGTAACCAATAGACTGGATTTTCAGTGTACTGACTTGTCACAGGCTTGACTTGAATTTTTTTCGCTGTAGTTGAAGACACTCTGCACTTATGCGCCCCCACCAACATAAAACATGCGGAATGTTTTGTCGAGAGTAACGGCGTCCTTATGAGAATTAAGTTTTTATAATTTTTTTTTTTATTAGGCTTTTACGACACATTAACAGCCAGGGTCATATCATGTCGGTGACAGTTTTACGGGTGGAGGAAGCCGGAGTACCCGGAGAGAACCACCGAGCAACGACGAGCAGCTGTCAGCTCTCCAACATCGTAACTCTGCACCGCGGCACAGGCAGGGTTAGATTGGTTGAAGACATGCGCTCCATCGACGTGCAGTACGCCTTAGTACACAGCGTCATTGTGCCCACATGTAGGCAATCGGAGTGAAGTGCCTTGCCCAAGGACACAACGCGGGAGCGCGAAACAGTCGCTGAAACGGTCACCCATCCAACTACCAACAGTTTTTATAAGAGGCCTGCTGTTGAAATGTATTACTGAAGACATTGCCAGAGTGGTTATTTTTTATATTTCCTAATAAACCCTAAAACGATCTATTAACGCCATCAGAATATTCACATTGGTTGACAAATGTGTAATCTTTTATGGGTGCGAAGTTCAAATTTGAAATATGGTTCATGATGAAATGGCTTGCATAATGTGCATAGAACATTCTAGCACTCAGGCGACGAAATATGTTGAAAAAGAAAATGTCGAACAGCTTTCTGTGGTAAATTTATTTTTCTTGATAATTTGTTTCCGGTTAATATATGTTTCCACCTTTTCTTATCCTGTAATCTGTATGTAAGATAACCTTTGCTTCCTCTGGTAAACAACAAGGTTTTCAAGCTCTAAGAATACTCGACACGAAATGGTAGTTATTCGCACGGCGATTTGAGTGTTTATTCAACTTTTCGCGCAATGATAAAATGTAAGGACAACATCATGCCCTTCGACAGAATCTCACGAGACTTGGTTTGGACAAACATGCTCCTCATCAATAAGATGTTATAATGTAGAATATGAAATTATTTGTTCCAGTGGTTCATTACCTCGGCCCGTGTATCATCATGCAATATATACACAGAACGACACACGCGTGTGAATGGGTTAATCGATATGGCACGAGTGCCAGCGCCGAAGGATAAAACGAGAGGCCACAGGCCTCGAGTTTTATCCTTCCACGATGGCACAAGTGCCATATCGATTAACTCCTTCACGCGCGTGTGTCGTTCTGTGTTTATTACACGCCTTCACATCTACAAAAACAATTATTTGAAGGACACTCAGCAATTCATTTGACAACTAACGGCAAAAAGAACATATTTTATCGCCAACCAAATTTGCCAGGGGAACCCGTGTAACTATTTCGTCCCCTGAGTTCCAATGTGTTCTATGTGCCTACTGGCTGCCTACTGGAGTGCCTACTGGCAGCCTACTGGAGTGCCTACTGGCAGCCTACTGGAGTGCCTACTGGCAGCCTACTGGAGTGCCTACTGGCAGCCTACTGGAGTGCCTACTGGCAGCCTACTGGAGTGCCTACTGGCTGACTACTGGAGTGCCTACTGGCAGCCTACTGGAGTGCCTACTGGCAGCCTACTGGAGTGCCTACTGGCAGCCTACTGGAGTGCCTACTGGCAGCCTACTGGAGTGCCTACTGGCAGCCTACTGGAGTGCCTACTGGCAGCCTACTGGAGTGCCTACTGGCAGCCTACTGGAGTGCCTACTGGCTGCCTACTGGCACATAGAACACATTGGAATTCAAGGGACGATTTTTAGCTATCATTAGCGATTCAAATTGTAATTGCGCTGCATGATTTATAGAAAATTCCAGTGAAAGTTCGCTTTAAGTTAAAAATGGTCCGTCAACGATTTCACGTGCGGAACAGATTTTCATTTTCCGCATGGTTTTGTGTTGCTGTAGATGGGGATTTCAAAGAACAGGCATGTAATAAAATCTTAGGTGGCCTGGTATAACCTTTCCTATCCCGCCACAAACAGGGGCAGCGCGAAGAGGAGGGGGTGTAAACCTGATTTTTCCCGACTGTGGTGACGCAAGTTCAGATTGATAAAATGTTCCAACTCCATCATCAAGACATGATGACTTGGTTTTGTAGTAGGAATATCAGTCTGTTGGGATATGAATTAAAAAACTCAAGACTTATTGGAAGTTTATTTGTGGCTAAATAAAATATGCATGTAGTAGTCAAACTTCTTATTTAGTTAACATGTACCGTACAGGTACTCCTGATTGGTCATCTTTGACCTCAGCAGTCCGAATCGGGTACTACAGACCTCCATTTGTATGAACGACGGTGTGTGTCTGATGGACAACGGTATGTGTGATGGAAGGCAGTGTGTGTGATGGACGACGGTGTGTGTGTGATGGACGACGGTGTCTGTGATGGACGACGGTGTGTGTGATGGACGAATATGTGTGTGATGGACGACAGTGTGTGTGATGGACGACGGTCTGTGTGATGGATGACGGTGTGTGTGATGGACGACGGTGTGTGTGATGGACGAAGGTTTGTTTGTTGGACGACGGTGTGTGTGATGGGCGACGGTGTGTTTGTTGGACGACGGTGTGTGTGATGGACGATGGGCGACGGTGTGTTTGTTGGACGACGGTGTGTGTGATGGACGATTGTGTGTGGGATGGACGACGGTGTGTGTGATGGACGGCGGTGTGTGTGACTTAATTTCAAGTCTCAAATCTAAGCTTGTAAGCAGAGGCGCACTGGCTGTATGGTCCACCGGGAAAAGTCCCGATGGGCCCCCTATTGGTTTCTCCCTACCCCCCCCCCCCCCACCCATAATTGATGCAGCCCAACACCTGTTGGTACGTGAAAATCATCAAAAGACGAAATGGATCTGATTGTATCGACTCGGTATATTGAAATGCTCTCTTGTGTGGACTGCAGAGTCCACAGAGAAGACATTTCCATATGCCAGCAGTCCAGTCTGCCATTTATCGTTCAGATGAAAGGAAACCGCATACCTTCAGTTTGAAAATCAAAATTTTCTCCGACTGAGCCCAACTGGGGTCTTCCCGATGCCCCCCCCCCCCCCCCCCCCCCCACCCCCTTCCCGGATAGAACTATTTTTGTTGAACGATCGAGGAAGATGATACAAAAATGCCATCGAAATGTCCTCTATGTGGTCTGGCAATCTGGCATTGATCGCTCAAATGCAAGGAAACCGCGTTCGCCCAGGTCGCAAAATCAAAATTTCCGGTAACTTTTCTTGGCCGAGTACGCTCCTGCTTGTAAGAGAATCCACGATTACAAACACAAGCAATTCAATATCCAAGACATCAATTCAGGGGTAGGGTGGGGGGGGGGGGGGGTCACACCTCCCTACCTCCTTAGGATGTCCCTGGCCTCTAAGTGTCGCTGTGCATTCCATCTGAGCATTTCGGGATTGAGGTACATTACAATATTCTTAACTGGAAGAGTCCTTGAAGCCCATATTTGGGCTTTACTCCGAATTGCAGGTTCTGCCACTTTAAGACCTCATATTCTCTGGATGTACTGCGTATTATCTTTGAAGTGAAATTATTTAGTCTGTATGGATTTGCCTTGTTACAGTTGACGGGAGAGTGCCCGGAGGCACTCCCCCATAAAATATAAGAAGGTAAAGACACATCATCAGGTTTCACCAAGCAAAGATAATATTTAGTACTCAACAAGTTAGCCTTTGACGTGGGAATTTCATTCACGCTCTATAGAAACGGTTCTGCATATCATGGCACTACGTTGAACTAAAAATTTGTCTCGCTGCAGTGTCGTCATTACAAAAGTGGGTAGAGAGTTTCGACCGAGTAGCGACAAGCGTCGCGATTCGGTCAAAGTTCTTTATCTGCTTTTCTAACCACAAGACTAAAGGATCTTAGTTGTTGAAAAAGATGTTCAAAACATAGCACAAAGAAGCTGTTTTCTCTTGTTTTTGTTGAGTCATTCTTGTTTTGGAAATATTTTATCTACGCGATCGCGATCCACGGGTGAAATTATGTCACAGACTGATCACGATTCTATCGCAGTGTAATCAAGAGAGAGAGACAGCCGTTACTATCACTGCCGTCAGCATATTCTGATATGAAAATGGAAGTTAGAAATTTCTTCTTCTCTTCAACGTCGTTTTCTGCATCTCAGTATTTCGATACCGTGTACGAACGAACATACAGAGATATTTTTGTCCTGGTAGAGAAACCAAATTTGGTTACGTGGAACCAAACATACACATATTTTGATTCTTCAATCTGTCACATTGACTGGGCTGCCAAGGTCTCTGGACATTGTATAAACTGTAAAATATGAAGCTGCGCCAAGTTGGGGTTTTAAAATGGCGACATAGCAGCGTCAGAAACATATTTTCAATTGTTCCATCACGCATGCGTTAACCCTTTACCCAATGCACACGATATCAAAATATTTGATTTTAATTATTGTTTGTTCTGTTTGGATTTTTTTTGTTGTAATTTTCTAGAAATTTCAACAAAATCATATCATGTGACCCCTCATTTGAACGAGCTCGACGAACTCGTTCCCATGAGGTGTCTCATGATATGGGTTTTTTTTTAAATTGTTTGAAAAATGTATTTGTTTCAACTGCTTAATTTGTGAATTACGCATGGGATACGGCTGATTCGTTATTAAAGTGTTTAGTTAACCTTTTACTCAACGCAACGACCAAAACCGGCCAGCGCTATTCTCAAAAATCGCCAATTAATTTTCATTATTTTTTCATTTTTTTTGGGGTCTCAAAAACTAGGTTATGACCCCTCGTTGGAACGATCTCGTTCCAATGAGGGGTCATAACCTATGCTTTTGAGACAAAAAATGGAAAAAAATTAGTTATTCAAGAATTTTGTTTGCAAGTGTCGTCTGCTTTTCATGCGACAGTGACAAGTTTTCATATAAACAAGACAAGCAACTCTATATATGAAATTGCCGTATTCTAGATCACATTGAGACTTATTTGTTTTGGTTCTTCGATGGATTTTAGTTCTATTTGGAACCAAATTTGGCGCGGTGTATAGTATTGTCTCTCGGAAAGTTTAGGCCTGGAAATATCCAGACAAACTTGTTCATAAGAAGTTTATCTGCGCTGGCTTCATTATTTGTCCATGACTCTAAACTGGTCTTGGCCACGCTTTGGTATCAAATTCACAATGCCTACTTGTCGGAACTAACGTTGGTTTCATTCAACCGGAAGCAATCCCTCCACTTTGTCATTTCAATGATCCACTAGAACTGACGATGTTACCATTATTATCTCATTCTATGGTCCAAGCTGTTACACAGTTGTACGGTAATGTCTGTATAAAGTTAATCTGTCAATAAATGTTTTATGCTAAACGCCATGCAAGGAGACCACTTCTGTGATCTGTCTCCACAGTGAGTTCACAAGTTCTCGATCACTTCTTATAGGAAATATGGTGAGACCACTCCAACTTCACCTAGTAACACAGCAGACTGTAATTTATATTTTCTTGGTCCCGGATTATTATATTTAATTCGATGGAAGTTAAAATCATATGAAACCATGCAAAGTTTCGATTTTATTGTGCTCTCATCTTATAGCTCTCGCCAGAATAATACATGTAACAGAATCGAAATCCCATTGACATCTGAATTAGTCGGAGTATCTTTTGTCTCACAAGACAGGATTGTGAATGTCCATAAATCTTTTGAGAGAATGATGTTCTCCTGGGCATCTGTAAGAGGGCTGGTGACTTCAGACGAAGCCTTCAATAAGATTCGTGTTGACATATTCATTTGCGATCGTTCCCGATCGATGGCTAAGTACTTTTCGCGACATGTCTTCGATATTACTCAGAAGAAATTGAGAGATTTCACAGAAGTTAGATCAATAAATGTGAAAATGGCGATACAGCATCTGGTTGTTCTAAAACCGTGACGCATTACACAGATCGGGTCTTACAGTTAAAGCTGTTGCACACTGGACGCGATGCGAGCCTTGCAAGAAATGCGATACAATGATCAATATTTTTCATGGTAGTTTGCGAATTCGACTCAGTGTGTGATGCCTCCAGTGTGAGCCTTGTTCACTTGATTTGCAAACCGAAAATAAAAATCATTGCTTAAGGTCTAAAAAAGTTAAAAATCTGTTCTTCAGCTCACCCCCACCCCCACCAGTCATTTTGGCTGCCATGTGCTCCCTTTTTATAATCGATGCAAACTTTTAAAAAATAAAAATTAAATGGTTCATGCCTGATATTTTACCCAAGTTAATAAAACTGATAAATTTGTCCCTTGGCTACACCAAGGCTTTGCAATGCTTCAGCATTGCAAAGCCTTGTTGCACTCAAGGGACGTAATACACCACCACCCATGCTATTCTGTAGATTATGAGTCCTAAAACATAAAACAAACAAAGAACTTGAACTTTTGATGGCAAAGAAATAATAGCAACAATGAAAAATAAAATAAAAACCACCCACCCACATGCAATCTTACAAAAAAAAAAAATGGGATGAGGAACAGAAGATCTACTTTGTGGGGCGTAATGTTTAGGTATTTACAAATCGTCGCTGTAAGAATCCTACTATGGTAAACAAGCTCTGTTTTACTGGTAAAATAGGCTCCGGTAACCAGTGCCTTGAATGGGCGGGGGAGTCCTTTAACATGGGCAATATGTGTGTATGATTGGCTGGACTGGACTTGATGTCCATGTTGCGGTCATCATTAGCCATTGTACAGAAATATGTGACCTTAAACACCAATAAACAATAAACCTAACGAATCGGCCGTATCCACCAGTGTCATTTACAGATTGTGCAATTGAATAAATTCTTTTTTAAAAAAATGTCAACAAAACCACATCATGCGAACCATTCATTGGAACGTACGGAAGCCAATTGAGGCCAGCATGTGTAGCGGGGGATCGAGCATTGCAGATATTCGCAACGCATTTCAAATATTCGCAATATGAATGCGAATATTCGCATTGAACCCATTGGCGCCAACATGTGTAGTGGGAGCATTGCGAATATTCGCATTCACTTTGCGAATATTCGCATTCAACATTGCGAATATTCGCAATGTTGAATGAGAATATTCGCAATGTGAATGCGAATATTTACAATGCATTGCGAATACTTCCAATGCATTGCGAATACTTCCAATGCATTGCGAATATTCGCAATGTTGAATGAGAATATTCGCAATGTGAATGCGAATATTTCCAATGCATTGCGAATATTTCCAATGCATTGTGAATATTCGCAATGTTGAATGAGAATATTCGCAATGTGAATGCGAATATTTCCAATGCATTGCGAATATTTCCAATGCATTGCGAATATTCGCAGTGTTGAATGCGAATATTCGTAATGCATTGCGAATATTTGCAATGCATTGCAAATATTAGTAATGCATTGCCAATATTCGCAATGCTCGATCCCCCGCTACACATGCTGGCCCCAATGGGCTTCCGTAGGAACGGGCCCTGTGATATTGTTTTGTTGGAATTTTTGGGAAAATTTGAAGAAAAAAAAAAATAAAATAAGAAATTTTGATATCGCGAGCCCTGGGCAAAGGGTTAAGTCTGTTCAAATTAGAAAATAACCTGCAAATTGGTTACCTTAATATATTCAGGTAACTTCTGATTGTTTTGAGCCAGGCAACCAACCGTGACCCCCCCCCCCCCCCTCCTCCGAACTCTCCGGATAATGGAGTAGTGCTACTTTACTTTGGTAAAAAGTTCTGGTTTACAGGTTAAATGAGATCCAATAAACAATGCCTGGAGTGAAAGTCCTCTAAAGTGGGCAGCAGAGGTATAAACGATTGGCTATTCCTGACTTTATACTTATGTTGCATTCGTGATATACATGTAGCCATAGATGGTGGCGGTGACCGTTGAAACCAATAAATAAATAAATGAGCCAACCAAGGAAGAGTAATACGCAAATATGTTTGTCACTGTTAAAAAGCCTAGATGAGATGATCGTCGAAGGTTAAACTTCCTGTATATAAAATCCAGCCAACTACCGTAGCATTTTTAAAACTCTTTCGGTGCCGTTGTCGCAAACATGAGGTTCGCGTAGGAAGCCTGCTACCACTGAAGTAAATGCGATCGCACCTGCCGTCACATGTTCAATTTTCTTTTTCTTTTTTTTTTTTGGAATTGGCTGGGCCGACTACATCGGCGATGAAAGCGGATATGAGGCGCGAAGTATAAACGATTGTGTCGCGAGAAAGGTTCATTTCAAAAACCTCTCGCCTTGCTCCGGCGAACCTGTCCCGTCCACTATCCCATTCCCGTCCGAAGCTGTCGGACTAATTGTGCTTTGTTTTCGAAGCCTGTGTATTGTACATTACATACATGCTTATACGACTTGTCTAGCGGTGCATTATAAAGTTCGCTCGGACCAAAACGCTCCCAACACTCTCCTTCCACTCCAAAATGAACAACCGTCTACATTAACAATAATTATTGCAAATTATATCTTGTATCCCGGTATACTTTACACTGGTGTACTTGAACTGTCCATAATAATCTTGTTGATCACTACTACAGAGATTAATATGTTTGCGTTTCCCTGTGTCAGCGATCATATTAAATTTCCTGAAGTAAGACTGAAGAAAGTTTATTTACATTCATAAATGCAATGGTGTATATCGAGAAACTGTCGGAAACACCTGTAAATGAAGGCTCCGAGTATAAACATTAAGGGAGTATTGTTGTAAAACTAACACTATAATCGCTTATGATCAGGTTTGGAACGATTCCTTTCATATGCCATTGCCTAGATGAAAACGAAAGTCTCTCCGGGCGGAGCCACTGAGCACAGGATGCACGTGACCCTCCACTTTCATCCACATTTATTTATTTATTTATTTATTGGTGTTTAAAGTCATATATTTCTGCAGAATGGCTAATCATGACCTCGACAGTTTTACGGGTGGAGAAAGCCGGAGTATCCGGAGAGGACCATCGAGTAACGACGAGCAACTGTCAGCTCCCCAACATACTAACTCCGTACAAGCATGGTTAGCATTGGTTGAAGGCGGGTGCACCATCGACGTGCCTGTAACAAATGTTTTAATTCTATACCGTATACATACAGACAGCATCGAAAGAAAACCTCTCTCAGACGCTCGCATTCTTACCCGCAATATGTAGCCAATGGCGGCGCCTTCCACCCTATATATCCAGGGGAGTGGTCAGTTCATATAGTTTTAATACTATTCGTTAGGATGACTTTTTATTATTAATATAGTTCACAACCTCCCTTAAAATATTCAGAATTCATCACTCAACATGGATCATTACATATTGCTATCGTACCGGCACGCTTTCTTCGCAGGACTGAGAAATTGTGGTGTTTAAATTGGAATTGTGAAGGAAGTAAGCCGTTAGAAGGAAAGGCACTATGTTCATTTATTTTATAAATCTGACATGTGTAAATAAACGAGTTGTCAGATCAGGAAGAAAATCGAAAAGTAAGTGTGTTGTGTGAAGCAATGCAAAGACGTCTCCCTCCACTACTTCTCCAGTGCTGTGCCAGTGGAGCCGCGATAGTGGGGGTAAATATTGGATGTTTTCAGAATGTAAATGGAGTCACCGCAATTACCGTGGGCCGTGCCAACCGTTACTTATTCCCTGTTCCTTATTCGACATTCGTTATCAACCGACCACCGTTCCTTATTCCCAGTTCCTTATTCGACATTCGTTATCAACCGATACAATCGGTTGATAACGACTGTCGAATAAGGAACTGGGGATAAGTAAGGGTTGTCACGTCCGTAATTACCGTTACCCCGGTCATTTTGATATGCCGATTCGTTATTTAAATAAATCGCGCTAAATATCATTTAACCCTTTTATGATAGTTTCTATGACCCCAAGAATCTATCAGGGGGCATTAGGTTTTCAACATGTCCGTCCATCCGTCGTCTGGCGTCCGTCGTCCGTCCGTTAACTTTTGATTTCCGTCATATAACTAAAGAACCGTTTATTTGATCAAATCATAATCTTAGGGGTAACGTGTGTATGACAATGCTTCTTTTCGATTTTGGTTCAGCGAGCCAATTCGATATTGAATTTGGTTTCCGTCCAATAACTACTGAATGCCGTCTTTCGCAACGAAACTTGGAATGTTCAAAACAATTTATTTAACATATCAGTAAACTATAATTAAGAATTGAATGAAATTTTTATAATCTTCATTGGAGTATGAACTTGTGGGAATGGGTACGAATTGTATGAATCCCGAATCCACTTTACTTTAGGAACTCTGCGTCGAAAGAGGTGGTAGTAACGTGACCAAAGGGCTGCAAGTATTATTTGTATTTCGAGAT
This sequence comes from Pictodentalium vernedei, assembly GCA_031216915.1. Classification (NCBI taxonomy): domain Eukaryota; kingdom Metazoa; phylum Mollusca; class Scaphopoda; order Dentaliida; family Dentaliidae; genus Pictodentalium; species Pictodentalium vernedei. The sequence goes on from CM062289.1 coordinate 26,550,218, forward strand.
ATATGGACACTTATTAAGGAACAAATATTTGTTTTATTGTCAAGTAATGAGTCATGTGACCTCTATAATTGCGAAAGAATTACATACACCTGGAACTTTGAACACCCCCTGAAATGTTTCATGACAGCGAAGTTGCTGTTACTGATTATTATGTTTTAATGATTGCTATATCTTTCAGTACATTTCATCTGTTGAAACATGATGTTTCTGGTTGATAGCGTACCCCAAACACCCCCTCGTCCACTTGAAGCAAGCTTACCACGAATGTCACGAAAACACTATCATCCACATGAAATATCTGGATAAAAAACAAATTGTCACTTCGTTTATCAATAAATGTTCACATAGCAAGGAGGAGACTATCAGAGGCACTGAGATGTCAAATCGTCGGCATGCATGCGACAGGCATGTCATCCAAAGCTATTGGAAGGCAACTCGGCTATAGTCATTCTGTCATCAGCAGACTTGTCCGAAAACATCAACAAACCAACGATGTTAATGACCGACCAAGGCCTGGACAACCCCCAAAAGACCTCTCTTCGCGAAGATCAGAGTCTGGCACGCCTCGTTAGGCGTGAACCCTTTGCTTCAAGTGGGGTTTTGAAACGCCTTTGGCTCCTCAACAGGCGTTTGTGCAACAGAACTGTCCGAAACGGTCTCATAGTACTGGGTATGAGGTCCAAAAGGGTCATCAAGCCTCCAGCTCTGTCCGATCATCATCAGAGACGACGTTTGGGGTGGATGGTATATGGCACGACAACATTGGAATCTCAGGACTTGGAGGAGAGTCCATTGGTCAGACGAGAGTAGGTTCCTGCTTCACGTCACAGATGGTCGCAGAAGAGTGTGGAAGCATAGAAATATTGCTTACATGTCCAGGAACATCCTTCCTTATCGTTGTGGATCAGTAATGATCTGGGGATGTCTCTCTCATGATTGTAAACTTGATATGGTGACTTTACGTGGGAATCTCAATGGTCATCAGTACATTCGGGACATTCTCAATCCGGTTACCGTGCCTCATTTTGACAGCCACCCGTTGGCTACTCGCCCTGTATTCATGGCGACAATGCAAGGCCACATCGTTCTGTGAGAGCATTCCTTCAGAACAACGATATATACAACACCACCTTGGCCTGCAATGAGCCCCGATTTGAATACCTTGAAACACATTTGGGACTTTCTTGGACGTCGAGTGCAAGCAAGGGATTCGCCTGTACAGAATTTGGCCTCTTCGGAAGCTGCATTGATTGAGAAGTGGCAGCAATTGCCTCTGAACCGTATCAGAAGGCTCACTGGTAGCATTAGGAGGAGGGTTCAGGCTGTCATCCGGGCACGTGGTGGATACACTCGCTACTGCCGTCAGACACTGCTATCGTGTTCAGGAGATCATAAGTTACAATTTTGTCAGTTATTTCCGGCATTGTTTCATCATGGACCGTTCCAGCAATTGTCGGGAGAACATTTTCCATCAAACTCATTAGTGACAGATATGTGTAATTATCGTCTTTAAAATACTGCATATTTTCACCATTGTGTTGTCTTTCATTTCAATAGACATTCTTTCTGCAAACAATCACTTTTGGCCATCTGAAAGATAGCATGGAAGTAATGACAGTTTCTATTAACACCACTGCGAAAAAAAACAGGAGGTGTTTAATTAAGTTCCAGGTGTATATTATGTTGGAAATGTTGATAAATGAAAATTAAAACTCACCTAAAATTGTGTTTTTAATTCCCATCAAAACCTCCCCAGTACAGGATTAATATATGTGTAAATGTTCCCCGATTCAGATTCTTTATTCACGGTACACATACATGTAAAATGGTTGCAAATAAACATATTGCACAAATGTAATGAGAAGTATACCGTGGGAAGTGGCATAGCCAGAATGGCTGTCTACCTGCAACCCCCTGGAAGAAGATGGGGTGATTGCAAACAGACTGTGACTGAAAGAATGAACTGAGAGCCAATTATGTGACACATGATGGAGAATGGCGATCGAATCATTACTTTTCTGAGATTAGAGTATTAGCGTTTCATTTTCGCCAGCGGAAAGACGGTGATTCAAGGTAGGCAAGAAGCAACCTGCCTATAGGACTCCCTCCACTACTTATCATAACACCCGAGGGCGGCAACAAGTCCCATCGTGAAGTTCGTATCGTTTAGACTGCGACAAAGAGGTTGGTCATGATGTTTGGGCGTGATGTCTACGTTAGCTGCATCATCATCGTAGGATGACGAATGTTATGATTTATTTGTTTAGACTTTTATTTGCAAGTTCTTAATTGTATCCATATAGTATTTTACATAGCACCACTGTAAGGAGGAAGCGCGACAGGTTGCACAAGACGAGGATTCCAGACTTATTTATTTATTGATATTTAAGGTCTCATATTTATGCACAATGGCTAATCATGACCGTGACAGTTTTACGGGTGGAGGAAGCCGGAGTACCCGGAGAGAACCACCGAGCAACGACGAGCAGCTGCCAGCTCCCCAACATCGTAACTCCGCACTGCAGCACAGGCAGGGTTAGATTGGTTGAAGACATGCGCACCATCGACGTGCAGTACGCCTTAGTACACGGCGTCATCGTGCCCCCACGCGGGCAATGGGGGTGAAGTGTCTTGCCCAAGGACAGATTCCAGACTTAGACGCGGACCACGACTTTGACAATTTACGAAGTTTACGAAGTGCAATCAGGGCAGTAGGGATTGTTGAAGCTGACATAACTGGAATATGAGGAAATGAATGTGGAAGTTAACTTGTTCTTAAGCACGCCTCTGTCGCTAATATTACGAGTTGTGTCGTCCAGAGCATTCCATAGTTTCGGGAAGGAGTATAAAGGAAATTTATCCAAAGTTTGGGTCCGTGTTTTTTCTATGTATAGGAGGCCCGACTGTCTAGTTCTCCTACCAGATGGATTGTCAGTAATTTTAAATATACCATAGGCCTGAGGTGGAAGTAAGTATGGCCCTCCCATCGGTGGAGCTTTGGGGGCCCCCGATCCCCCACCAATGGGAGGGACTATACCCACCCCACCTCAGGCCTACGGTATACCCCTCCCATTGGTGTGAGTTTGGGTGGGGTAGGGGGCTCCCCCAAGAAAATTTTGACAATTTGATACCCTGAGAATGAATCTGGGTCCCTCTGGTGCTTTCATTTTCCCATTTTGAAGTGGACCACTGTAATTTTTAGGGGACATGGCCCCTCTACCCGCCCCCTCCTGGCTACGCCACTGATGGGTCTGGTGAAAAAAAAGGGATACACATCTGTACAACTACATGGATGAATGTCATGGCGCCCATTTTATGAGTGAACTGTTATGACCGCATGCCTTACTAAGCTATCTTAGGCCACGTGCTTTGGTCAGTCAGCTTGCTACCACAGTATTATTCCTTGTCGACAAAGACCTGTGATTAAAGGGTTAGGAATTATTGAACTACTCCTACTTTTGTAAGATCGATTCATAATCTTAAAAACTGGACGGTTGTGACAACGTGTTTCTAGTACACGTGCTTGTTCACATCCAGCTTCAGACAGATAACACGGTGATAAGCGCGATAGGAATAGCAGAAGATACACGTTTTATTTAACTCATTGTACCCCAAACCTAACAATTCGCAGTCTCGAGTGTGTATCTCATTCACGTCTGTCCGAGATTTGAGAAATGTTCTAGTGAAGTCCTAAAACATCTAATCTGAGTTTCGTGTATGATCGGTTAATAAGTTGGAAAGTCTGATAGTAACTTGCCGCACCATGCGGCTCCCTCTGGGCACTTGCAGTTAAAACTATTAGTCCTGTTATGAAATGCGCACAAATAGCTCGTCGATCTGCACGTTAATCTGCGCGTTATGACTATAGTAAGGCTATCAAATTCTGTGCATATGGCCTGTGCACAAACAATGTTTCAGCCAATGGACCTCCGGGTAATCCGGAGGTCCATTGGCAGAAACATTGCCTGTGTTTGCTATGAGTAACCGGGAGAACCTGCCGTGCTTTGGATGCCATTCGATATGGCAATTGCGCGCAATTCCTACGCGCAATTAAGCCTAGATAAGCGCACTGTTCGTGACAGGACTTCTAGTTTTAACTGTAGATAACGAACGTACAATACCATATAAAGCTAGGCGTACATTGATGCGGTTACTACAACACATTTTTTCGGATCCGATCGGCGGATGTATTTGCCGTCTAAAACCACCCGCACATGCATGCGATTTGGTTGCGTTGTGGCCATACGAAAGCTGTCCGAAAGTAGTGAGTTTGAGCCTTTTATTACACCATGGATAGCGAGGAGGAAGGTTGTGATTTTTTGATATTGGCCGTTTCTATTACCACAAAAAGGTCATGAAAAAGAGAAAGAATAGAAGAATGTGGGTCCATAAGATTAACCTCTTCCGGAAAGAAAAGGTTGTGTTTACGGTTTAGTTCACTCATGCCCGAACTGTACAACGATGAAGAGAAATGCTGTCGTGGTAGTGTATATGCTGGCTATTATACAAATAAAGGCCGGGGGCTGACTAACCCACATAGATCTTCAACCTCTTGGGATTTTATTGTAATAGCACGAGGCATTGTGATCTCTAAAACTGGAGTGGTATTTACAGAATGACGTAAAAAAGAAGGAATTTCCCCTGAGGTAGGATTCGGAACGACGAATTTTACCGGAGAGAAAATACCAACATTTTCTCGCCGATTCGATTCGTAGTGATGATTGAGATTCGTACCGCAACCACACCCATGTGCAGGTGTCAGTGCATTCCTGTATTGATTTTCTCTCTGACAGTCGGATGCGGTAGAAACATCGCACCGGAGCCAAGATTCGTCGCCACAACCGCATCAATGTGCGCCTAGCTTAACCCTTCGAACCCCCGTTTCCTGGAATGGTATCGCCTTTGTGCACAAATACAGTGAGATGGGTCAGTCCAACGTCAAAAAACAGAAAGGTATCAGAACACATCTATCCACGTGGGAGGGGTGACATGGGGTTGTTTAACCTCGCCATTAAAAATATTGGGGGACGAAACAACATGGAGGGTCGGATTCGGGCATGGGCCAAACTCGGCTCGCAGAGCTGAGTTAGGATCGCACTATGATTTTCTTCCCTGCCGAGTGAACTCGAAATGTAGGTTTGTTCTTCGTTAGGTGTGATTCCTAATCACTTCAGGCTGCGGAAAGGAAACAATGATTAAAGTAACAACGATTCTTTTATTTGCATTTAAAATAAACTCATTCCATATTCAAATCATTTAGCAATTTTATCAACACAAATCAAAGACTTATCACAGGGGTTAAATAGTTTTTCATCAATTCAGTCTATCTATAGCTCTGTACTGGCGCTATAGTACATTCTCAAACTGTCACTGTCGCGGGCTCGCAACAGAAGCGTAAAACACCGAGTCTTAATCTTTTGCGTCTGTGCGCGTCTGCAGCTCTGACTGCCGGGGGATCCCGACTAGCAATGTTAATTACCTTGTGGCAACACAGATTCAGTTTATCCACTCTGTCGGCTAGTTTAGCAAATCTACGTCACATACCTTATACATGTGTCCTTTGATAGAACTCTCCTTGAATGTTCCTGTCCTTTGAAATACACACAGTTCATGCAGAACTCACAACTTCAGTATGTGCTTCGAGCTTGCGCGAATTGTCACTGTCGACCCTGAGTCGATATTCACAGCACTCTGATACTAAAACAGACTACTACGCGATCAACATCTGCGTTCCTAAGGGTTAATACCACAATACAACAGCCTACACTTTGAGACAGGTGCGAGTCGATCCTCGCTAATGACATCTAAACTTAGCCGTTTCTTGGGTTCGTAATCAACTCTCTAAATTCTGGCTTGTAGCCCTCATACGTCCACCTAATCAGATAATAGCGGCGAACAACGGAGAATCGTGGATTGCCCAGCAATTCCACTCTTACGAGACCCAATATGGCGTCTCCTATTCGGCTGAACACAAATCACACCCCTATACGGTCGGAACCCAAGTCTCCATCAAATAGCTTGTTCCCCACACTTTATATCTCGTCTTGTGATGATCATATAGCAATATATCAAGATGCCTGAACATGGCACACGGCATTTCTGAAGAGAAAATCACCTCGCGCCAATGCATAGGCTATCAAGCGTATCCCGAAAAATAATATACTTGACAGCCGTGATGATTGGAATTCATTTATAAGTGCCAGTCGATGATAACAGGAAGACATCTTATTCTGACTAGTAATATGCCAAAAAAGTATCCCACTGTGAATCGCCTAAGGCTAATTATCTAATTATAACGTGTGTGTACTGCACAGAGAGAACAAATATATACATATATTTGAACTTGAAGGTAGGGGTTAGGGGCCTCCTCCCTTTTAGACTGGTTTTGCCCTGTCAGAAGGATAAAATAATAACTGCAGTCTGCAGCAGTGCTAGACTGCCCTTATTATTTTATTATCAATGGCCCGTGTGTATAGACCTCTTATAATAAGACAGAACTGGGACGAAATTATGCCTTATACCGACAAATCGGTCTTACGAGTTGAAAGGGTGAAGTCAGATGTAAATATAATTTACATAAACAAAGGATATGTCCATCGCTTTAGCATTGACAGCCCATGACCGATTTTGTTATGAGTATTCTCTCTCACTCAATATGTAAATTTGACGCAGAAGAAAGTCGTGCCTTTGTGAACAAATTAGGTCCATTTCGATTAAGATTAGTATTATAATCGTGGAGGAATATTCGTATTTACCTCTCTGAGTAATTTAAGGTCTCTATTTTGAACTCTGATCTGTTCGCAAATTAAATATTGGGCTTATACTGCCTCGATATGAATCCAGAAGACAAGCACTAAGGTCACGTTTCTGCAAGGTAGTCTCAAAATCAAATCATGCGGCCTTGGTAATGTAATGCATTCGCACCTTTTTCAGTTCTGGGAACTGGAAAAGGTTTGAAATAATTATATTATGATACATGGATCCCGAGGTCCAAGTGATTTGGTTTTTACATTGCAGTCGCTGTGGACTGGTCGTAATCCACGGGTGGGAGTGTCAACGCAAGCGTTTACCAAGTACTATAAATCTTCAACAGCAAAATTTTAATTAATGAAGCACCGGGTTGTACCCGGTGCTTCATTAATTAAATTTTTGATGATTATTCCTATAATTAGTGTTTGGAATCCAATATTTTTGCGTCCGTAGAAATATTACCCACTCGTGGAAAATGACCAGTCCACGTCGGCTGTAATGTACATGTACATGTCTTGATTGTGCTAGAACAGGGCCGTATTAAGCTAGTGCGTGGCATGTAGCATATCTTATAAAGGCAGTATTTCCACTAGGGAAAAATAAATAAGGCCGTAATGGGGCGACCAAGAGCAGGACGAACTTGACAAAAAGACGGAGACATCGATTTTACAGCCACGCACTTTTCAGCGCTTTGATTTTCGGTCCGTTTCTTTTCAGCCTCATGCGTTGATGCTTTCCAGTTTTCAAAAGCATCAACAGACAAGGCTGTAAAACGACGGTCTGTCCGAAATGTGAAGGGCCTGAAAGCCTTGTTGGTCTCGAGGTACTTAGAGTGCATTCATTCAATCTGTTTTGGAGACATTTTATGTCAACAGTTTTTGTTACAAAATCTATGCAGCGGTATCAACAAAGGCTGGTGATCAATGACAAATTTATGTGACTGTTGCGGCTATGAGCGCGTGTGGATCACATGCACTCGACAACCAATTGGGAACAGTTTTCTGAAAATTATCTGTTTGGTTGCTTATTGAAACTCATTTCAGTTGGGAAATACAGGTTGAACCTCACAGTCTAATCCGGATTTGTATGTCTCTGAGCTGGTTCGGACTACCGAAACTCAAAAAAAACGAGGAATCATGAAGTGGGTCATACCACATAAAACTGTTGAAACATCCACCACATCTTCTCACCACTAACCACACCCACGCCACTCTCTCACATCACATCACACTTTTACATAACACTCGTCAGTTTAGAGTACATATCCTTAACTAACTCAGTAATGTTAAATCTGAACGAAATAATTTATTCGTATTATATTATTAATTACGCCCGTAATGATTACGTACTATACAACATGCTCCCGCCGACATGTAAACAACAGGGTTGCCAGATCGTGAGATGCCGATTTCACCAGAGTCACCAGACAGCTTGCAAGCATGCAGTGAGGGGCCCTCGAAAATGCTGGACCTGTAGCATATGCTACTTTTGGTACTAGGTTAATCCGGCACAGTGCTAGAACAAAATATCGTAAGCATTACACCACTAAACTTTATACCTTTTGTGGGGACGTAAGAAAAATAGAGAATATCTAGTATTTTTGAGTGGATACCGAAAATTATCTCACTTGTGACCGAGATAAATGGTTATTCTCGCTCGCGATATCACTCAAAAACACAAGATTTTCTTTTTATTATAAGCTTTTTATAAGAATTTGATAATTTCACTCGTTTCAACCTTGAATTGATGCACGAATGTAAACAGCGCATTGGATCATTGAAACGCGGAAGTGATTTGATTGATACTTGGAACAGATAGCGTCTTGCAATCTGATTCAGCTGGCGGGTTTCTAATCCAAACATGGCCTGAAAGTCCGTAATATAAGTTTTTGGTTTGGTACGTCCTTGGAAAGGACGTACCAAACCAAAAAGTAATATTACAGACTTTCAGGCCATGTTTGGACTGGCGGGTTTCATGCATCAATTCAAGGTGAATACGTGTTGAATTATTGCTGGAAATGATCGGTTTCCACTCAAAAACACTAGATTTACTTTTCATTATTTCCAGTGATAATTTGACTCGTATTCACCTTGAAGTGATGCTTTAGAAGCCGCCGTTTTGATTGATACCATGAAAGTTAAAATTTCTATATCTTTACAGTGGGTGATACGATTTCTATCGTTCCACAATTTCTTCGATAATCTATCGTTTAGCGTATAATAAAAAGTTGTACCCGGTGTTTCATTAATTAAATTTTTGATGATAATTCCTATAATTAGTGTTTGGACGGAGTCTAATATTACTGCGTCTGTGGAAGTTTGCCCACCCGTGGAAAGTGACCTGTCCAAAGCGGTTGTATTGAAGAAAAAGACTGTAGCAAGGGTATATACACACTAAAAACTAAAGTGTTAAAACTGACACTTTCAAGGTGTTAAACCCATTCTAACTCTTAGGGTTTGATTTTAACACTCAAAGTGCAATGCTTTAAGCACTTTGACATTACAATCGTAAGACATCTGAAACTTGAATGGATGGCACTTCCCATGTGTCTAGCATTGGTGGTTCTTCCAGAATCGTCCATAATTTGATTTGCGCTTGGTGGGTACATAATTAAAAGGACACAACGCAGGTGACGCGGATCAGTCTCGAGAGTTTAAGTGTCGCGACATTACACTTGTCAAGTGGTATTATTGTAACACCTGTCAAGTTCTGGGATATCTACACTTACACCTGTCAAGTTCTGGGATATCTACACTTGAACAAAGTGCTAGTTCAGCACTTAGTAAGTGTTAAATACAGCTCTTCGAGTGTAGTTTTTAACACTTTAGTTTTTAGCTTGTACAATGTCATTGCCCGAAAAGTCAAGTTTCCCTCGTTACTTTAACACTGACTTCTCCCACCAGTAATTTAGACAGCTCAAAAAAGTGTTGATTTTGTCCTTACTGTAAAGCAAGATCTCGCTCATGTCTGTTAAAAGAATAACATCGGTTTTACTGATGAAATTTAAATATGCTTTCACACGCAGTTTTAAAAAAAGTTTTCCTGTACTTAGCCGCGTTTAACAACTATATACATCTGGCCATGTCCGTACGTTGGTTATCGGATCGATGTGTTGGGGTGGGTATGAAGCAGCGGAATAGAAATTCTAATCAACATATCGTATTATGGCATTGCATTATGTGAATAAATATCAAAAGAATTTCGTGTATTTGTATTGGTCGATTCGTTAATGTGTTGGATCCTGTCTGTAGTCGGGGAAATTTTGTTGATAAAAGCGTTTCCCTGACATTAGTTGTCGATGCACTTTGCATTCCTTTTATAAGGTTGCAGGCGTTGGCCAGTATGAATGATGGTATCATGTGTGTGTTTACGGTAGCAGGAGGTGCAGGTCGTACTATGGACCAGGGTGGCAAGGCCAAGGGGGCACCACGGCTCAACAATTGGTTTCCGGATGATAACTTGATAATGGTTCGACCCACGTTCACGAAACTTCATAGGTAGGTTAACATCAGTGAGAGGAAGAATCCTATTTATTTTGGACTTGCTAGTTTAAAGATCAAGGTCACAGTGACCTTCAACATAGTAAATCATAAACAATTGGTTTCCGGATGATAACTTGATAATGGTTTGATCCACATTGATGAAACTTCATAGGTAGGTTGGCCTAGGCGCGTGGAAGATCTCTATTTATTTTGGACTCGCTAGGTCAAAGGTCAAGGTCACAGTGGCCTTGAACAAAATAAATCGTAAACAATTTGTTTCCAGATGATAAATTTGACAGTGGTTCCACCCACGTTCATGAAACTTCATAGGTAGGTTGGCATTGGTTCAAGAAAGAGCCCTATTTATTTTGGAATCACCAGGTCAAAGGTCAAGGTCACAGTGACCCTTCAACACATAGTAAATTGTAAACAACTGGTTTCCGGACGATAAGTTGATAATGATTAAACCCACTTTTGTGCTGTCACAACTCGACATTGGATCGGTGATCCTATCGGCATTCTTTTTGCATGAATCAAGTACTCTGTTTCGTAAATCGCCAAGTGGAATCTCATCGCTTGCATATGCTCCCCCCCCCCACCTTACGGGGTGGGGGGGGGGGTGCATATGCAAGCGATGAGATTCCAGTTGTGAATACTCGAGTTCCGTAATAATTTTCCATTCGAGACACTTGCATTTGTAACGAAGTCTTGCATATCAATTCGCTGTATTTAGTCATCATGTACTTTCTCAGAAGATACTTGGACTTAGTTCACACACATATTCGGTCATAGAAATCGATGTGGTGCCCGATTTGGGTGGGGGGGGGGGGACCAATTTGGAGTACAGTACACGTTAATTAAACGAAGTTGCTTCACGACTACGACATGTATATGTTATTTAACGACAATAAATATCCGATCGTAATTTACTGATATCCAAACTATATTATCAATGTATGTCCTCGACGAAAGCATGTATTGGTGATGTCGTCATAATCAGGACATGTGCCACCACAGTGGGGGGGGGGGGGGGGGGGGGGTCAAATCAGGTTTAACCCGTTATCTAACGAATCGGTCGCAGCTCCCGCGTAATATGCAAATTCATCAGTTGAAAAAAAATCAACAAGTTCAACAAAACCTTATCAAATGACCCATCATTGGAAAGAGCTAATCGAGCTCGCTCCAATCAGGAGGTCATATGAAATGATGTTGTTTAATTTTATTGAAAAAATTTGAAAAATAAATTAAAATAATGTATTTTGATATCGTCATCGTCGGGTAAAGGGTTAACCACTGCCACCACCACCCCCACCCCCACTCGACGCCACCATCACCAATCGGTGATCTTCACCAGGCCTACTTGGCTACCATGGAGTTGTCCATAGAGTATTGGAAATCTATGATCTTGAACAAAAAAAAAAGATCCCCGCGGGAACCCCGGGAAGTGAAGTAGTGCCTGTTTACTGCGGCAAACAGGCTCTGTTTTACTAGTAAAATATGACCCAGTCACCAATGCTTGGGAGGTGCAAACCCTCTCTAAAATGGGCAACATGGCTTATTAACTCTCACCCCTGGTCTTGAGTTGATACTCATGTTGTGGTCATGATTAGCCACTGTGCCAAAATATGTGACCTTAAACACCAATAAATAAATAAATAAATAAATAAATAAATAAATAAATAAATAAATATGAACCAAAAAGAAGCTAATTTCAATGGCATATAGGAATGAATGAATATGAACGATTCGTGAGGTAAATGGGTTATAAATCTGAAACTCTTCATCCCACAGGAGGTCACGTATTTGTTCGATAAGATCGAAACAATGTTACATTACAATCCGTTTCATAAATATGTAAGCAAGTCATATCCGACATTCTGGCAGCCAAAGCCTCTTCATCCGTTACAGATGTAAACAATTCGGTGTATTTATCCGCGTTTCTGAACTAATGTCACGATTACACCTTAACGAAGGTCTTATTTATTGGCGTTTTGTATGTTTAGTGATAATCGGTTGAAAGTATATGTTACGATGTAAGCTGTTCTATTTATTTTGTTTAATTTTTTAACACTTCCTCAAAAAGCGGACATATGTAAATAATATAGACATGAGAAACATCGAACATCTTTTTGAAGAGATGCGGTCTGTCACATAACCGTATAATAGCCAATTCAGAACGTGGTGTTTGTTTAGAATCTCTCAACATCCAAACTTGCATACATAGCGAAGGTCTACGGTTAAAACTAGAAGTCATGTCATGAAATGCGCACAAACAGCACGTCGATCTGCATGTTAATCTACGCGTTATGACCATAGTAAGGCTATCTAATTCTGTACATATGACCTGTGCACAAGCAATGTTTCAGCCAATGGACCTTCGGGTAACCCGGAGGTTCATTGGCAGAAACATTGCCTGTGTTTGCTATGAGCATGAGCAATGAGCTATGAGCAACCAGGAGAACCTGCCGTGTTTTGGATGCCATTCGATATGGCAATTGCGCGCAATTCCTACGCGTAATTAAGCCTAAATAAGCGCACATTTCATGACAGGATTCCTAGTTTTAACTGTACTTTCATAAAAGATAAGCATAACTGACCTCCACCATAAAGGTGAACGATTTGAAAGCTGGAACAAAAACGCACTGTTCGCGAACTGGGGTCTAATTTTCAGCATTTTCACAAATTAGTTCCCAATAATTTTGATAGATCCTCGTATCAGTTTCTCGACTTCAGTTTTCCATTAACCCTGTTCTGATGGGTTGCGAATTTGTGCCTTCGAATACTGCATTGAGTTTGCCTAATGGGCGAAAATGAAAAATCCATTCTGCAATTGAGAGAGAGAGGGAGAGAGACGGGGTGAGGTGGGGCGAGGGTTCAGTAATGTTACAAATGCGCAGTCATTTTGGAGATTCTGTGTGGCATTCTCATTTTAACTGTATATCTTTTAATTGGATAACATTGTTAATTGTATATTACTTACAAGCACCAAACCATTTATCATATCGTGTAACCTATTAATTGCAAACGGGCTACAGAGTTAACCTACTGTTAATTGAATGAAATTTCTTGTAATTTGTCGAACACTAAATTTCCCACATTTTTATACATTTTTGCCCTCAGTACATCCAATATAGATATTTAATTATACCTTGTTTGACAGAGAACAGGATATAATAGAATAAATGCCCAGTTTATGACTAGAAGATGGGGAAATGACCCATTTCATGTTAATTGTAATTGTATACTCTTGTTAAATATTGAATATTTAATATTTTCCTCTTGCAAAGTGGCTATTCAGTTAACCGGATCCCACTATACAATACTACGTGTTGTGAATGCGGGGACGGGCTGAGCCAAAACAAAGTTACCGGAAATGCACCTGAGGGGAGGGGAGGGAAGGGGCGGACTCGGAAAAAAGTTTGATTTTTCGAACTGAACAAACGTTGCTTCCTTGCCTTTGAGAGTCCAATAGAAATTCACGTGGAGGGCATTTCGGTGACATTTTTGCATCATATTCATCGCTCATTCAGGCGCATTCGGCAAAAAAGGTTGCGACAAAGAGGGCCCGGAATCCATCGGGCTGGCCATAGTTTTGACCAATGAGAGCACATTTTGATTTCGTGAACTGAAATAATGCCCTGCATCCGCGCGATCAGTGGGCAATGGCAGTCCACATAGAGGGCAGTTCAAAATACCGGCTGTCTAGGTAATCAGATCATTTCGACCTTTGGTCATTTCCACGAAGTTTCATGTACCAACGGGTGTTGGGCCGTATCAGTGTTAGGTGCCGCAGGGGACTTCCAATAGGAAATTTCCCGGTGGAACATACGGCCAGTCCGCCCCTGGGTGAATGGCAGGCCTGTGCGGTTTGGTGAACGAATGTTTCGTTCAGTTATCATTCGCCTAGAAAGAAACAAGGTAACCGATTTTTTTTGTCCCCCTGCATTACAAGGCTCTATAGAAAAGTAGCGAGGACGTGTACTCGAATTGTCCACAGTATACGTTTGGTTATCCCTTCTACAACCCTGGACCACCATATAATGATAAAACATGTTGTTTTCTTTACTTTGGGGTGGGAATGGTGTGATATTAAATGCTGTTGGAAAGTGTTCTTTGGAAAGTGCGCAGAAGCGAGATCGCACGTTAGTTGTTGCTACAGTACAGTCGCCGTGGACTGGTCGTAATCCAAGCGTGAGCAGTGATGTCCACTCTTGCGTTTACCAGGTATTAAAAATCATCATTAGCAAAATTTTAATTAATGAAGCACCGGGTACAACCCGGTGCTTCATAAATTAAATTTTTGATGATTATTCCTATAATTAGTGTTTGGAATCTAATATTATTGCGTTCGTGGAAATATTGCTCACCCGTGGAAAGTGACCAGTCCACGGCGGCCGTTCTGTATTTATTTTGGCGGAAATTCTTTTAAGATGGAAACAGCATGTCATTCTATTGACATGTGGATGCAGTACTCAACCTTTGAGTCCAAGTTCTTTCGAAAGACTGTCAAGTCTTTCTGGTAAAATATGCGATATTAGAACTTTAATAAAGTAATGTTGTGTTAGTTTGTCGTAACCTGCTGTTTGTTCACTTATTTTTTAACTGATGTAAACAAAACGTAACCTAAATGGCCGTTCGTGGGTTATTTCCATTAGGAGGTATCCAATTGAGTGGCTTCCACAGTATTACTTTCCCCAAACAAAACAAAATAATTTAATCATTTTGGGGGTTGCTTCTCAGTCCTTAATAAGGGGATTCGTTTTGCCCTTGTGGACAGGTTCAGTAAGAATTCAACTCTATACCCTTTTAGGAGCACTCTACTCGTTAACGAATTTCACTACAAAGGTTTACTTATTTTCAACAGAAGATGATTACTATCTGAGCAACCATAAGACAACAAAATTGGTTGGTGTATTTTTTTTAGCCTCAAATGCCGTATAGTTTTTGGAAGTAAAGCATCAAAAATATCTAAAGGCAATCACATTATTTTAAATTTGCCTTTAGCACTCCACATACACAGTTTGGGGTTCTGTTCATTATTATTAAAATAAAATAAATATTCTCGGAACTCATTTTGTGCAGTAACACAACTGGCCTTTCGTGTTTGTCTTACACACCCAGTTATTGTCCTTCCGGGTAACTGATAATAAATAATTAAATTTAGTTTTTCTTGAAAATGGGGAAATGATGAAGATCTTGCGAACCTAAAAGAACAAAATATCCTCACCAAAATTTTAGTTTTCTTCAAAGTTTTTCAGAGAATCACCCTTGTGATGTCGCAGTGCTTTTTAGTCTGCGCTGAGAAATTGGATGTGTTTGCATGGCAGATTAACAACAGTTATAAGACAACACTAGCACATTACATTACACGCCTGTTCTATGAAATCACAATCTACAGCAACACAAAATCATGCGGAAAATGAAAATCTGTTCCTCACATATGTGCGGAACAGAAATCGTTGACGGACTATTTTAAATAAAAGCGGAATTTCACTGGAATTTTCTACAAATCGTGCAAAGCAATTACAATTTGAATCGCTAGCGATAGCTAAAATCGTCCCCTTAGTTCCAATGTTTTCTATGTGCCAGTAGGGGATGAAAGAGTAACACGGGTTCCCCTCGCAAGTTTGGTTGGCGATAAAATGTGTTGTTTTTGTTGATAGTTGTCAAATGAATTGCGGAGTGTCCCTCCAATAAATTAATAATTGTTTTTACAGACGTGAAGGCGTGTAATAACACAGAACGACCCGCGTGTGAATGGGTTAATCGATATTGCAATTGTGCCATCGCGGAAGGATAAAACTCGAGGCCTGCGGCCTCTCATTTTATCCATCCGCGCTGGTACTTGTGCCATATCGATTAACCCATTCACACGCGTGTGTCGTTCTGTGTTTGTATAAAGGAACGCCTTGCAATTGACTGATTTTCGGAGTTGCGGGAAAGAAAAGAAAAAAACACACGAACAAAAAACCGGAGAAATTTCATTTCCGTTTCCACACAGGTAAGATTACCATGTGTTCCAGTTCAATCAATAACGCGATTGTATGAAAGCTCTGTCGACACAGAAGACTGTGATAATCGTCTAATTATGGAAGTGTATGTGTGGTCACAGCTGGGATCTGTGTTGGTTTCAAGTATTATTGGATGTTGATACCAAACATAACAATGCCTAACCCTTCTGTGTTTACTTGCACAGTGCACTCGCGCAACAGAAGAAAAAAATGTTAATCACAAGATGTGACGAATGTAAGTGGTGCCCATTGTGCGATAAAACACAAGACAAACGATGTGGACAAGAGCCTGGAAACGAGTCTGATGAAGACTTGAATAATCGTCACAAATAAGATTCACACATCTATCCATGAGGTTACAATGGTAGCACTGTCTGCAGCTTTGATCTGAAATCTTGAGCTCTGTGCTAAATGTTTGTAAATCTCGTTGTATGAAATATTTGGAGAGAGAGAAGATATCTCTCAGCCACGAATCATGTTGTAAAGTTAATTGGGCCTTTGACAAATTTGTAGGCTTCATTATAAATTCTCACGGAAGCCAATATATGCTATAAAAAGGGAAATACGAAATTAACCCCTTTATGATTTGGTATGGACTCATATATTCATCTTAACCCTTTACCCAACGCACACGATATCAAAATTTATTATTTTAGTTATCATTTTTAAAACTTTTTTCAAAAACTTCCCTCAAAACCATAGCATGTGACCTCTCATTGGAACGAGCTCGACGAGCTCGTTCCAATGAGGAGTCACATGATATAGTTTTGTTGAAGTTTTTTTTTAAAATAATATTTTTTCACCTGCCGAATTTGCATATTACGTGGGCGGATGTGGCCGATTCGTTGGGTAAAGAGTTAATCACAATTCATGGATCCATTCCTGCTAGTCCCGTTAGCGTACTTGAGTTAAAGGCCCCACAAAGTAGATATTTTGTTTCTCATGCCATTCTTTTTGTAAAATTGCATGTGGGCGAGCGGTTATTAACTCAACTTGACAACGTCAAATATGAGCTATTTTGATGGGTTGTGATCCGTCGTCCGTCCGTACGTACGTCCGTGCGTACCTACGTCTGTCAGTCCACAATTCCTTTAGCACACCCTACAGGCCACAGCTTTCGTCCGATCAGTTTCAAATTTCATATGTTGCTTTGGGGCAATGTCCAGATGGGAGCTATCGATTTTCGTCGAATTTCGTTGAAAAACCTGGGCGCCAGTGGCCATCTTGGATTTGGATATAAATTGTCCAACAATTCCTTTAGCACACCCTACAGGTCGAAGCTCTCACCCTCTCTATCCCAAATTTCATATGTAGCTTTGGGGCAATGTCTAGATGGGAGCTATCGATTTTTTCCGAATTTCGTTAAAAAACATGGCCGCCAGTGGCCATCTTTGGTTTGGCATATAAATTGTCAACAATTCCACCAGCACAACCTAGAGGCCGCATCTCTCACCCAATCTTTTTCAAATTACATATGCTGCTTTGGTGTGATGTCTAGATGGGAGCTATTGAATTTTTCTGAATTTTGTTGAAAAAACATGGCTGCCTGCAGCCATCTTGGATTTTGATATATAAATTGTCCAACAATTCCTTTAGCACTCCCTACAGGCCGTGGCTCACATCCAACCAGTCCCGAATTCCATATGTGGCTTCTGGGCAATGTCTAGATGGGAGCTATCGATTTTCTCGAATTTCGCTGAAAAACATGGCCGTCAGTAGCCATCTTGGATTTGAATGTAAATCGTCCAATGATTCCTTTAGCACACCCTACAGGTCGAAGCTCTTACCCGATCAGTCTCAAATTTCTGGGGCAATGTCTAGATGGGAGATATCAAAGTTTTGCAGATTTCATTGAAAAACATGGCCGCCAGTGGCCATTTTGGATTTGAATATAAATCGTCCAATGATTCCTTTAGCACACCCTACAGGTCGATGCTCTGACCCGATCAGTGTCAAATTTCTGGGGCAATGTCTAGATGGGAGCTATCAAAGTTTTCCAAATTTCATTGAAAAACATGGCTGCCAGTGGCCATCTGGAATTTGAATATAAATCGTTCGACGGTTCCTTTAGCACACCCTACAGGTCGAAGCTCTCACCCCATCAGTCTCAAATTTCTGGGGCAATGTCTAGATGGGAGCTATCAAAGTTTTCCAAGTTTCATTGAAAAACATGGCCGCCACTGGCCATCTTGTATTTGAAAATCAATCGTCCAATGATTCCTTTAGCACACCCTACAGGTCGAAGCTTTCACTTGCCCAGTCTCAAATTTCTGGGTCAATGTCTAGATGGGAGCTATCAAAATGTTCTGGTCACATACCCATATTACGCATCTAGCCTGTCATAGAATGTCAAGACATACCGAAATGCGAGTCTTTCAAAGGAACTTTGAAGCGAATATTAAATTAAGATATATCTAAGCGGCCAAGTTCAAGAGAAGCAATTAAAATGTGAATTGAGGTTCTGGCTATGGAAATAAAAATCAGGGGGTTTCTCGAAAATTTCATTCCAGTCTGAACGCGTGTAAGGCTGTGGACCGTTGGCCGTAAGAGCTGGGGATGTCCCATGCTATAGATTAGAGGAGGTGCCGCATCGGTGCGAGGGTAAAGGCACGCTGTAGTGTAGGGGAGCCACAGCGCTCATTAGCTCACCTGACTTTCAGTCAGGGGAGCTATACTGATCACTCACCGTCCGTCGTCGTCCGTCCTCCATCGTCCGTGAACATGGTGTTTGCGTCTTCTCCTCCCAAACCGCTGAACCAATTTAATTGATATTTGAGATAATAGTTTGTTATGACATCGCAATTTGATTTGGTTCAAATCAAGTTGCCTCGCCCCTTGGTAGGGCCATTCCCAAAAAGTGTGCTTAAATCTTAAAAATCTTCTTCTCATGAACCAGCAGTAGCAGAGACTTGATATTTGGTGTGCAGTTTCCTTTTGAGGTGCAGACTCAGATTTGTTCAAGAGAAGTTTGTGGGGCTATATTTGCCGTCGTTATGGGAGAGGCCCTCCCAAAATTTCTATTTTCCAAACCGAGAAGCACATTTGGACCAAATTTGATATGAGGGCTTATTGGGTCATAAGTACTTAATTTATGCCCATTTTTTTTCCCGCAGGAGCTAAAAATAGAAAAAAAATTAAAACGCCCATATCTCCAAAACTACACGGCACTGAGAATTCTTAATTAGGTGTGAAGCTTCCTTAGGACCAACAGAATGGAATGTTCAAAACAAATTGCTATCGGTTTTATCATGGGGTACTTATCTGGGACTTTTGAAAAAGTGCTGAGTCAGCATTTTTTAACACTGTGGGTAATGGGAAAAACATTTAAGACTACTTTTCTCCCAAACCACTGCTCCAAAAGCTTTCAAATTTCACATATAACATCTTTGGAAGATTGTTTCACATGTACGTTGAAATCAATTCCCTGGGTCCATATTTGAGCTCTCTGTGGGAGCCCAAATGTTTAAATTAGTGCAGTATGAGGAATGTTTTTTAAAAATCTTCTTCTTCACATCTACCAATAAGAATCTTTTGATCCCCTTAGGGGGTGAGATTCAAGTTTCTTCAAGCCAAGTCCCTGGGTTCATATTTAGGCTGAAAATTTGGGGTCCAGTCCCGGACTAAGAAATTTTGGACCAAAATCCGGAATTTTTGTTTGTTTGTCTTTTTATGCGTTTCGGTCCATTTTAAGACAAAAAATTTTTTATTTTTTTTACACTCAAAATTTGGGGGCCGGGTGGGACTTAGAAATTTTGGACCAAAATCCGGAAATTAGTTTTTTGGTTTTTTATGCGTTTTGGTCATTTTTAAGAAGAAAAAAAAAATTTTAGGCTGAAAATATTTTGTTTGGGACTTCGAAAATTTCCGAACAAAAATAAAAAAAAAATCTGTTTTTTATGCGTTTATCTCAATTTTGGGACGTAAAAGTGCAGAAACTGAAAATGGAAGGAAAATCCTGTGTATTGTGTGGGCACAACTGCTTCTTCTAGTTAGTATATGCTTCTCTTAGGAGGGGCGTATGCAGCTTATTCAAGTCAAGTCCCTGGTTTGATATTTAGACTACCATGTCAGGTGAGCGCCCTCAGGCCCCCTGGGGCCTCTTATATTTAGAATAGGGGCAGTCGCGGGCCAAGTCAGTGGCCATATATGGGAATAGGATCGGAAACACGAAGTACGAGCTCAGGGAGATATTTAAGGAAGACGGCACCTGTTGTTGTAGAACGCAAGCCATACGTAGGCTGGGTAGGCTTTGCCTGTATGAACATTATTGTGGGATAAAAGGAGGGGATCTTTTAACCCTATTGATGGCGACTGCTTGAGTGAAAAGCATCCAGTAAAGTGACAATAAGCTAGTGGCCGTGTAACGGCGGTAGTAGAGTGACATTTCGTCACTTGATAGAGGGAGGCGATAGAGTAAAATGACAATATGTTCGTTAGTGGCCGTGCGACGGCAGTGGTTCAGTGACAGTCCGTCACATGGTAGAGCAAAGGTGTCCGGTGAAGTGACAATACGTTAATGGCCGTGCGACGGCAGTGAAGGAGTGAAGTGAAGAGACGACCAAAGAACAAACACCAGCGAAAAGGAGGAAAAACCAGCTACAACAGAGAATGCGGATCCGCAAGTGACTCAAAAACTGTGTGGGTAAGGGGTGATTGACGTTCTGTTTTTTCTTATTCATTGAGATTTCATGTAAGTCACGAATTACCATATTTATTTTTATTTTCGTGTATTAAAATTGTTGTTTCCAGTGAACCCCTGTTGATTTATTCTTTTCGCGGAAAAGTCATTGACCCTTTCAGGATAAGAACCACGTGAAACGTGCGGGTTTGTTACGACGAGACATACGTTCACGCACGGATCCAGGCGACACTCCTTGAGTTTTGGCTGAATACGCGGCATGAATCTATTTCCCCCAACAAAGCCCCGGTTTCCGACACTATGTGCGCGTAGGCACATAGAACAGATTGGAACTCAGGGGACGAACTATCAACAAAAAGAACACATTTTATAGTCAGCCAAATGAGGAGGGACCCGTGTTACTATTTTTAGGTATCACTTGCGATTTAAATTGTAATTGCGGTGCACGATTTGTAGAAAATTCCAGTGAAATTTCGCTTCTATTTAAAATAGTCCGTCAACGATTTCCGTTCGGCACATGTGTGCGGAACAGATTTTCATTTTCCTCATGGTTTTGTGTTGCTGAAGATGGGGGTTTCATAGAACAGGCGTGTAATAAATTAGCAACTGACTGGCCATATCATGTGACCCCTCGTTGGAACGAGCCCGACGAGCTCGTTCCAATGAGGGGTCACATGATATGGTTTTGTTGAATTTTTTTGGAAAATAATATTTTTCCAAATGCTGCATTTGCATATTACGCGGGCAGATGCGGGCGATTCGTTGGGTAAAGGGTTATTGCAAACTCTGGGGAACATCTCAAGGGTTCGATGCTGGTGAAGGCGACTTCGGTGTCTATTTCCTTGCTGTTTATTAGTCTAACTGAAAACCGACCGTCTTGTTTCTTTTCTCGAATGATGGAAGAGTACAAGTGGTATGCTGGCAATTATGAGTACATATTCCATATCAATCACTTTGCTTTAATTGACAATTTTTTTTCTTTGTTGATGAACTTTGTGATATCGGTTTAACATTTTGCAACTTTCCGATTAATGGTGTTTATCTCTGTGTCGGATCATATAATGGCAGAAACGTTCTGTAAATATAACCTCAGAATGAAAGCTATATTTCCATTGAAACACTCTACTATTAATTGTGTTTTATGCCTAAAATCATTTATTGCCCTGCTGGGAATCATGACTTCCATTAGTGTGAATATTATTCCGTTTATTGTCACTACCATTGCGTTTTACCCAGTGGGAAGACAGGGGCGGATGTTCTTTGATACAGGAATAGATAAAAGGTTATCGAAAACTATTTGGTTCCAACAAATCAAGGCAAGAGTTTAGAGTCGAATCGGGGAAAAAGCTTTGCGTGTGAGATCGAAATCGGCGTCTGTTGCATCTAAAGGCAACTGCTCTGAATGCATTCACCGTTAGCAATGTCGTCTTGTTGTGGACGGGTTGGCCCTGGAAAACTTTTTAACAAGCTAATTTGGTGTTGTTCGATGCAAAATAACCGCACTAACAACATATCCCAAATCTGCTGAAATCCGCATTTGGAAATATATTTACAGCGCTTTGAATTTGTGTGGCGTTTGGCAGCCCACGTGGGTGGCCATATTGATACATCAGCACCCTGATAATACGGTGTCAATGTGCATGCACAGCGTGTGTTATTAGGACAATACGTGTAACCGTCGTCCATTCTATATGATGGAGGCTGCCAGCTTGGTTTCTGTGGGGGCAGTTGGGTAGTATGACCCCGGAAGCGTTGGGCTTTTGGAAGATATTTTCGATTGGAAGCAAGTATATCTAATTACCGGAAGCAACCTGACAAATACTATAAATAACCCAAATGAAACCTTCCAGACTACCATCTTGAGCAGCACAAAGTTCTATAGGGCCCGTAACCAGGTATGTCAAAGGGACCGCTCGATTGGTCCGTACTGTGCAGCGGTAGGGTAAAATATCCTGATTTTACAGCATTATCGGCGATTTTAGAATCTGAATCTGGTTCTAGCTATCTCCGGTGTCATTGATAGAGTTATTGTAGATTCAGTCATATCATTCCATTCCACTTAACCTGTATCTGCCTATACATTCCAATGACCAAGTTGACACGAGTAAGATCTTTGCCAAATGACTGTCTTTCCGGCACAGCACGGGAGCGCGGTGGCTCAGGGGTAGAGTGTTGGACTTCTATGTTAGAGGTCCCGAGTTCGATCCCATTCCAGGACAACCCGCATTGTGTTCTTGGGCAAGGCACTTTATCCCGGTTGCCTACGTGGGGGCACGATGATGCCGTTAACTTAGCGTTAACTTAGGCGTACTGCACGTCGATGGTACACATGTCTTCAACCCTGCTTGAGCGGAGCTTGAAGAGAGTTAGAATGTTGAGGAGCTGACAGTTGCTCGTCGATGCTCGGTGGTACTCTCCGGGTACTTAGGCTTTCTCCACCCGTAAACTGTCGCTGTCACGATCAGCCATTGTGCATAAGTATGTGACATTAAACCCCAATAAATAAATAAATAATGTGGATTTAGTATAACTGAATTTGCGGAATACACACTAAGGTAGGGAAGAAATTCTTTGAATTTCTTCCCTGCCTTAGTATGTGTTCCACAATGGGACAACAAATGATTTAAAGGGTGTCTGTTGATAGGCGTTGTATAAAATAAGGCTATCTGGTTCCTTAGAAACGATATTCGTCTATATCTAAATATTTAGTAACTAACTAACAGTATGCGAATATTTCGTAGGTAGTTACAAGAAAAATCCCCATATGGTATACGATACCATTAATCAGTTGACTGTCGATTATTACTGACCAATTATAGATTATTAAAACAGATAATCGTGGCAACTCTAGACAGGATTACTATGAAATTGCCCAGACAGCGGAATTTTCATCTGTTCGCTGTTAAAAAAAAGCATAAGAGCTGTTTCATTGAAGCGATCAAGTGGTCAAAAGGCAGTAACGTTGCTAGTGCTTCATCAGGGTACAAGTACTGTAGTGGTCAGTGATAAAAGTGTAGGAATATTGGACAGATATGCTCATGGGATAGGTAGCAATATGCCTCAAAAACATATACCACAGATTTATAGCGGTTGAAGACATGTGCACCATCGACGTTCAGTACGCCTTAGTTAACGGCGTCATCGTGTCCCCATGCAGGCAACCGGGATAAAGTGCCTTACTCAAGGTCACAATGCGGGTTTCCCGGACGAGGATCGAACTCGGGACCTCTAGCATAGAAGTCCAACAGTCTACCACCGAGCCACCGCGCACCCGTTCTGTGCCGGATAGACAGTCATTTGGCAAAGATTTTACATGTGTCAACTTGGTCATTGGGATGTATAGACAGATACAGGTTAAGTGGAATGGAATGATATGACTGAATCTACAAAGACTCTATCAATGACACCAGAGATACCAAGGACAAGAGTCAGAAGTCGCCGATACTGCTGTGAGATCAGGGATCTTTTTCCCTACCGCTGTATAATGCGGACCAATCGAGCGGACCCTTTGACATACTTGGTTAACGACCCTGTTTTGATTGAAGACTGGCGACTAGGGTCTAGTGTTTTGAATTAACACTTACGCTACCGAAAGCGACTATTGTCACCTATTTTATGATGATTATCTGTACGCTCTGGTATGCGCAGATCAAACCTACCATCTGATTATTTTTTGGAAAGGGCCCAGGGAGCCCTTTCCAACAATTAATCAGTTGATAGAGTTTCAAGTATGTCATAAATCTTATTAAACTTCCTCGCATACAGGCGTACATAGAGGTCCTCCATTTGTGGTTAAATGGGCGTGGCAGTAAAAGGGGACAAGCTTCCAGATCATTTCATGGCTCCTAGTTACTAGATATCCAACGGTTGCATAGCCTTCAGACCACTAGCACTGTCAAGTACCCCTCTAGCGATCTCCTAGTTGAACTAATGCGTTCTACCACTGCTATCGGGGCGCGGTGGCTCAGTAGGTAGAGGTGCGGGCTGCAAGCCGAGAGGTCCTTGGTTCGAATGCCACCTCCGGCAACCGCATTGTGTCCTTGGGCAAGACATTTCACCCCACTGCCGTCGTGGAGGCACGGTGGCGTTGTGTACAAGACGTACTGCACGCCGCTGGTGCACTCGTCTTCAACCAGTGATAACCCTGCTTTTGTGGAGTTAGTATGTTGGGGAGCCTGGCCGTTGCTCGCCGTTGCTCGGTGGTTCCCTCCGGGTATTCCAGCTTCCTGCACCTGTAAAACTGTCCGACACGAGGTGAGCCTGGCTGTCGAAAGTGTCGTTAAAGCCAATAAATAAATAAATAAAATACCACTGCTATTACATTCTACCACTACTGCGTTGATGACTATTGCAACTCCTATGTCTACTTCTGGGAGCGCGGTGGCGTCGCGGTAGCCGGTTCTCGTCAGATCACCGAAGTTAAGCAACGTCGAGCGCGGTTAGTAGTTGGATGGGTGACCATTTCAGCGACTGATTCACGCTCCCGCGTTGTGTCCTTAGGCAAGGCACTTAACCCCGATTGTCTACATGGGGGCATGATGACGCTGTGTACTAAGGCGTACTGCACGTCGAAGGTGCGCATATCTTCAACCAATCTAACCCTGCCTATGCCGCGGTGCAGAGTTCAGAGTTACGATGTTGGAGAGCTGACAGCTGCTCGTCGTTGCTCGATGGTTCTCTACGGGTACTCCGGCTTCCTCCGCCCGTAAAACTGTCACCGACATGATATGACCCTGGCTGTTAATGTGTCGTTGGACCCTAAAAAAATGTCTACTTCTTTCTGTAATGTACAAGAGCCGTCCGCACACCAATGCTACTGATTCGTAGCACTATTACAAACTTGCTAACTATCTCTGAACTCGTCTCGACTTTTTCATTAGGCCACGTCTCAGTAGGCGCAATCAGATTGATATGAAATGATGCTGTACTGTAAGAAGACAGTTATCGGGGAATATCGCCAATACGAAACTATGTCTCCTACAGTATTGTTGTATGAGGGCATGATGCCATGAGGTTAGTCCACATTGAGAAATAACCTATAACCTTATACGGGCAGTGGAGAATATCGATGACATGATGCTGTACACTCTAAAATCAGTTGGGTTAAAAGTCAACCCACATCAAATGGGTTGAGTGAATTTGAACTCAATTGAGTTGTGCACTCTAAAATCAGTTGGGTTAAAAATCAACTCAAATCAACTGGGTTGAGTGAATGTGAACCCAATTGGGTTGTACACAATAAAATTAGTTGGGTTAAAAATCAACTCAAATCAACTGGGTTGAGTGAATATGAACCCAATTGGGTTGTACACAATAAAATCAGTTGGGTTAAAAGTCAACCCATATCAAATGGGTTGAGTGAATATGAACTCAATTGAGTTGTGCACTCTAAAATCAGCTGGGTTAAATATCAACCCAAATCAAGTGGGTTGAGTGAATATGAACCTAATTGAGATGTACAGTTTAAAATCAATTGGTTTAAAAATCAACCCACATCAACTTGGTTAAGTGAATATGAACCGAATTGGGTTCATATGCACTCAACCCAGTTGAGTTGGGTTAATTTTTGACTCAACTTATTTTACATTGTAGGTTTGAAGGATAGGTATCGGATAGTACTGCCCGCAGAAGCCTATGGAATCTTCAGCTTTGTAATATGAGGGCCATAAACGCTAGATCACAACGAGGGATAACTCATAACCTCGTCTGGGCATTGGAGGATATTTATGGCATCACACCCCCGTAGGAACCCCGGGAAGTGAAGCAGTGCTTGTTTACTGTGGTAAATAAGCTCTGTTTCACTGGTAAAATAGGATCCAGCCCCTAATGCTTGGGGTGCGAGTCCTCTAAAATAGGCAACATGGGGTATAAATGACTGACTGACCTTGCCTTTATCTCCATGATGTGGTCAGGGTTAGCTATTGTGCAGAAGTATGTGACCTTAAACACCAATAAATAAATAAATACATAAACAAATAAATAAATAAATAAATAAATAAATCACAATGTGCTATTGAAGGATAATTATCGGAGAATACTGCCTGGTTGTCGTGGTCGTGTGACCATCATTAGAGGAGGGTACACTGCAAAAAATATAGGTTCTCTTTTGAACAAAAACTGGTTCTAATCTTGTCCCTGAGATGGAAACAGTTCTGTTTAAACAGTATTTATTTCAAATCAAATAAATTTACCAAGATTAGCATTTGATTTTAACATGAACTGAAGTAGATTCAGCAGTAAACTTGGAGCTTATTCAACGCAGTCGCCAAACATTTTGAAACAAAGGAGATATGAACAGTTGGCATATCGAACCAGTTTTGGTTCTGTATGGAACCAAAACTGGTTCGATATGCCAACTGTTCATATCTCCTTTGCTTAATAATGATTTGAGACAACCTCGTATAAGCTCTAAACTTACTGCTGAAACCCCCTCAATTTATGTTTAATTCTGTTAATATTTAATGTTAATCTTTATAAATTTATTTGATTTGAAATAAATACTGTTTAAACAGAACTGGTTCCATCTCAGGGACAAGATTAGAACCAGTTTTGGTTCTAAAGAGAACCTATATTTTTTGCAGTGTAGTGATGTTAAAAGCAGTAGTAGTAGAAGATAGTTATCGGATAGTATTGTCCGCAGAAGCCTATGGAATCTTCAGTTTTGTATTATGAGGCCCATGAATGATAGATCAGAACGAGGGATAACTCATAACCTCATCTGGGCATTGAAGGATATTTATGGCATTACAATGTGCTATTGAAGGATAATTATCGGAGAATACTGCCTGGTTGTCGTGTTCGTATGGCCATCATTAGAGGAGGGTAGTGATGTTAAAAGCAGTAGTAGTAGAAGACAGCAAGCATAGGTCTGACAGGATCGAGCAGTAATAGGGATCACAGATAGTACTTAGTGCCTTAGCAGATAGTAGGTTAGTAGAGGTGGGGACTATCAGCTGTAGTGACGGATGGTAGGACGGTAATGTCTCACACGGTAGAGCTCACAGTAGTGAGATGAGAAAATGATCGAGAAAATAATTGTCATGGGAGCTGTAGTAGGCATCGAAGCTATCGTAGCAGGAGTAGAAGGCGTTAGTACGACCAGGGTCCAGTACTATAAAACTTACAATTGTATTTTCTAGAAGTGTATTCACTGCCTATTAATATAACTGACTAAAATTAATCATCAGCATTTTATAAGATATTTGCAATTTGCCAACTGGCAAATTGCCACACCTTTTGAAAATGCTAATGGTTCATTTCAACCCATTTAACCCTCTGCACACTGATGTCAAAATGGAAAAGTTTTCAGCAGAAAATATTTATCATAATGCAGTTTGTTATTTAACCAAATATAACTTGTTTGACAGAGCTCACTGAGCTCTGTCAAACAAGATATAATTGGTCAAATTCATTGTTAAACATGCGAAAAAACAGAGTGATTGGAGAAAATTCTGTTGCACTACCAGAGTGCTAGGGGTTAAAGTCTCAACTAGAAAATACAGTTCTAGAAAATGCAATTGTAAAAGTTTTATAGCATTGGCCCCCAGGAGAGAGTGAGAGGGATAACTGGAAAAGGCAGTTGTCTGGAAGTCATAAAACATCGGCTATCTAATAGATCGGAGCCACGGGACGGTCTTGGCGCTTGTCCACAATAGCCCTCCATCAGTCAGGACTAGTCCCCACTAGTCCCCTAAGACTAATCCCCTAATCACCATAAGTCGGTCTCCAAAAGCCCCAAGAAGCACATCTCTGTCTTTCAGTCATTTGTGCGTATGCAACATGTTGTATGCTAGATAGATAGTGTGTGTGCAAAGATCACATTCGTGCCAACGTGGTCAAGATACGAGATGAGGAGAGCCCTCTGGCTGACTAATACTCACTCGAGGACAGAGGACGACACTGGAGATAGCTATAACTTGATCGGATTGTATGGTCAAGGGTATCTAGAAGTGGTCAGACAATCTAGAAAGAGTAACAAAACACCAATTCTACTAAGTTTGGGGTTCTTCGTCTCTACTATAGTACACACTGGTCCATTCGAAATAACCCTTGATCGTACCTTACTTGGTTAACTACCCTATGGCGCCATATGTTATTCGAGATAGCAGTCTGGAAAGGTCATTTTGGGTAATTTATGGTAGTTGATGGCTCGTTTCCGGTTGTCAGATTTACTCGCATTCAATCGAACATATCCTAAAAACACACGCCCTCTTCACCCATGTCCTTTCAGTTTCATGCTAACAGCGTGCTGCCACAGAAATCAAGATGGGGGTCTCAATCATACAAAATGGAAAACATAAACACGCATTACATGTAGCCTAACAGCCCGCACTGCGCATGTGCATTTGCATCAAGTTTCACCACGGTAGTGACGCCCCAATATGGCCGTTCAAGTGGATTAAGATGACAACACACGCAACACCCGCAATACATCGCGACTTGACGTCACATTAGATTCCCAGACTTGTGTTGAAGCGTGCGAGTTAAAAATACCAATACTATACTACTGCTAGCTATGCTAATTAAGTCACACGCCACTCAAATTTAAGGAGGCGCGGTGGCGTTGTTGTAACGGGTTCTCGTCAGATCACCGAAGTTAAGCAATGTCGAGCCCGTTTGTCCTTGGATGGGTGACCGTTTGAGAGATCGATTCGGACTCCCGCGTTGTGTCCTTGGTCAAGGTACTTAGCCCCGATTGTCCACATGGGGGCACGATGACGCTGTGTACTGAGGCGTACTGCACGTCGATGGTGCGCATGACTTCAACCAATCTAACCCCGCCTTTGCTGCAGTGCGGAGTTACGATGTTGGGGAGCTGGCAGCTGCTAGTCGTTGCTGGGTGGTTCTCTCCGGGTACTCCGGCTTCCTCCACCCGTAAAACTGTCACCGACACAATATGACCTTGGCTGTTAAAGTGTCGTTAAAACCATAAATAAATAAATAAATAAATAACTAAATAAATACACTCAAATTTAAAGCGCTGCCAAAAGCAAAATCAATTCCCCCAACTCGCTGTAACCCTGCTTGAGCGGCGCTTGGACAGAGTTAGAATGTTGAGGAGCTGACAGTTGCTCGTCGATGCTCGGTAGTTCTCTCCGGCTTCCTCCACCCTTAAAACTGTCACGGTCACCATTAGCCATTGTGCCTAAGTATGTGATCTTAGACACCAATAAATAAATAAATAAATAAATAAATAAATAAATAAATAAATAAATACGGAGTTTAGCGGACTTTCGATATGTTGTTCGTGGCGTAAATCTGCATCGAATAACACCCAAATTGGCTTGTAAAACGCCGGTCATTGACCAAACTGAGAAAAGAGTCTCTGCTATCCGGGGGTGGGGTGGGAGTGGGGGAGGGGCAATTGTGGCTATTATCAATAGACAGTGCTTAACAAAAACGAAAATGGTCAAAAGTTTAAAATTTTGCGACTACTCGCCGATCGCGTTTTAAATATGATACTATACTGTCTGTGAAAAATTAACATGTTGATGATGTGTACAGTTTTCTTGCAGCAAATCGAATATTTACGACGCACGTTAGTTTGTTAGTTATTATTGACAAATAAAGCAACAAGTATTGGAAAGATGATACCGTGTTACTAGTTTTCGTACTAGGTAAACGCCATGGCGTTTGGTGAAGTGAAAGCTGTTACGCTGTGACTACAGTCACAGCGTAACAGCTTGCACGTCATCAAACGTCACCGGTAGGAGGAATTAGTGCGTTGATCATTGGGGGGGGGGGGGGGGGTGAGGGCAGGTTATGATGTAAAATCCCCCACAGCCCTCTCATTCTACTACAGAAAAGTAGTGGATCGCTCAAATATCACATTAAGATTTAAACAAGGCGACACGTTCTTTCAGCAATCTCTGAGAACAGGGAACGTGACAACCGTTACTTATTCCCAGTTCCTTATTCGACATACGTTATCAATTGATAAAATCGGTTGGTACGAATGTCGAATGAGGAACTGGAAGTAAGTTACGGTGTCACATTCGTCTGATAACAAGTCTTTACATATGTTCAATCTGAGCACTGGAAGGCAGACACACCCAAACTGAAACTATGTTCTTCATATGCGTGGACTTCATACTACGCAACCATGCCGTTATAACACGGCTGTTTACACGGGCTACCACGACAGCCTACTCGGTCCCACCCAATACTGTGACTTTAGGTCGTAACAAATTATAGTTATTCTGAAAAAGAACTTTGTGTACATTCCACACTACCATTGATCAATTTGTTTTCGACCACAAAAGTTTTTTTTCTGGTGTATTGACAGGTACTAATTATCCCCGCATTTTAAAAAATGCGGGGATATTGTCATGATCTCCGTCCGTACGTCCGTACGTCCGGTTTTGTAATTCGAAATGCTGTAACTTTCTACAGTTGTTCGATAGGGTCTGTGCAACCCAAAAATACAACTTTTAAATTTTTGTGCCACCAGGTGGCTTCTGTGGAGCCACTTAAAAAATGCGTTATTTTTTAACTTTTTTGCTGAATAGTCCCAACCTATGTAATTCGGAGTTCTAAAATTACACTAGGGTGTTGCTAAATGATCTGTAGATATGTAGGAAGGTTTCGGATTTTTCGGGTGCCACGTGGCTGTGCCACCGTAGCCACTTTTGTGTTTTCTTAGACCGTTCCCGGCAAAAGGCTCGTAGGATATGTAATTCGAAATGCTAAATCCATGCTCAGATGTTGCAGTAGGGTCTATAGATGCGCACGAAGGTTTCGGATTTTTCGGGTGCCACGTGGCTGTGCCACCGTAGCCACTTTTGTGTTTTCTTAGACCGTTTCCGGCAAAAGGCTCGTAGGATATGTAATTCGAAACGCTAAATCCATGCTCAGATGTTGCAGTAGGGGCTATAGATGCGCAGGAAGGTTTTGGATTTTTCGGGTGCAACGTGGCTGTGCCACCGTAGCCACTTTTGTGTTTTCTTGAACCGTTTCAGGCGAAAGGCTCGTAGGGTATGTAATTCGAAATGCTAAAACCATGCTCATATGTTGCAGTAGGGTCTATAGATGCACACAAAGGTTTCGGATTTTTCGGGTGCCACGTTGCTGTGCCACCGTTGCCACTTTTGTGTTTTCTTAGACCTTTTCCGGTGAAAGGCTCGTAGGGTATGTAATTCGAAATGCTAAATCCATGCTCAGATGTTGCAGTATGGTCTATAGATGCGTACGAAGGTTTCGGATTTTTCGGGTGCCACCTGGCTGTGCCACCGTAGCCACTTTCATGTTTTTCTTAGATCGTTTCCGGCGAAAGGCTTGTAGGGAAAGTAATTCGAAATGCTAAAACCATGCTCATATGTTGCAGTAGGGACTATAGATGTGCACAAAGGTTTCGGATTTTTCGGGTGCCACGTGGCTGTGCCACTTTAGCCACTTTTATGTTTTCTTAGACCGTTTCCGCCGAAAGTCTCGTAGGGTATGTAATTCGAAATGCTAAAACTATTCTCAGATGTTGCAGTATGGTCTATAGATGCGTACGAAGGTTTCGGATTTATTGGGTGCCACAGGCTGTGCCACCGTTGCCACTTTTGTGTTTTCTTAGACCTTTTCCGGCGAAAGGCTCGTAGGGTATGTAATTCGGAATGCTAAATCGATGCTCAGATGTTGCAGTACGGTCTATAGATGCGTACGAAGGTTTTGGATTTTCCGGGTGCCACGTGGCTATGCTACCGTAGCCACTTTTGTGTTTTCTTGGACCGTTTCCGGCGAAAGGCTCCTAGAGTATGTAGTTTGAGATGCTAAAAGCATGCTCAGATGTTGCAGTAGGGTCTGTAGATGTGCACGAAGGTTTCGGATTCTTTGGGTGCCACGTGACCGTACCACCGTTGCCACTTTCGTGTTTTCTTAGACCGTTTCCGGCGAAAGGCTCCTAGGGTATGCAATTCGAAACGCTAAAACCATGCTCAAATGTTGCAGCGGGGTCTGCAGATGCGCACGAAGGTTTCGGATTTTTGGGGGTGCCACGTGGCTGTGCCACCGTTGCCACTTTCGTGTTTTCTTAGACCGTTTCCAGCGAAAAGCTCCTAGGGTATGTAATTCGAAACGCTAAAACCATGCTCAAATGTTGCAGTAGGGTCTGCAGATGCGCACGAAGGTTTTGGATTTTTCAGGTGCCACGTGGCTGTGCCACCGTTGCCACTTTCATGTTTTCTTAGACCGTTTCCGATGAAAGGCTCCTAGAGTATGTAATTCGAAATGCTAAAAACATGCTCAGATGCTGCAGTAGGGTCTGTAGGTGCGCACGAAGGTTTCAGATTTTTTTAGTGCCACGTGGCTGTGCCACCGTTGCCACTTTCGTGTTTTCTTAGACCCTTTCCGCTGAAAGGCTCCTAGGGTATGTAATTCGAAACGCTAAAACCATGCTCAAATGTTGCAGTGGGGTCTGTAGATATGCACGAAGGTTTTGGATTTTTCAGCTGCCAAGTGGCTGTGCCGTTGCCACTTTCGCGTTTTCTTAGACCGTTTCCGGCAAAAGGCTCCTAGGGTATGTAATTCGAAATGCTAAAACCATGCTTAAATGTTGCTATGGGGTCTGTAGATGCACTGGAAGGTTTCGGATTTTTCAGGTGCCACGTAGCTGTGCCACCATTGCCACTTTCGTGTTTTCTTAGACCGTTTCCGGCGAAAGGCTCCTAGAGTTTGTAATTCGAAAGGCTAAAACCATGCTGAGATGTAGCAGTAGAGTCGGTAAATGCGCAGGAAGGTTTCGGAATTTTGGGGTGCTACGTGGCTGTGTCACCGTTGCCACTTTTGTGTTTTCTTAGACCGTTTCCAGCGAAAGGCTCCTAGGGTATGTAATTCGAAATGCTAAACGCTTGCTCAAATGTTGCAGTAGGGTCTGTAGATGCGTACAAAGGTTTCAGATTTTTCAGGTGCCACGTGGCGGTACTACCGTTTTGCTTTCATGTTTTCTTAGACCGTTTCCGGCAAAAAGCTCCTAGAGTATTAATTTGAAATGCTAACACTATGCTCAAATGTTGCAGTAGGGTCTGTAGATGTGCACGAGGGTTTCGGATTTTTGTGGTGCCACGTGGCTGTGCCAACGTTGCCACTTTCATGTTTTCTTAGACCGTTTCTGGCGAAAGGCTCCCAGGGTACATGTATGTAATTCGAAACGCTAAAGCCATGCTCAAATGTTGCAGTGGAGTCTGCAGGTGCACACGAAGCTGTGTCACCTGTGCCACTCAATATGATTTTAGGGTGCCATATAATACATTTCATCTTTGTATCAAGCATTCATGCAAAGTCAAGGATGCAAATGCGGGGATACACTATAGTGTGCTTTGCACACAAGTGACGCCATCTAGTTTGCTTTTACGAAGATGTTTAATGTGTGAAGAAAGTTGTTTAGCTCACCTTGACATGTTTTGGTCTTCTCCTCCAAAACCACGAGGCCAATTCAAGTGAAAGTTTGTCTGAGAGATGGTTCCAAAGGGGCATTGCATTTTTGTTTAACTCAACATGCCCAGCACCATAGGGAGGGGTGAGGGAAAATGCTCCAAAATATGTTTTAAATGTTCTCATGAACCAGTGGGTATAATACTTGATATTTGCTATGGAGCTTCCTTTCGAGGTATAGAATCAAGTTTGTTCAAACGAAGTTCGTGAAGCAATATTTGGCTTTGTAATGGGAGGGGTAAGATTTTTGGCCCCTCCCAAAATTTCTATTTTCTGAACCGATGGTCCGATTTGAACCAAATACGGTATGTGGTATTATTGGGTCATAAGTACTTGACTCGTGCAGGAGCTAAAAATAGAAATATTTTCAAACGCCCATATTTCCTAGACCACACGGAACAGAGAGCTATTATTTGGAATGAAGCATCCTTAGGAACAGTAGAATTGAATGGTAAAAAAAAATTGCTGAGTTAGCATATTTACAAAAAAATGAAAAAAATCTTTTCTCTAGAACCAATGGTCAGAATCTTTTGCTGTTCGTTATACAACATTCATAGGGGGGGGGGGGGGGGGGGGGTCAGATACCAGTTTGTTAAACTAAAGCCCATTGGTTCTTATTTGGGCTCAATACAGGAGCCCGAATTTTTAACTTAAGGAAATATGGGGAATATTCTTTAAAAATCTTCTTCTTCAAGACCACCAGTCAGAATCTTTTAATGTTTGATATACATCATTGTTATGAGGGTCAGATTCAAGATTGTTCAAACCAAGTCCCTAGGTTAATATTTGGGTTTCCTATGGAGGCCCAAATTTTAACTTAGTTCAGTATGGGGGATAATTTTTAAAAATCTTCTTCTTCAGATCCACCACTCAGAATGCTTTCATATTTGGTATACAACATCTCTAGGGAGGTCAAATTCACGTTTGTTCAAATCGAGTCCCTAGGTATATATTTGGTAGACAAAATTGTAATTTAGTGCAATATGAGGAAATTTCTTAAAAAATCTTCCTCTTCAGATCAACCAGTCAGAATCCTTTCATATTTGGTTTACAACATCTCTAGGGCTGTCCGATTCACGTTTGTTCAAATTGGTCCCCTGGGTTAATATTTGGGCACCCTATGGTAGCCCGAATTTTAATTTAGAGCAATATGAGGAAATTTCTTTAAAAATCTTTTTCTTGTTTTTCTTGAGCTCCACTAGTCAGAATGCTTTCATGTTTGGTATACAACATTTCTAGAAGGGTTG
This sequence comes from Pictodentalium vernedei, assembly GCA_031216915.1. NCBI lineage: Eukaryota > Metazoa > Mollusca > Scaphopoda > Dentaliida > Dentaliidae > Pictodentalium > Pictodentalium vernedei. The sequence goes on from CM062289.1 coordinate 26,585,763, forward strand.
GGGGGGGGGGGGGGGGGGGAGGGGGGCACAGATTCAAGGTAGTTCAAATTGGTTACGCAGGTTAATATTTGGGCTCGCTATGGTAGCCCAAATGTTAATTTAGTGCAATATGAAGAAATTTCTTTAAAATCTTTCTTCTTCAGATCCAACAGTCAGAATGCTTTCATATTTGGCATACAACATCTCTTGGGAGGTCAGAATCAACGTTGTTCAAATTGAGAGCCTGGGGTAATATTTGGGCTCCTTATGGGAGCCGGAATTGGCCATGTAGCTGAAGAATTAGACATTTTGTATTCAGTACCCTCTAGAGGTGTGTAACTAAGATTAATCCACATGGGTTGTATCAAAGGGCTTCATAGGGCAGCTCTGCATTTTTCATTATGATCAACTGAAGAAAAAGCATGATTTTTGTCTCTCCCGGGGGTCTGAAGGATTGACAATATATCCTGTGCAAATGGATTGCTTAAGGTAGACTCATTCTTGGACTTTGTTTATCTTGTGTTCTGTTCAAGGTGAGCGCTTCAGGCCCCGTGAGGCCGTCTTGTTTTTTAAAATAAGTGCAATACGAGCACGACGTATAATCACCAGCTTGACTTTAACTTCGTCTTAGCCATCAGCGAAGATTAGTACTTAGCAGATCTCAATATTTGCATCACCCGTTGTCTTCATGTGCACAGAACGTTACGGTGTGTGAATGCGTTCGTCAATACGGCACGGATGCCAGCGCGGAAGGACAGAACGAGAGGCGCAGCCTTGTGTTCTATACTTTTGCGAAGGCCGGAGTTCTGTGTTTTACTACATGCCTCTATGACATTGAATCCATTAATTTTAAAACTTATTATTATTTGTAGAATTTGACAGTTCTGGCGTCGAATAGAAATAAAAACAAGGTGTGATTGGCAAAAACGCGTGGCAGATCTATACCTAAACAGAAAGATATAAATGAAAATTCTGTCCAAATAGGTTATTTATTCATATATTTAAGAAATTAGCTGCCGTTATCTGTGAGATATTTGCTTCAAAGTCAAAGCTTGAGAGTGATAAAACTACTTCCCATTTATAGAATAGGTTTAAGTTCGTTAATTTTGGAGGATTTGAACAAAAACATATCCCAAATGAATTCGATTTATCGGTTGTCAGCACAGCTTCCGAATTGACTTTGGCCAGTATGCGACGTTTTGATTGGCCGATTACGAAAATGGGCGGAGTTTACTTCTTTTGATGGATCCATGACGTTGGGCGGAAAAGTAGTCCGTCAACGGAAATCCGCATGGAACGGATTTGTAAATATGGAAGTGGAGGACAAGTAATAGACGTGTAATAAATAGAGAATCTCAAACGAGTGATGTTTGGATATAAGATTTTTTGAAACGAGTTTGATGAATTAGATTCACAACGAGCCTTTAGGCGAGTTGTGAATCGAATTCATCAAACTCGTTTCAAAAAATCTTATATCCAAACATCACGAGTTAAAGATTCACATCAATTTTCGAATGTTTTTAACACATTTTATTTAATTCATTGTCGCTAAATTCTCCCAAAACAACCGACAATCAGTTCGTTGGCTTCAAACCATGACATCATGAATGCGATTTACTTGCACCTGCTGTCGTAATTGACGTTATGTGAATTACGCATAAGAATACAATGCTGCTGCTAAGGACCACGCGCCGATTAGACACTAGTTGATAATCAGGAAATAAGACATGGGTTGTTACGTCGAAATTAACGACGTTTCATGTGATATAATATGGATACGTCCAGGGACGGCGACAGGGTGTACGTGTGTGTATGTGTGGGGGTGGGGGGGGGGGCTTGAGTCACCCCCACCCCCCCACCCCCAATCCTGGCCAAAATTTCCTATAGTTGAATATTCGGAGGGCAAGTCATGAGTAGTTGGAAATTCCCTGTATCTGGATTTTAGAGCTTCTTTGGTGATGCTGATGTCTCCTCTGCTTCCCAAAATTCCAACTCGGTTTCAAATCGGCAAAACTGTTTACAACTACAGTGCACGCAATATTGAGCTTCATAAGTTTGCATTATGTCAGTCGGTACAAGATTTCTATAGTACGTTTACTTATTGTAATAAAAAAAATCCACAAAATGCATTTCAAGAAAATCACATCATATAAAATCGTTATCCTGAGTCAATTCCATCATTCAGAGTTACAAAATGATGAAACATCGAAAACTGATCATTCCTGCATAAGATCTGATTTAATGTTAGGACAGTGAGAATTGCTCAAAGTTCTAAGCTTGAGCATTTGTTTAGCACATATTCAATTCGTTGAATAATACCAAATAATAATGACCTGATAATTCTATCATTAATGCGTTGGCATTTCAGTTACTAGAATCAATTTTATGCCCCTTTCATGGCTGCATTTTCAATATTTTTCTTGGTAGTGAATTTCCAACTAGGTGGAGGGACCGGGAGGGGGTTTCCCCCTCCCGGTCCCACCCCTAGTTGGAAATTCACTACCCTAAACCCCCCAATCGAAAACCTCTAGCCGCGTCCCTGGATACGTTTAGACAGCAATTCCTATATTATAAGAAGTGATCAAACAAGCTAGGTCCTTCAAGTTCCAGTTATGCCCAGACAGCATATATCAGACAAAAGAAAGCACTTCATGAGAAAAAATTATCACCGATTCTTTATTTACACACTAAACAGACAAAAAAGTAAGTGCTTTTGTGATATGAATCTCAGACTTGAGTAAAATGAAAGGCATGCGAAACTTTCTCAAGACTTTTTCCGGTTTGTTTTGGATTTGCTATGTTGCATAATTCAATTATAATCAGAAGTCCCAGACTTGACATAAATCGTATTTAAGAATCTCGACTTTTGTATATAGGTACAGTCACGTCTTTGTCAAAAACATTTTTTTTCGGATTTTAAAGGGAGTGACTGAATATACGAATTTTATAGTATTTTTAATGACTCAAACATTTTGTAATTGTGGGAAATGTTCTTATTTTCAAATTAAACAAACTACTGCGTTTTGATTGGCTGAGAGGTACGGTGTAACTTGCAATCCACAGTAGCTTTTTTAACAACGTGGTTAATCACAGTGCAAAAACAAGAATAAACAATAGCAGGCTATATGATTAAGAAAAGTACCCATTTTTTAGCTCACCGAAGGGAGCTAAACTTATCACTTGCCGTCCGTCGTCGTCCGTCGTCGTCGTCCGTCCGGCGTCGTGAAATTTTTCAAACGACTTCTCCTCTGAAACCGCTTGTCCGATTCGCTCGAAACTTGGTATGGATGTTCATTACCATATGTCAATTCAAGTTTGTTCAAATGAATGGCCACGGCCCTTGGGGGCTCTGTGTGGGGCATAACTCTGATACCACCGTATGAATTATTGATATTGATATTGATATATATTTTATTCACCAGCATACAAATTTACAAAAGACTAAACATAAAGTACATGAAATCAAAACATTTACAATATATAAATACAGTTGACACTATATTACAAATCCGTCAGTACTTCATTCGTATACTGGTAGGGTAAGGCATAGCCAGATTGGCTGTCTTCCTGCCTTCCCTCATGTAGGAAAGAGATAGAGCATTGAGATATGAAAGAGAAAAATAGAGTGAAATAGAAAGACTAAGGGGGTAGAAAAAATGAAGAAGTTCTAATGCAACATGGTAAATTCCCATTATCTTCTTTTAAGAATAGCTCGAATAAATCATGTGTTGGTGATGCGAGTGGTGGTCGGAGCCCAGTTGAGCTAGGCACATGAAACGGACTTCACCATTCCTTTATTTATGCGTATACAGAGTGAGAGGCAAACTGCTAATAAAAAAAAAAAAAAAATAAAAAAATAAAAAAAATTATAGAAAAATTATTCAAAAATCTTCTTCTCCAGAACCAGTGGGCAGAATCTTTTGATACTTGGTATGCAGCATCATGGTTGGGGCTGATTCAAGTTTGTTCAAATCGGCCCCCTGGATTCATATTTGGGCTCACTATAGAAGCCCAAATTCGAACTTAGTGCATTTCAGGCAAATTTCTTAAAAAATCTTCTTTTCCAGATCCAGCAGGCAGAATCTTTTGATATTGGGTATGCAACATTGTGGGGTGGATCTGATTCAAATTTGTTCAAATCGGCCCCCTGGATTCATATTTGGGCTCAGTATAGAAGCCCGAATTCGAACTTAGTGCATTTCAGGCAAATTTCTTAACAAATCTTCTTCTCCAGAACCAGCAGGCCGAATCTTTTGATATTTGGTATGCAACATTGTGGAGTGGATCTGATTCAAGTTTGTTCAAATTGGCCCCCTGGATTCATATTTGGGCTCAGTATAGAAGCCCGAATTCGAACTTAGTGCATTTCAGGCAAATTTCTTAAAACATCTTCTTCTCAAGATCCAGCAGGCAGAATCTTTTGATATTTGGTATGCAACATTGTGGGGTGAATCTGATTGAAATTTGTTCAAATCGGCCCCCTGGATTCATATTTGGGCTCACTATAAAAGCTCGAATTCGAACTTAGTGCATTTCAGGCAAATTTTTTTTTTAAAAATCTTCTTCTCCAGATCCAGCAGGCAGAATCTTTTGATATTTGGTATGCGACATTGTGGGGTGGATCTGATTCAAGTTGGTTCAAATCGGCCCCCTGGGTTCATATTTGGGCTCAGTATAGGAGCCCAATTTGAACTTAGTGCATTTCAGGCAAATTTCTTTAAAAATCTTCTTCTCAAGATCCAGCTGGCAGAATCTTTTGATATTGGGTATGCAGCATGCTTGGGGGGGGGGGGGGGGGGGGGGGATTCAAGTTTGTTCAAGCCAAGTCCCTGGGTTCATATTTGGGCTCACTGTGGTAGCCGAAATTATAACTTAGTTCAAAATGAGGAATTTTCTTTAAAAATCTTCTTCTTCAGATCCAGCAGTCAGAATGTTTTGATATTTGGTATGCAACATTGTGGGGTGGATCTGATTCCAGTTTGTTCAAATCGGCCACCTGGATTCATATTTGGGCTCACTATAGAAGCCCAAATTCGAACTTAGTGCATTTCAGGCAAATTTCTTTGAAAATCTTCTCAAGATCCAGCAGGCAGAATATTGTGATATTTGGCATGCAGTTTCCTTGGGGGGGGGGGGGGGGGGGGGGGGGGGGGGTGAGATTCAAGTTTGTTCAAGCCATGTCCCTAGGTCCATATTTGGGCTCACTGTGGGAGCTTGAATTGTAACTTAGTTCGAAATGAGGAATTTTCTTAAAAAATCTTCTTCTTCAAATCCAGCAGTCGGAATGTTTTGATATATGGCATGCAGTTTCCTTAGGGGGGTGAGATTCAAGTTTGTTCAAGCCAAGTCCATGGGTTCATATTTGGGCTCACTGTGGGAGCCCGAATGATAACTTAGTTCAAAATGAGGAATTTTCTTTAAAAGCCTTCTTCTTCAGATCCAGCAGATGAATGCTTTTGATATTTGGCGTGCAACATCCTTAGGGGGGTAAGATTCAAGTTTGTTCAAGCCATGGCCCTAGTTCCGTAAAATTTGTCTCTCATAACTTCATTCCTTTGTAGTGTTGATGAACCACCACTTTGGCCGGTGAGCGATTAAGGCTTCTTGGGGCCTGTTGTAATTATTAATTCATACCTTCTGTTCAGTTATCTTAGAACAAAAATAAAAATACAGGAAATTTAATATTTATATGAAATAAAATATTACAGATATGGATGTCATTGGAACTGGCTCATCCATATTTGTCTGGTTTTATTAAGAAACTTGGGGGTGGGGTGGGGGGGCGAGGTGGCGTTGCGGTAACCGGTTCTCGTCAGATCACCGAAGTTAAGCAACGTCGAGCCCGGTTTGTCCTCGAATGGGTGACCGTTTGAGCGATCGATTCGGACTCCCGCGTTGTGTCCTTGGGCAAGGCACTTAACCCCGATTGTCCACATGGGGGCACGATGACGCCGTGTACTAAGGCGTACTGCACGCCGATAGTGCGCATGTCTTCAACCAATCTAACCCTGCCTGTGCTGCAGTGCGGAGTTACGATGTTGGGGATCTGGCAGCTTCTCGTCGTTGCTCGGTGGTTCTCTCCGGGTACTCCGGCTTCCTCCACCCGTAAAACTGTCACGGTCATGATTAGCCATTGTGCATAGGTATGTGACCTTAAACACCAATAAATAAATAAATAATAAATAAATTAAGAAACTTACAAAGCACAAAATCTTTTGTCAGTTGTTTCCCCTCAATTTAGTTAAAAGTATTAAGTACACCAAAACTCTTGGAAATAAATGCGTTATCCTTGTGTTTTCCAGGGAGTTTACACCAGTCCGGGAACTCATACACCCTTCGGCTTCGCCTCAGCGTGTATGGGTTCCCAAATCGGTGTAAATTCCCATACACCCTGGAAAACACAAGGATAACTAATAATATCGAATTGTTGATCAAAAAAGAATTTTATCTCATTGCTTATCTCTCTGCATCAGAATACAAATGCCTCGAAGGAAAATCTTTTCTCGTTATAATGAGTCATTTTCTCCCTATACGGTATAGCAGCCGTGGACGGGTCACTTTCCACGGGTGGGTAATATTTCCACGAACGCAGTAATATTAGATTATAAACACTAATTTTAGGAATAAACATCAAATATTTAATTAATGAAGCACCGGGTACCGGCACCGGTTTTCCAACTGTAACTAAATTGGTTATACAGTTAAAATTAGAAGACCTGTCACGAACTGTGCGCTTATCTAAGCTTAATTGTGCGTTGGAATTGCGCGCAATTGCCATATCGAATGGCATCCAAAGCACAGCAGGTTCTCCTGGTTACTCATAGCAAACACATGCAATGTTTCTGCCAATGGACCTCCGCGTTACCCGGAGTTCCATTGGCTGAAACATTGCTTGTGCACAGCCTTACTATGGTCATAACGCGTAGATTAACGCGCAGATCGGCGTGCTATTTGTGCGCATTTCATGTCAGGACTTCTAGTTTTAACTGTATCTATAACGAGAAGTGTTCTCATTATAACGATATCATTTCTCATTATAGCGATATGTTTTCTCGTTATAATGTTCCTGTAACGAAATATCTTCTCATTATTACGAGATTTTTTCGAGTTTTTTTCTTTTTTTTCCGTTTGAGAATCTGGACGGGCATCCATATTCTGTATAAATGGTGTCCTCTATTCAGTCTTAGACAGTGAGGCAGTCAAACAGTTTAGACTGCAATAGACTGGTTGTTATCAAACTTAGAGCGTTGTTTGAGTACAAATGGGAAGGTGCAGATATGATAAGGTTAACCTTGAAACACTAGCAGCGTTTGGATCTACAGAACACTACCTGTTGCAAAATCTCTGATGGGGGATCAGTGTAAAATGCACATGGAAAACCAGATTTTTGGGAAACCTTTATGGAGCCAAATATAAGTGGCTTTCAACCATTCCCGTCTTTCCGTTGGATCGTAAATTTGTAATATACACTGGTACTATCATATGATATGTGTGTTTATCATATGACTCGTCCGTTTTGTTTACTTTAAAACATTTGATATTTTGCTTTCATATTAACCAGTGATAAATAAAGCCTTCCGTCGATTTCATTGGTCAATTTTAAAACTAGACAATTTGATTGGCTGAACAAAATAAAACTGGGCCACATTTTCATAATTTGCGTAATTAGAGTTGGGAGCTTTCATTGGTCAATTTCAAAACTGGACAATTTGATTGGCTAAACAAAATACAACTGGTTGACATTTGCATAATTTCAGTAGGGAGAATTTACGTTATCTGTCCTATTTAGGGTGGGTTATATTGTATTAATCTTTTACCTACAAGAAAAACGCCATTCATTTTTTTTTATATTTTCACTTTTTGCTTCCAAAACATAGGATATGACCCCTCATTGGAACGAGCTCGTTCCAATGAGGGGTCATAACCTATGTTTTGGAAGCAAAAAATGAATTTTTTTAGTTATACGAGGATGTTTTTTCCAAGTGCCGTCTGCAACTCAAGTTAGGGGATGTGTTAAAATGTCATACTAAGCGGCTAATTTGTGCGTGTGTGTGTCATATGATAAACAGAATATGAAATAAGTGTTTTTCTTATATGCTATTTATGAAACTCGTCCGAATTTTCCGTTTGGGGCTCGCCAGAGGCTCGCCCAAACGGAAAATTCTTAGACTCGTTTCATAAATATCATATGAGAAAAACACTCATTTCATCTCATCTATTTATACGTATCTGTACACAATGGTATATAGGATGGGTATGTTATTGAAATTCAACAAGTGTTATTGATATTTTCATATTTTCTCCCGGGAAACACTTGGTGATTGAATTCCGCGCATAGGAGGTCACAGAGACATTGCTATTAATGTTCTTTTACGATTCGGGCATAAAGCTTGTCTGTTTCGTTTCTCTTTCCGTGATTGGCGTGTTGGGCCGATTTGGACAATCTCATATATGATAGCATTATCGTGTGAAAATATTGTCTAGCGTTTAACGACACGTCCTTAATGATTTTACAAAGTTTTGTAATCCACTGATTGTCTTGCTACTACGTGTTGGCGGTACGGTCTTTCCCATTAGCTGGTTCCAATTCCCATAATTCACCTGGTGAGTTCCTATTCATCCTTGCGCTGCCCGATGTGATTTTGTAGGCTTCCATCTTTTCCTTCCAACAATTCTCAACACGCCCACCAGTTATGCCCGCCACGTCTAGTAATTAAGCACGAATCCCCATACAAGACTTTTCTAAGCTGCCCAGATGTTTCTATAAACTTCATGTACAATTCCCTGCCATGACTCTGGGACGACGATTCTTTCTTCCTTACTTCTACTAACCCATTGTGCCTACACACTAAAAACTAAAGTGTTAAAACTGATACTTTCAAGGTGTTAAACCCATTCTTACTCGTAGGGTTTGATTTTAACTCTCAAAGTGCAAAGCTTTAAGCACTTACACATTACAATCGTCAGACATCTGAAACTTGAATGGATGGCACTTCCCATGTGTCTAGCATTGGTGGTTCTTCCAGAATCGTCCATAATTAGATTTGCGCTTGGTGGGTACATAATTAAAAGGACACAACGCAGATGACGCGGATCAGGCTCGAGAGTTCGAGCCTGATCCGCGTCATCTGCGTTGTTTCCTTTTAAGTGTCGCGACATTACACTTGTCAAGTGGTATTATTGTAACACCTGTCAAGTTCTGGGATATCTACACTTGAACAAAGTGCTAGTTCAGCTCTTAGTGTTAAATACAGCATTTCAAGTGTAGTTGTTAACACTTTAGTTTTTAGCGTGTAAGCTCTCATCAGCCATGGTCCTTTGGCTACAATATTTTATCCAAACTCCTATATAGCTCTTTCCACCCAGGTCCACTATACCAATTCAATTAGTTTTTTTAGGGGGATCCTATTTGGTCATTGGACCCAATCAGTAGGTGGTTCCTTTACTCTTATGATCCCCTATTGACTCCTGCACACCGCCTACCTTCTTGGTATCCCACGATTTCTGGATCATGGACGACTCCTGTTCGTCATCTAGCTCACATACAATCTACGCTTTATCACTTGCAGTCAAGTGTAGATGGTTCGAGGAATGAGATTAATTTTCCTTTATTTGTGTCGAAAGTTTGAGCATTAAGTAAGACCGCTAGTGTGTAATACTTCTAACGACTCATGAAAGGATAAAACGAGAGGCCATCCTTCTGCGATGGCACAAGTGCCATATCGATTAACCCATTCACACGCGTGTGTTATTCTGTGTTTGTTACACGCATTCACGTCTACGATTATTAGAAGGACACTCGGCTATTCATAACTCGTCCCCTGAGTTCCAATGTGTTCTATGTGCCACACATATTTTATCGCCAACCAAATTTGCGTGGGGAACCCGTGTTACTAATTTTAGCTATCGCTGGCGATTCAAACTGTAATTGCGGTGCGCGATTTGTAGAAAATTCCAGTGAAATGTCGCTTCTACTTAAAAATAGTCCGTCAACGATTGCCGCTCCGCACATATGTGCGGAACATATTTTCATTTTCCGCATGGTTCAGTGTTGCTGTAGATGTGAACAGACGTGTAATAACTGCTGTGCACCTCTAATTGTGGGTCGGAAATATTTGTTATGCTCTTGTGCCACCCAGGGATGTGGCTAGAGGATTTGAGCTGGGGGGGGGGGGGGGGGGGGGGGCACCGATGTAAATTCCAACTGTGAGTGGTTTTCGATAGGTGGTTGCACTGCAGCGCTGGTTGATATCTTTTAACCCTTTACCCAACGAATCTCCACATCCGCCCGCGTAATATGCAAATACAGCTGCTGAAAAAATATTTTTCGAAAAATTTCAACAAAGCCATATCATGTGACCCCTCTTTGGAACGAGCTCGTCGAGCTCGTTCCAAAGAGGGGTCACATGATATGGTTTTGTTGAAATTTAAAAAAAAAATTTGAAAAAATGATATTTAAAATAATGAATTTTGAAATCGTCTGCGTTGGGTAAAGGGTTATGAACCCTTCTGAAAATTTTCAATAGTCCTGAAACGGAAAAAGCATCATTTATAATGTACCCGGGTCAGAAAATTTACCGGATTGATGTCAGAGTCGAAATTTTGAGGCCATGTCAATTTTAGAACAGGAAATTTGAAACTCAAGTTTCCAGTTGGAAATAAAAGATCAAAATTTCTCATCATTAGTTGGAATTTTAATATTTTTCATGAACAATGTTAATTTATTGAATTTCCAACTATTTGATTTTGACCTCAGAATTTCCAACTATTGAAGAAATGAAGAAAAAATACTCCTAGATGGGGGGGGGACACCCCCCCCGCCCCCCCCCCCCCCCCCCCCCCCCTGTCGCCACATCCCTGGTGCCACCACCATAAACAGCTATCAACACCACTGTGATCAGTGATCTTTTCCACACCCGTGGACGCTATACAATCACATTTCAGACAACTGAATGTGTGTGCTGTCTTCCACGTCGTAATCATGGAAGTCTCATCGCAACGTCTCTTAGCGGTATCGTGGAAAATGCGTGTTGAACGCTAATATAAATTTATGGCTCTTTAGCCTGCTCCCAACGATCGTACGAAGCAACAGACAATATCCGTTGTCGATCAATAGACTGATAGGAAAATCCATTTCGATTAACCAGCTCTCACAACGCGACGACACGAACCATACGTTATATGGTGACTTGTCATAAATATCATGTCCCTTAACACCATAAAAACATATCAGCAATAATCACCCCATCAGATTATGTGGTGTGATGCTGATAAGAAATTCGATGGGGATACTCCTCCAGCTGCTCGCCTGTTACTGACAAACGATGGGTCGATATACAACCTGTCAGCCCAGTAGTTCAATCTCGCGCTAACAGTAATTAGATTTTAACAGATGACAACCCAGAAAAGCCATCTCAAGTGATAATAAGAGAGTGCAGTTCCCGTTTTTCCTTCATTTCGTTATCGATTAGTGGGTCTCCAGTAAATAACTAAAGACGCTTTCTTATTTGTTCCTCTAATTACGCACTCAAAAGAACCTTGCTCATCAGATTCGCTTCCAAGCTTTCGAATTCATGGTATTAGGTTTGAACAATGTGGGGGTATTGATTGGATGTCCACAGTTGTCCTCAAATGGTCACATGGTTAACTAAGTAGAAGGTTGTGGTGGCAGACCGTACAGACAACTTTGAATCTCAAATGATAAAAGTGCGTTATAGGACACAAGGGTGTTATTCTAGTGAGGGACAGAGGAGGCCTCTCTCAACAGTCGAAAAACTTATACACCCCTGCCAATTGGAAAACTAGGGAACGATCTAAAAATACCGCATTTGGGTTCAATGGTGCTTTGGAGAGAGAGACATTGTTAGTTTATCTTTATTGGTATTGTATCTACATTGTGGCCAATATTGGGAAGGAAATGGAAGGGGAAACCGTCCCCTCTTTCGAAGGTTAGGTTAGGTTTCATCTTGTGAAAATCAGCCCTTCTATTGGGAATACTTTAGTGAGGCCCTGGGAGGTCGGCTACCATATCAGCGGCTATCTATAACAGACTTTGCTTGCAGTACGGCTAAGCCTTTCTGTCTGGGTCCAGCATAATATATATACTGACGTCATTTCGTTAATTACCGATAGAATATTACCGAATCGTCAAACCAAGGACAATCTTATTGAATGCAGCACCGATATTGTCATTCAGTTGTCTTGATTGCCATTTTGAATACATGTGAACATTCTTATGCCAATAACGAATATCATTAAATACTCATCGTACATTTAGCGTTCCTCTTGCCAACGACGTTTGGAACATGGTTTCGGATTCGGGTTTTCGTTCGCTGTGTTTTTGGTCATTCTTGTTTCACATTCTGAAATTGTTGTCTTCGAATCGTATCAGCATGGTGTATCCCTGGATGAAACAATGGCATTGTTCTCTCGAAAAACAGGAAAACGGATAAGCTGATTTTGATTTCAGTTTTATTCGTTTAGGTGCGATGGCCGAAATGGAAACGTGGAGAAATGGAATACCTACGTGGCCGGTTATGTTGCGGCGTCATCACCATGGTGCAATGTGGTGTCAGTGCGCAGAAAGAGCTAAAGAGCCAACCGAGCAGTGACGGATGCAGTTGAATGCTCAATAAGATTCCACTCGTTAGAGCAGAGTCTGTTGCATTCAATGCTCAATTGATTATTTCACCCCTTTGAACTCTAGTGGTATCTTCCATGCCAGTTTAATGGTATCAATTAGATGAGTCCATATTCATTATTTGGGGCAGACCAATCAATATTTTCAACATGCAGCCTCGGGGCTGCACGTTGAAAATATTGATTGGTCTATCCCACATTTACTGAACAGCCATTCTATTTAATGACGTTATGACGTATCATGTTCCTGGTCGGAAAAGCAGCCGCTTTTTCAAAGGGTTAACTCTTTTGATGAAACCGTCATCTACGTTTCTTGGAACTCGACATCTGACACTCCATCACAGAGCTGGCTTGTCTTCAGCGCACCCTTTCCGAGATGAAACGAAGAGCTGAATGTGGAGTCACTCATTCAATCAATCACTCGGCAGCTCCAGTGCCGTATTAACCCATAGCCGGGCCCCTAGGCTTTTAGGTACTTCGGCCTCGGGGCCCCCTCCGGCACTTCAGTCTTAAAGCCCACTGCAGCTGACAGACTGACCCTGGTAAGGTAGGCACTATGCCGCAGTACATAGCCCTATATCCATTTTGCGGGTCACCTGAAGAATTCCACTCACAACTTCACATATTGTTTAAATAAGCATTAAAATAATGTACTGTATATAAATATATATATATATAGTATACTTATGAGAGTATATATATGGATAAATACATATGTATATGTATCGCGACACGCAGAGTGCAAGGTGCCTTTAACCATTGGAGCCCTAAGGAGCTGGTAACAATGACCCAGCAAAAAAAAAAAAATTGGCGGCCCCAAGGCTTCAGCCTGGTCTGCCTTATGAATAATACGGACCTGGACAGTTCATTTGCGCGATAAGAGTCGAGTCATCCGAGCAATTCCTGTTCCATTCACTGCCCGATAGCTCACTTGCATAATAAGATTCGAATCGTCAGTGATGGTCTGTTCCAGTCACTGCTCGACTGATTTCTTACTTGTCACCAGTACATAATCTGTTCCTGTCCCTGCGCGATTAACTCTTAGCTATTTGATGAAACCATCATCTCTGTCGCAGGATTACGGGGGTAAATTGATGTTCGAAGTGATGGAGGAAAATTTATGTTCTTATCAGTGCTCAACCGACAGCCAGTGACTGTCGTCTGAACCCCAGTTCGAACTTAACCCTTACCACCTTATCAATGCCCTGTCCGCTTGGGACTCTTTTGATTCCTGAAGGTGCCTGTGGGTTACAACGCCAGAGGGTGATCAACGATAATTCACTGAAAAGATTATTTATTTACATGTACGAAGCAATAAGATATGAAACAAATTATTCACAAAATTATTCACAAGAATACACTAATTACGCGGATAAAAGTTTTTTCTTTAGGGCCCTCGACGTCTCCAACAGCTAGCTGTGTCCGCTGCATCAACCTCACTTCATCTTCAGTTTCTCACGGTTTGTGATACATACAAAATGTCTATTCACTTCTCGTTGCTTTCTCCTTGCAGGGTTACTTCACAGTCATCCGGGCTTAACACATATACTATTCTGCTTGTGTGACTCTATCAGCGTTCTCACAGTTCAATCGATCACTTTGCGCCTTGCCTGGCTTTCATGGGGTTAAGTTATTCTTCGCCTTCAGATATATACTTAACAAAGCTTACATAATAATGTTCTAAGAAGTGTTCTCAACATCACCAATTCTCGCACCGCCTAAAACTATTTTAACTCGCGAGCTATTCAAACGCTTACTCAAGCTCTTAATACGGTTTCTAGACCTCAGCGTTACAACTTTTACTTCTTTGGCTACTATGCCACTACGGTTGGCAACCGTTAACAAACTACTATCGGTTCCTTACAACCCTCATAGGATTACGACAATACGCGGACTTTCAATCTCGGTGCCTGTGACCCTCGACAGCCAAGGCTAAATTCGGACCTTCTCTGAGTGCCCCCAGGCCATCTGCCCCTCAGAATTCTGCTTCACTCATTATACAGTCGGAACGGAAAGTTTAAACATATTAATTCTGATTTAACGAGTGCTTTGTAATTCGGTATGGATAGAGATATTAATGCGAATTTTGTTTGAGGTAAACTATTTTGACATTTCGGAGACAGGATAGATGCGTAATATGGGTGTGTGTCCAGAACATGTGTGATGCACTGGTTTCCAACAGTTAGATTTTAACTGGCTTTAATTACCCAGATAATGATAACCGGAGAGAATATTGTCTCTCTTCTTTTGATCTGTTATCAGATAGCCCATATGGCGTTCAACAAGTGCGCCATAATGGACATTAAACTTCATACTTCATTTAGAAGCTCTTGAATTAACGTTAGTTTGACCAATCGGTTTTCGGGGTCCATCACATACCTATCTTTACGCTTTACATTTAACCCAGGCAGAAATATTATCGAAATATTTACACTTATAAACAAAAAAATCGCAATTTTTAGCTATCACCTTGACAATCTACACTTTTTGGAATCACACATCTGGCAGGCACCCAATCACACAACTAGCTTGACTTCGGCGACCATATTCCTGAGATGAGTCGCAAATGGATTCACTCGTTCGAACAAGTGCTCGATATCTCTTTTGCTCGATAAGATTCGAGTCGCTACTCGATAGCTCGCCTGTTTGATAAGATTGGAGTCATCATCCCACATCTGGCACCCCTTCAAATACGTGGCTTGTCTTCAGCACCCCTTTTCCGAAATGAGACGACTATTCGTAATAGTATTTACTCCAAGGAACAATTACTTTCCTTGCGCTTCAGCACACTCGAGGAGTATTCCCTGAGTCGAGACACTATCATGTACTTGGCTGCCTGTTTCAACAACTTACATTTCAATTGTAAATAGTGTAAATCCCTATTCATTTGTGAACCAATCTATATATCTTGTAGCCCCATCTATGTATTGTTTTTCTGTTGTATTTATGGAGAGGAGTTAACATAAGTTGTATAACTCCAATCCTTTTTGCAAATTTATGGCAAATAAAATATGTTTAAACTAAAACTTACAATTACACTTCAGCTCAATCGACCAGTTAGAAAGCACACATATCATCAATGGGACATATACACAGAACAACACACGCGTGTGTCGTTCTGTGTTTATTACACGCCTTCACGTCTATAAAATAATTATTAGAAGGACACTCGGCAATTCATTTGACAACTATTAACACAGACAACACATTTTATCGCCAACCAAATTTGCGAGGGGAACCCGTGTTAATATTTCTTCCCCGAGTTCCAATGTGTTCTATGTGCCCACTGGGAGCCTACTGGCACATAGAACACATTGGAACTCAGGGGACGATTTTCAGCTATCGCTAGGGATTCAAATTGTAATTGCGTTGCACGATTTGTAGAAAATTCCAGTGAAATTTCGCTTCTATTTAAAAATAGTCCGTCAACGATTTCTGTTCCGCACTTATGTGCGGAACAGATTTTTATTTTCCGAACGGTTTAGTGTTGCTGTAGATGGGGATTTCATAGAACACGTGTGTAATAAAAGTGCGTATGGACCTAGAGTGGATGGAGTTTAGGTAAATGGGGCGATCTGACTGATTTTACTACGTCTTGATCGCGTACAGAGATTATGACTAGATATATTGCGGAGTAGAGAATTGACAGAATGGAGCCTGGGACTGGCTCTACTAGCTTGTTACAGAAAAGGGTTTGAATGTAAAACTCTTCCAGTAAACGGTCCTTTCGCTCTACCAGAGTACTCCAGAACAATAAAACAGAACCATGTTCCGAAGTACTCAGACCAGCTAAGCTAAAACAGTAACAAAACAAGGAATCTACTCAAGTCTTGGGCTCTTCTGTTCTACCAGAGTACACCCGAACCAATCAATCAGACCTTAGACGGCTCTGAAAAACGAGGAGGCTGGTCGAATCCTAACTAGATAAATAATTGTCGGGGTTTTCGTGGTAATTAAATATACTCCAGTTCAATAGATTTATGCGGCTCCTCATTCCTATAATACTACGTGCTACTAATATGGGCAGGCTCCTAGAAATATCAGAACTAAATAACGTCTATTTCGGTGGTATTTTGTCGTTATCGAATTGTTTGTGGGAATTAAAAATAACTCCATTCAATCGAACACACACCACTTATCGGGCTCCGTGGTGTGTGGGAGCAGGAGCAATGAACAATTTACAAATCTCCATGGCAGGTAAACCAACAAAACCCAAAAGACTTTTTTTTCTGCTACTGATTTAGGAAACTCTGAATCTGACGACGATTTGATAGATTCTTATAAACTACCGGACGAAAATAGCCCAAGATTTATTATTGAGGGATGATGTGCGCTTCCTATTGAATGCATTTTTGAATAAAGAATGGACTTCAATAAGCTATCGCAACATTGGTCCGTGGTCTGAAGGGTAGTAGAAGCCTTCTTTTTAAGATTTTGTTGTTCGATGTCTTTTATTTATTCACTTTATCAGAGTTTAACAGCACTGTCAACAGCCAGGGTCACCTCACATCCGCAATGTTGTCAGAATAGCTTCATATGAGAAACATTCTAAGCAGTAACTTAACCCTTTGAACGCTCGTTTCCTGGAATGGTATCGCCTGTGTGTACACTTACACTGAAATTGGTCGGTCCAAAATCAATATACAGGGAGGATAAAATAATAACTGCAGTCTGCAGCCGTCTGGCTGCAGACTGCAGTTATTATTTTATCATCAATGCCCCGTGCTTTAACCTCTTATAATAAGACAAAAATGGGGTGAAATTATGCCTTGGACCTAAAAATCGGTCTTACGGGTTCAAAGCGTTAACATTAGCTCTGAGTATTCACATCTTCGTTGATCTCTGCCTTGGCATAAAACAGTTTATATACTTCCACCCCCAACAGATAGCAGCTGTGAACCGTATGGAAATCCCAAATGATGGAAAACAAATTAAGACCAATACGAAAATCTAACCCCAAACCTCCAAAAGCTATCAAAATTGTTTACTTGAACGTCGGAGTGGATTTCTACGTCCCAAATCCACTTCTATGTTTAAGGTGCCAAAAGTTGGGGCGGTTTTATCGATTTTACATCGCGATTTATTTATTTATTTATTGGTGTTTAAGATCACATATTTCAGCACAATGGCTAACCATGACCGTGACAGTTTTACGGGTGGAGGAAGCCGGAGTACCCGGAGAGAACCACCGAGCAACGGCATTTGTTCATCAAAAAATGTTTTATTAAAAATTATTGGAGAGTGCCAGCAGGCACTCTCCAATAATTTGTAATAGGACACATTTGTATAAACAAACTATTATTTACGTTTGACGGAATAAGAAACATGGATAAGGAAAATGTTGGATTTTTCACTCGTACCCTCATTTTTTGAAAGGTCTGATTCTGGCTTCTAGCAATCAACCAGTTAAAAAAACACTTTATTATTTTTAATCTACATTTTAGTTGTTCTATATTGATTTTGTGTTGTACGATCACTGTTACAAAAACAAACTATCAGTGAAATCATCATGGAAGCTCTAGTATTTTACTTTAGGCTCTTACAACTGGATTTTAGGCATCGGCGACCATCCCATCAGAAATAAAAAATAAAAAAAAAATAAATAAAAACCGCCCTCCCTCATTCGTTTTAAAACGAAATTGCATGAGAATCAATTATTTAATTTTGTTTGGCCAAAAAAACACAATATCCAATTCAGAACGTATACAGAAATCGCAATAGTTGAGTTAGAGTCAGAGTTGAAAACAAGAAAATTTGGAAAAAAAATAGAGAAAGAAAAACAAAAACAGTTATCAGACAACACATCCAAAGCTTTTCAAGACGCTGTTACCCGCAACGGATTTAAAAGCTTTGAACTGATGGACGTCGGTGTCAGCATCGACGAAATATTCGTACAACTGCGCTTTACACATCAGAATGGTCCCTAGAAATAAATCACCAAAGAAATGTACCGGTGCCATTTCACCCAAACGTCCACCATCAAAATCTCCAACTCAGCATGGAAAATAAAAACAAAACCAATACAATGCAATCGCCGAGGTTTCAGAGCAAATTTTAATGAACTGAACCTTCTAGATTAAACATATTTTTATTTGCCATTCAACAATGCAAATCAGGACTGGAGGACAAGTGCTGACCACTTAGAAAACCCTCTTGAACCTTCTAAGCCAAAAGTATAAATCTACTGTTCTTTGCCTGCAGGACACTCTTTTAATCCTTTACCAAACGTAACGGCCAAAACCGGCCAGCACTATTCTCAAAAATCGCCAATTAATTTTCATTATTTTTTTCATTTTTTGTCTCAAAAACATAGGTTATGACTCCTCGTTGGAACGAGCTCGACGAGCTCGTTCCAACGAGGGGTCATAACCTATGTTTTTGAGACAAAAAATGAAACAAATTAGTTATTCAAGAATTATTTTTGCAAGTGTCGTCTGCTTTTCAGGTTAGGTTAAAGGGTTAAAGAAACCCGAATCTCAAGATCATTCTGCTTTTAAGCATTTTACCTCGTCTAATATCTAGGCAGATGATGATAGTGCTATCTTCATGTTCGTGTGACGTTTGTCGTTGTTAGAAATGACGTTATACACCCTCCTGTACCTTCATAAACAACTTTACCGATGGTAGATATACGCTTAACGTCTGATAAATCTGTTACGTTATGTTCTATTTACGTTTCACCAAATAAAATCCTGCAACTGAATGGTCTTGATGTACTGGTCCATCAACTTTCAACTCCATATATTTTGTTGGGTGATCTCAACGCACATTACCCACTTTGGGGTGCTCCTTGCTGCCAAGAAGATGAAATGGCTAAAATATTGGAAGAGTTAATAACATTATATTAGATGTTACGTGACTTCCCCGCGTTCTGATTGGTTGAACAGAAACACCCTATTTTCTGATAGTTCGTCAGCGAAATCACACAGACCTACTATCATTTTTGAAAAAAGAATAGTGCACGGTAATAGTGCACGGTTATAAATAGTAACATTCGAATTCGCTTAGAAAATTCCATTGAAGCGTAAATACTTTACAAGACATCTCGTCCCATATACATTATTACATTTAGTTTGGAGAAATAAAAATATGTGTATCGAAAGTGGAGTTTGTAGTAGTGTTGGGGCGGGGAGGGGGTTAATGGAATAATGCTATTGTGTTTCTTAGGGTTTTGGTTCTCTACCTCTCTATTCCAGAACTATGAGTGGCAGAATTAACTTAGTTTACCTGTATAAACCCTGAACCATTTTCTTTTCTCTTTGTCTGTGAACAAGAATATTATCTTGCATATATGACCGATGAAGAACCCCCCCCCCCCCCCCACACACACACACACATACATCTAATATAATATAATAAATATAGCATGACTTTTCGTTGACTATGCCAAAATAGTGGTCCTCGAGGAGAGAATAGTCCCTCCGCTACGCGTCGGGACTATCCTCTCCTCTGGGACCACTATTTTGGCATAGTCAACTCAAAGCCATGCTATATTTATTAAATATGATATGTGTGTGTTCAATGATGGGTCGGACACTTATCCCGCATCTGGTTCGTACACATTAATTGATTTTACAATTGCATGCCCTTCTGTCTTCCTAAATTTTACTTGGGAGGTCTAAGATGACTTGTACACCGGAACGACCATTTTCGAATTGTATTGGAGGATGTGATTCTGGAGGACGATGAGAGGGTGTCCCAGTGGAACTTTAAAAGGCAAATTGGGATACTTTCTCAACACTTTGTTCCGAACGGCTCACACCGACGAAATTTCAAGAAAGCGTTCACCAACTGGAATATTTTGCTACAGAAGTGTTGGACATTGCAAACACAGCCATTCCTAAATCCTCGGTAAATCCAGGACGTTGACAAAACCCTGGTTTGATAAAGATTGCAAGTTGGCTGCAAAGGAGCGCAAGAAAACATAAAGGGAATTTAATAAATCACTAACAACAAATAATTTAGACAAACAACGTATTAAATTGAGCAAAACCCAGACGACTTAAAAAAAAACAAAAAAGAAAGATGGAGAACTTATGTTTCTAAATTTAACCAATCCACCTACATAAACACAATTTGGAGAATGATTAAAAGAATTAAAAGTCCAGCACCTGTAAGACCACAATACACTAATTATATTAAAAAAGCGATATCAAACAAATTGACCTCAATTGTAATCCAGAATTCGTTAAAATTAAAACAAAACAACCGAAAAACCAAAGGTTTATCTCTAACAATTTAGAGGATTACAATGAACCGTTCTCTATGGAAGTGTTAAATAACTCTTTTATGAAGCCCCCCCCCCCCCCCAAAAAAAAAAAAAGAAAAAAGAAATAATTGTCACTGAGCCCGATGAGATACACTGCCAAATTTTATAACATGTGCCACAATCATCCTTTGAATTTCTATTATCAGTTCTCCACGAAATAAGGGCGACTGGTCAGTTTCTACATTCTTGGCATCAAGCAACGATAATTCCTATTCCAATCCCGATAAAGTTCATTGCAATATTGCAATAGGTGATTGCAATCCAAGTAATTACAAACCTATTACAGTAACAAGTTGTATGTACAAAACCATGAAAAGGATGATCAATCAGCGACTTGTATGGTTTCTAGAATCGAACAATCTTCTTGTGAATGTTCCGTATGGTTTCAGAGGCAATAGAGGTACTGTGGATCATTTGATTAGATTTGAAACGTTTATAAGAAATACCTTTGACAGGAAAGAGCACGTTGTCGCTATCTTTCTTGACCTGGAAAAAGGCATATAATACAACATGGAAGTATGGGATTTTCAAAGATCTTTTTAACATGGGTTTGATAGGCGTATGCCTCATTTTTTTTGAAAACGTTTTAAAGGGCCGCCAATTGCAAGTTCGTGTTGGATCTACAGTTAAAAAAATTAGAAGTCCTGTCACGAACTGCGCGCTTATCTAGGCTTAATTGCGCGTAGGAATTGCGCGCAATTGCAATATCGAATGGCATCCAAAGCACGACAGGTTCTCCTGGTTACTCATAGAAAACACAGGCAATGTTTCTGCCAATGGACCTCCGGGTTACCCGGAGGTCCATTGGCTGAAACATGCTTGTGCAAAGGCCATATGTACAGAATTTGCTAGCCTTACTATGGTCACAACGCGTAGATTAACGCGCAAATCGACGTGCTATTTGTGCGCATGTCATGACAGGACTTCTAGTTTTAACTGTACATTACCTCGTTACCCTTTGCTCAGTACAAATAGCATCATCGACGCAGTTGAGAATATGGTAGACTCTTCCTTGCATGTTGATGACTTTTTAATCTACTATAACAACAAAAACATGAATACCATCGAGCGCAAACTTCACTGCATGTGCTTAAATAACATTCACAAATGGGCCACATAAAATGGATTTCAGTCCTCGAATACCAAAACAAATTGTGGACATTTTCGTAAGCTTAGGAAACATAACTTCGATCCGACGTAGAAAATAAATGGGGGTACCTTTAAAGTTCTTAAAGAAGTGAAATTCTTGGGTTTATTATTTGACAATAAGCTGACGTTATACTTCTCATATTAAAAACTAAGAGTGGGGCTGTAAAGATGCACTTTACCCCTTCAAAATTGTTGGTAGCACTGACTGGTGTGCTGATCAAAGCACATTTTCCATCTGTATAGATCACTTATTAGATAACAAATAGATTACAGTTGTCTGGTTTACGGCTCTGTATAGATCACTTATTAGATAACAAATAGATTATAGTTGTCTGGTTTACGGCTCTGCAAGAAAGTCGTATCTCAAAACGTTTGAGGCAATTCGTAACAGTTGCAAAAGAATCAGCACGGGTGCTTTTAGAACATCACCAATACAGTTAAAACTAGAAGTCCTGTCATGAAATGCGCACAAATATCACGTCCATCTGCGCGTTAATCAGCGCGTTAGGACCATAGTAAGGCTATCAAATTCTGTACACATGGCCTGTGCACAAGCAATTTTTCAGCCAATGGACCTCCGGGTAATCCGGAGTCCATTGGCTGAAACATTGCCTGTGTTTGCTATGAGTAACCAGGAGAACCTGTCGCGCTTTGGATGCCATTCGATATGGCAATTGCGCGCAATTCCTACGCGCAATTAAGCCCAGATAAGCGTACAGTTCATGACAAGACTTCTAGTTTTAACTGTAGATTCAATGCTTGTTGAAAAATGCGAGCCTTCTCCTGAGAAACGCAGAGTTAAACTATCACTCCAATATGTTTCCAAACTGTTGACTAACCCATCAAACCCTGCTTATAATTGTGTCCCAGACCCTCAAAATGTCGACGTTGTAACAGACACTAGAAACATATTCCTACACTGGGAATTAGAATTAAACTCTGCATGGAGTCCGCCACACTTTAATTTAATTCAATAATAGAGAACCGTGAACCCCATATTCCTCCTTCTAAAAAAACCTTCTGTTATTTTGGTCCATGCTTCTTCCAAAAAAGACAGAGACATGTTCTTTGCTATTTAAAAATGAGCCACAATATAATGCATATAATATCTATACAGATAGATCTAAAGATGGTGACAAAGTATCTTCAGCTGTTGTTACTGGTGATCAGATCACCTCATTCACTATACCAAATAGAGTTCTATTTTCACAGCTGAAGTTAAAGCTTTACAACTAGCGCTTAAACATATCGAGAATGTACAGGAAAGAAAGTAGATTATCTTTTCCGACCCACATTCCTCTTCACTAGTTTTACGTAACCCAAGGTTGAAGAACCCTCTCATTTTAAATTTCGTGATAAGTTGAATACTTACATGTCTGACCAATATGATATCGTGTTTTGCTGGTTATCTGGACATGTTGTTATCTCATGCTATACCAGAGCACAGAGTGCAGCAAAACAGACCTTAAACAATCCTTTCACTGATTTTAAACCACATATCAGTAAGTATATGGAATCTGTAAGGTGGGCGGAATGGAATTGGGCAGCAAATAACAAGCTTCATCTCTTCCGATCTTATATCAATAATAAATATACGTCCAGTAGCTTCGGTCGAAAAAATCATGTAATATTAACAAGTTGTCATATTAGTCATATAGGGCTTACACATTCCTTTTTGTTTGGGGGTAATATGTAACCGGAATGTGTTTTTTTTCCAGCAAATGTTGACAGTGGAACACATTCTTTTGTACGGTACAGATTCTCATCTTGTCTGACGGCAGTACATCACTGCAGTGTCTCTTAGAAACTTATTTTTCAGCACAAATTCCCATAAAGTTCTGTAATTTCTTAAGGAAATTAACCTTTTTAATACATTTTAAATTGTTTTATTTTTTAAACTCTCATATTTTCATATCTATTCAACAGGTTAATTTACACTGTATTCTTTAAACTGATCTCATTTTTTCATTACTGTTTTCACTACTCGTATTTATTCCTCATACTGTTTCCAGATTTCATTGACTCGTTTTTCAGTTCATAGAAAATAAGGACTATAAGGCCTAAAGAAATTAAAAATCTGTTTCTCAGGCCCTCCAGCGTGGTCCTTTTGGCTGCCGTATGCTCTCTTTTTATGTAAAAGTAAAAAAATAAAAATTAAATGTTTTATGTCTGATATTTTACTCAAGTTAAAAAAATTAATAAATTTGTCCCTTGAGTGCAAGAAGGCTTTGCAATGCTTTAGCATTGCAAAGCCTTCTTGCTCTCAAGGGACGAAATACACCACCACCAGCCGTGATATTCCATAGATGAAGTCTAAAACATAAACCAAGAACATGAACTTTTGATGGCAAAGAAATACTCACAGAAATAAAAAATAAAATAAAAAACCGCTTGCCCGCATGAAATTTTACAAATAATGGCCTGAGAAACATAAGAGCTACTTTGTGTTGCCTAATTGATATTTTTCATGGCCACAATATAGCCTGAAATGCTGATGAGGCGTTAAGCACCAATAAATAAATAAATAAATAAATAATCGAACACACACTCAGAAGCCCCCCTATTAGAAGGCTTTCAAGCGCATAGCAATCACGTGCTATCATAGAAACCAAGATGGCAGCCTCCAGTATCCAAAATGTACGACGGAAATACGTGTCACCCTAACAACACGCCCTGCGTATGCTCACCGACATCACCTATCACCATAGTAGTGGTGTCACAACATGGCCACTCACTATTTAATATTTATTTATTGGTGTTTAAGGTCACATATTTATGCACAATGGCTAATCATGGCCGTGACAGTTTTATGTGTAGAGGAAGCCGGAGTACCCGGAGATAACCACCGAGCAACGACGAGCAGCTGCCAGCTCCCCAACATCATAACGCTGCACTGCAGCACAGGCAGGGTTAGATTGGTTGAAGACATGCGCACCATCGACGTACAGTACGCTTCAATACACTCTGTCATCGTACCCCCATGTGGACAGTCGGGGTTAAGTGCCTTGCGCAAGGACACAACGCAGGAGTCCGAATCGATCGCTCAGACCGTCACCCATCCGAGGACTAACCGGGCTCGACGTTGCTTAACTTCGGTGATCTGACGAGAACCGGTTACCGCAACGCCATCGCGCCCCCTGGCCACCTACTTGACCCACCATTAAAGCCCAACATGACGTAACTTGGTGACATGATTATGATGTCACCACCCCCCCCCCCCTCATTTCTTCACCCAGATGAGGACCATTTAATCCCTGACACACTACTCACATATTCTACGTTCATTTTAGTTTTGTCAGCACTCGTGTGCTGTCGTGTCATATCACGTACAGAGATCATGTGGCTCACGGGTTAACCCTTTGAACCCGATCGGCCGCTTTTTCGGCCAAGAAGCATGATACGTCAGAATTTCATTAATTAGGATAGCTGCTAAGTGAAAGTGTGGGGTAGACCAATTAATATTTTCAACGTGCAGCCAGGGGGCTGCACGTTGAAAATATTAATTGGTCTACCCCCCAAAATGAATGTACCTCTTCCAATTGCTGTCATTGAACTGACATGGAAGATACCACCCGTGGTCAAGGGGTTAAGGAACTAATGTTATTGAATTACTGTGGTTTGGATTGGTTGAGACTAATGGCTGTTAATATCCATCGTTTTGGAATGCTATACACCAATTACAAATTCACAACTAGTGTCACGGTCTTTCACAACGAATAACGTTATATCAACTAAAAATAATTAGAAACCTGTCCAGACTTCTAATAGTCTATATGTCAGTCAGTCGTCGATAAACGCAATACTATTGTGTTAATTTGCTTTTTCACCAAATTCCCTGCAGTGAAAGATTGTAGCCTGTCGATATTTAGTCTTCAAAGTATTCTCATTTGAGTATATTCGAACAAATCTCTTTTTCATTTAACGTCTTTTATTGCACGCCTGTTCTATTAAATCCACATCTACAGTAACACTAAACCATGCGGAAAATAAAAATCCGTTCCGCACACATGTGTGGAACGGAAATCGTTGACTGACTATTTTTAAATAGAAGCGAAATTTCACTGAAATGTACTACACATCTTGCACCGCAATTACAAGTGGAATCCCTAGCGAAAGCTTAAAATCGTCCCCGGAGTTCCAAAGATTTCCATGTGCCAGTAGGCACATAGAGCACATTGGACGGGTTCCCCTCGCAAATATAGTTGACGATAAAATGTGTATTTCATGAACGATTCGTTAGTCCTTATTTATTATTAAATACACTGCCTTCGAGTGAAGGATACAGTCTGTTCACTGAACTTTATATATTGACTGATATTTATTTTAAAATGAAATTATGTAATAGTCGACAAGCTTCTAATAATATGCGTCCGCTGTTCAGTGTGACACCAAGCCATTTCACAATATATGATACGGGGATGGGGGACACACACCCCATTACTATATTTTTTCCATCTTGAAGGAGGCCAGAGTACCCGGAGAGAACTCAGCAACGGCGAGCAACTGTCAGACTCTACAGACTTAGACTCAGACTAACTCCACACAAGCAGAGTTAGCAGTGTTTGAAGACAAGTGCACCATCGACGTGCAGTACGCCTTAGTACACAACGCCACCGTGCCCCCACGTGGGCAATCGGGATTAAGTGTTTTTCCCGAGGACACAACATGGTTGCCGCAGGTGGGCATCATTATACTATGTATGTCTGTAAAAACATAAGATTGTGCAAATGTGTTAATATACAAAGACATTTCTGTTATATATAGAATATACCTGTAGTAGCTTGGTGTACCAAATGTTCCCCACGAGTGGTGAAGTGGTGTTAACCGCGAGCCTTTAACACCACTTCACCACGAGTGGTGAACTTTTGGTACACAAAGCTACTCTGGGTATATTTTATTTATACCATGATCGTCAGATTATTAAGAGTTGCTATTATTTTTCTCGGTTTTACTGCGCAGCAGACATACACACGTGCGAATCAGGTTTTTGATTACATGGGCCCCGGTCCTCGGTACTTCCGCTGTCAATTTTATCGTCGAAACGAAATGGAAAAGGAAACACGCAAATCACGGGGTCTTTTTTATTTTAATAACATAATAACATACTATTTTGAGTTATGGATGCTTTATTAACATGATACAACGCATGTTTGTTAATTTTTGGTATCTTATGAGGAAAACTCAATTAAAAACGTAATAAATAATTGCCGCTTTCATTCCACTCTTCGCGAGGCGACAAGCAATAAATTTAGACAAGTTTTCATTTGGGGTCCCCTATGGCCTACACAATTGTATGTAACTCCAGCCCAGAGGCGGGATGGCCATATGGTCCACCGGGAAATTTCCAGGTGCCCTTCCCCCTTTGGGGGGCCCTATGGCCCACATAATTGGTGCAGTCCAACACCAGTCCCATTGTTGCTTGAAAGTTTGTGAAAAGGACCAAAAGGCGAAATGGATCTGTTTACATGGACTACCGACATATCAAAAAGTTGGCAATACACTCAGAGGGAATTTGAATAAACGAACAGTCGCGTCTGTCATTGATCGCTCGGATGCAAGAAACAGCATTCTCACAGTTCGACAAATCGAAAAAATGTTCCATTGATCCGAACTATAATTGGCCCGATGGATCCCGGCCCCTTTGTAGCAACTAGTTTTGACAACTGAACGGCAAGGATGATACAAAACTGCCATCGAAATGCCCCTGATCGCTCAGATGCAAGGAAGTAGCTGTCTTTCAGTTCGAAAAATAATTACTATCAACGGAGAACGATAATGATGTCACCCCTAAACCCTCCTTATCGACAACGCCACCTGTGTCCATGACATTTGCCCCTCCCACCTACTTTCACTATGCACTTTTATCACTGAATACACTGTAGTTGAGTTTCCGCCACTTCTGATCTGTCACTCAAACCTTGGGAAGTAATATCTTTTCCCCTATTCTAAAATTAACTAAATCCAAGAAGTACTATCGACATAAACTACTCGATCAACTTGTTAAAATGATCATTCGCCCGATGGGCTTTCCTTGGTAATTTTAAGTATTTAAAGCATTTCTGTGTAGGTTGTGAAAATCATTAATGTCCTTGAAATCTTAAAAGTACTTTAATGGTCCCTAGTTCAACGTATCAGAGCAACCGTGAGTGGGTCTGAGAAGGGGTTCAAGAGTATACTGAACCCCTATACGCCGCACTCTTTCGTAGATTTCAAAACCATATTTGTTTTTAAAGCATTGTAATGCCAAACAAACTCCAACTGTGTGTATGTCTGTGAAACTGAAACAGGCCTACGATATATTCCGTAAGATATCGTCGCCTGAGTGCTAGAATGTTCTATGTCCCTTATGGGACTATATATTATCTCCCCTATAGGACATAGAACATTCTAGTACCCAGGCGACGATATGTTGCCTCTTGTTTTGATATGTATTTTATCAACAATTCTGTCGCAGGATTACGGGGTTGAGTGATGGAGGAAAATTTTAAGTTTTCATCAGTGCTCAGTCGACAGCCAGTGACTGTCGTCTGAACCCCAGTTCGAACGTAAACTTTGCCACCTTATGCCCTATCCGCTTGGGGCTCTTAGGATTCCCGAAGGTACCTGTGGCTTACAACGCCAAAGGGAGATCAACGATAATTCACTGAAAAGATTATCTATTTACATGGCACGAAGAAATATAATATGAAACAAATTACTCACAAAATTATCCTTATGAATACACTAATTCACGCGAATAAAAGTTTATTCTTTAGGGCCCTCGACGTCTCCTAAAGCTAGCTGTGTCCGCTGGATCAACCTCACATCATCTTCATCCTCTCACGGTTTGTAATGAATACCAAGTGTCCATTCACTTCTCGTTGCTTCCTCCTCGCAGGGTTAACTTCACCGTCAGTCAGCTTGTGCGAATCTATCAGCGTTCCCACAGTTCAACCACAATTCAATCGGCGTCTACCACAGTTCACGATCACTTTGCGCTTTGTCTGGTTCTCACGGAGTTAAGTTATTCTTCGCCTTCAGATATATACTTAACGAAGTTCACATAAAAATATTCTGCAAAGTGTTCTCAACATCACCAATTCTCGAACCGACTAAAACTATCTTATCTCGCGAGCTACTCCAGCGCTTTCTCAAGCTCTTAATACGATCTCTAGACCTCCACGTTACAGTTGTTACTTCTTTGGCTACTATGCCACTACGGTTCGCAACCGTTAACAAACTACAATCGGTTCCTACAACCTTCACAGGGTTACGACAATACGCGGACTTTCAATCTCGGTGCCTATGACCCTCGACGGCCTAGGCTGAATTCGGACCTTCTCTGGGTGTCCTCTGGCCAACTGCCTCACAACGACCCACAGCCTTACACACCTTCCGACTGGAATTGGCTGGAATGAATGTTTCGAGAAATCCCCCGATTTTTATTTGGATAGCCAGAACATTTATTCTCAGTTAATCGCTTCTCTTGAACTTGGCCACTTAGATCTATCTTCATTTAACGCTCGCTTTGAAGTTCCTTTGAAAGACTCGCGTTTTGGTATCTTTTGACATTTCGGAGACAGGATAGATGCGTAATATGAGTGTGTGTCCAGAACATATGTGATGTAATGTATTCTACAATTAGATTTTAACTGGCTTTAATTACCCAGATAAATATTACAGAAGAGAATATTGGCTCTCTTACTATTACTGATCATCTGTTATCAGAAGCCCATATGGCGTTGAACACATGGCGATATGGACATTACATTTCATGCGTCACTTAGAATCTCTGACAAACCTGTTTTCGGGGTTTGCTACATATCTATCTTTAAGTTTTATGTTTAACCCATTCAGAAAAATTATAGAAAATATTTACACTTTTATACAACAAAATCGCAACATTCAGCTATCACCTTGACAAATTCATCGTCCAAACCTTTACAAGTACTTTAAGATTGAAAAAGGTAATGTAAACTGAAATTATGGTGCGAGAACGCAGTCTTACGGATCTAGAACCGGCCGAACAAATAATGAGCTTGGTGTCAAAGGCAACACGTTGAAGAAGCAAAACAAATCCAAGAGATTTGGTACAATACAACCAACTACCTACGGTTCACTTTCCCGACCAACTAATGTACCTCAGATGATTGAATGGTACAGCGAAGAGCTTCAAGCTGTTAATGCGTTTGTTTTGAATATTTCAGGCTAACATCACCGTGGTTAAATTATACTTTTTAGAAATGTTCCGAAGGACATTGTTACCGACCGAAGCCGTTAAGAGTAATGTAAACAGAAAGATTTTATCGAAAATTGTCGTGTGGAATTTCTTATTCCTAGTTTAGGATTCACTCTTAGTGCACTTACCCTCTATATCATAAATAAGATTTATAATTTAACAATTTGATAATCTCACTTTAAAGAGCTTTTGTTTCGAGGCAGTTATTCTCATTTTTGTGTCATCTAGCCTTTACAAAAACTGTACTGACAGTTCTGTCTTTTTCTAGTCGTCCCCCGAGTTCCAATGTGTTCTATGTGCCTGGAGGCACATAGAACATATTGGAATGTAGGTGAGGCAGTGTATATGAGCTGAGAACTGGAATTTTGATATGCTTTGATTTTTTTTTTCAACTGCTAAATTTGTAAATTACGCGGCGGATTCGGCCGATTCGTTAGGTAAATGGTTAAGTTGTGCGACAACGGCATTTTTTCTTATAAACAAGACCGCCAACTCTATATGAAATTGCGTGGTTCCAGATCACATAGAGACTCACTTGTTTGGATTCATCGGTGGGTTTTGATTCTATCGGGGCGCGATGGCTTAGTAGGTAGAGGTACAGGCTGCAAACCAAGAGGTCCTCGATCGAATCCCACCTGCGGCAACCGCGTTGTGTCCTTGGGCAAGACACTTCACCTCCACTGCCCACGTGGGGACACGGTGGCGTGGTGTACTAAGGCGTCCTTCATGTCGATGGTGCACTTGTCTTCAACCAATGCTAAACTTGCTTTATGGTGTTAGTATGTTGGGGAGCTGACAGTTGCTCGCCGTTGCTCGGTGGTTCTCTCCAGGTACTCCAGCTTCCCCCCACCCGTAGAACGGTCGTGGTCATCATTAGCCAACATCCCCATTGGCACTTTCTCAATCCCCCGACTACAATATTGACTCTTCCCCTCATGCCTTTCTTCCTCGTATCTCTCCTTATCTCTCGTGTTTTCATCCCATTCTTCCATTAGTGTCCCAGTGAGTCTTATTCCGCTAGGCAGGTATTTGGAGCATTCTAAAATGAAATATTCCCAGATCTCCGTTCCTCTGAAGCCGCAAACTTGGCACCCGCTTTCCTCACCTAATGACACCCACCAACTGCAGTGACTTTGGTTTACTTTGAACAATAATGGCTCCTCCCCCAAATGATCTATCAAGTTACATCTCAAGAACTAACGAATTATTTTCTTTTTCTTGTATAATCCGCCCAACCAACGTTTGACCCTCACTCCAGCTAGCCAGTTTCTATTACAATCCTCGAGTATCCCTCCCCTGATAAATCTACATCCGGTCTTCAATCCGCCTTCTAGATCTACAGTCTCAATAGAACAATTCTCCACTAGATCCCACTCCTACCTTGCCCATCCTGTCTGAATTTTGGAGTCCCATACATAATGAAACGTTCTGTTTCAGCATTTGCTACTTGTTTGGATTAGCGTCCAATTTGGGTAACATAATTGCCCCATATCTATTCTATCTTTAGCAAGCATCAACAAAAGTTCCCCTTTGACTACGTCAAGTAGGACTGCGTTATCTGACCCAGCTATTCACCTATCTGGATCCTTGTGCAGAATCTCCAGATTTTACTTACACTGCCTTTCGATTTAAATGGATCGCATGTTCAAAAAGATACTTTGTAATCCCACCCTCTCATGATAATTCTTTGTAACAAGCACCTTGTCAAAGCTATTCCTCTCAAGAAGTTTTAACTGATTGAGTTTTCTTTCCCCCTTTGTATTAAGTTTGTTGGTGTGGTTTCCGTACATGCCTCTACATGTAACACATAAATCCACCCACAAGTATGTGTATTCTCTCGTTTCCCTCTCCGTTAGATGCTTGGGCTTCCTCTCCACTAAGAGCACTTCTTCACTGACACCCAGCTTCCACTTTCGAGACTCATCTACCTTGTAACCTAACGGTATTACTTTACTCTTGTGTTCATTCAATTCTACTCGCCATTATTTTCAGCTCACCCAAAAGGCCATGTGAGCTTTTCTCATCACTTAGTCTTGGCGTCCGTCGTCGTCCGTCATTCTTCGATTCTGGTTGGTGGATTTTCAAAAATCTTCTCCTCTGAAACTGCCAGGCCAAATGTTTTGAAACTTCACATAAATGATGACTGGGACCCCATCTACCAATGATCCTCATTTAATGTCGATCTGGTTGTAAACATGGCCACAATTTCGGCTTATAGTTACTAACTATAGGAACCCTATGGGAAATGACATTTTCATCTTCTTCTCTGGAAAAACCGAGGCGACGGGAAAACAAACCTGGCAGGGATAGTCTACGGGAGGTCGTCTACAAACGATCCTCATTTTGTTTCCGTGGGTTGAAAAACATGGCCGCCAGAGGCATTCTGTGATTCTGATTGGTGGATTTTTTAAAAATCTTCTTCTCTGAAACTGCCAGGCGAAATGTTTTGATACTTCACATAAATGATGACTGGGACCCCCCTCTACCAACGACCCTCCTTTAATGTTGGTCGGGTTGCAAACATGGCCGGCCACAATTGCGGCTTATAGTTACTATAGAAACCCTATGGGAAATCACATTTTCATGTTCTTCTCTGGAACTACTGAGCCGACGTGAACCAAACTTAGCAGGGATGGTCTATGGGAGGTCCTCTACAAACGATCCTCATTTTGTTCCCGTGGATTGAGAAACATGGCCGTCAGAGGCATTCTTTGATTCTGATTGGTGGATTTTCAAAAAATCTTCTTCTCTGAAACTGCGTGGCCAAATGTTGTGATACTTCACATAAATGATGACTGGGACCACCTCTACCAGCGATCCTCCTTTAATGTTGATCGGATTGTAAACATGGCCACAGCTGCGGCTTATAGTTACTATAGAAACCCTATGGGAAATCACATTTTCATCTTCTTCTCTGGAACTACTGAGCCGACGTGAACCAAACGTGGCAGGGGTAGCCTATGGGAGGTCTTCTTCAAAGGCTCCTCATTTTGGTTACCGTGCATCGAAAAAGATGGCTGCCAGAAGCTTTTTTTTTTATTCTGATTGGCGGATTTTGAAAAATGTTCTCCTCTGAAACCACAGGGCCAAATGTTTTGAAACTTTGCATGGTTGATGACTGCGGCGACACCCTCTACCAACAATCCGCATTTAATGTTGATCGGGTTGCAAACATGGCTGCAATTGCGGCTTATAGTTACTATAGAAACCGTATGGGAAATCACATTTTCATCTCCTTCTCTGGAACTACTGAGCAGACGTGAACCAAACTTCGCAGGAATGGTCTATGAGAGGATGGAAATGTGTGGCCGCCAGAGGCTATATTCTAATGCTTAACGCAATGCCTCTCCTGTCTGTACGAAGATCGGTACTGTCAGCAAAATATTGTTTTTTGAGAATCTGGTAAGGGTTGGTTCCAGTTTTCTTCACTGAGAACTAGGAAAAAACCCAAAATATTGTGTATACAGTACAAGTCAAAATAAGTTGTAGCATAACTGCAATAAACTAAGTAAACTGCTGCTCTGCACTGACATGATCAGAATCTGACATTTTCTGGAAAGCTATCAGTGAAAACTGTCCAGATAATGATGTCAGCTTCTGGTCTTATCAGTGTAGGAAGAGAAAGATACATAGTTTATAGGATTATCCTACAACTTATTTTGACTACTACTGTAAACAAGTTAGCTGTAATTATATTAATACATTGTTTTATTCTCAATTTACTTATTATCTGAAATACTGAATGATGACAGGTGTCTGGAAAGCATTGGAGGTTTGTTTATTTTGTTTACCCAGTAGTGGTATTTAAGATATGATTGAATTGGAGTAAAATGTGTTTTCTGTAACCCTTTACCTATTTGAAAGATAATACTGTCTGAAAAATTGTAATTTTCAAAATATTTTACCTTCTTTTACTGATTTTTTTTGTTGAAACAGAATTCATAAATGTGTGCATTTACAAGAAATCTTCTTTGAAACTACAAGGCCAAATGTTTTGAATCTTAATGTGACTGATGACTGTAACCCCCTCTACCAATGATCCTCATTTAATCTTCATCGGGTTGCAATTATGGCTGCAATTATGGCTTATATGAACCCTATAGAAAATCACATTTTCATCATCTTCTCTGAAAATACTGAACCAATGTGAACCAGACTTGGCAAGCATAGTCTATGAGATGTTCTCTACAACTGTTACTCATTTTATTCCTGTTGGATGAAAAGCGTGGCCGCCAGAAGCATTCTTTGATTCTGATTGGTCAATTTTGAAAACTATTCTCCTCTGAAACCATAGGGCCAAATGTATTGAAACTTTGCATGGTTGATGACTGTGACTCCATCTACCAACGTTCCTCGTATAATGTTGATCGTGTTGCAAACATGGCCACAATTGCGGTTTATAGTTACTATAGAAAAACCCTATGGGAAATCCCATTTTCATCTTCTCTCTGGAATTACTGAGTCTACGTGAAGCAAAACTTGGCAGGAATGGTCTATAGGAGGCCCACCACAAACGATCCTCTTTTTGTGCCCGTTGGTTGGAAAATATAGCCACCAGAGACATTGTATGATTCTGTTTGATGGATTCAAATGTTTTGAAACTTCACGTGATTGAGGACTGGGACACCTTCCAATGATCCCCATGTAATGTTGATTTTATGTTGCAAACATGGTCACAATTGCTGCTCATAGTTACCATGGAAAGCCTATGGAAAATCACATTTTTATATGTAGTTCCAGTTGAGCGATTACAAGCTCTTTAGACCCTCTAGTTTTATTACACGCCTCTTCTATGAAATTACCATCTACAACAACACTAAACTATGCGGAAAATAAAAATCTGTTCCGTACATATGTGGGGAACGGAAATCGTTGAAGGACTATTTTTAACTAGAAGCGAAATTTCACTGGAATTTTCTACAAATCATGCATCGCAATTACAGTTTGAATCGCTAGCGATAGCTGATAATCGTCCCCCGAGTACCAATGTGTTCTATGTGCCAGTAGGCTGCCAGTAGGCCACCAGTAGGCTGTCAGTAGGCTGCCAGTAAGCTGCCAGTAGGCTGCCAGTAGGCACATAGAACACATTGAAACTCAGGGGACGAAATAGTAACACGGGTTCCCCTCGCAAATTTAGTTGGCGATAAAATCTGTTCTTTTTGTTGATAGTTGTCAAATGAATTGCTGAGTGTCCTTCAAACAGTGATTTTCAAAGGCGTGTAATAAAAACAGAATGACACATGTGTGGCCTCTTTCTATCCTTCCGCGCTAGTACTCGTGCCATATCGATTAACCCATTCACACACGCGTGTCGTTCTTTGTATATCCCCGTTTGTTTGTTTTTTGTTGGAGTTTAATGACACTTTCAACAGCTAGTGTCATATCGTGTTGGACAGTTTTATAGAATTTCTCGGAAAGAACCACCGAGCAGCTACGAACACCTGTCAGGATCTCCAACCTACTTGTACAGAATTAGCAGTGGTGAAGGCAAGTGCCCCATTGACGTGCAGTACGCATCAGCACACCGTTCCCCAAAGTTGGCAATCGGGATTAAATGTTTTACCCAAGAACACGACGTTTTTACCGCTGACCAGGATCTTACCGTCGACCTTTCGATTTAAAGTCCAATGCTCCAACCACTGGGCGACCGTGACCTACAGGGGTATGTACAGTCTATGCTACACTACCGTTCTAAACTACCAATCATTATCCTCACCCCCACAATATCACTAGACATACCATAACGTACTACATATACCAGACATATAATAAAACAAAGCAATTGGTTGGTTAATAGAACCAAGCACTAACAGGGGGCCTATAGGGGTATATACCGCCCATACTATACTACCGTTCTAAACTACCAGGCATTACCCCTACCCACAATACCCCAATGCCTAGCATTGCATACTACTTGTACATGTCATAGGATAACATGAAGCATTAAGTGGATTAATAGTACAAAGGCCAGTACTAAAGGCCAACATGGGACTTGTAGGGGTACAAAGCGTACATCGTATGCTACCACACTAAACTATCATACATTACCCCCCCCCCCCCCCCCCCCACCTCCACAATAACGTCTGGTCTTACATACTACCTAGACCAGTCACTTAAAGCATTAGGTCGATTAGTAGTACCAATGGCTTTCGGGGGGCCCACAGAGGTATATCGTCCATACTATACTGCCGTTCTATACTGCCAGACATTACCCCCACCCCCACTCCACAATACCACTTAACCTGCCATAACGTACTACCTATACCAGCCGTAGAATAATACAAAGCAATCGGTTGGTTAATAATAACGAGGACTAACAGGGGACCTACAGCAGTATATACAATGCATCTTATGCCCCAGTTCCAAACAAACGATTATAATACTGCCTGATCTAACATTAAACAACCAATACCAGCCATTAGATAATACAAAGGATTCGGTAGGTTAATAGATCTAAGAGGGTAATACACCAACAGACCATTCATCCTATACTGCAAATATAAACCACCAAGGACTATCTCGCAATACCGCACTGGGCGACCATACATGACCCCCAACCTCACAATAAGGCTTGACCTAGTAATAGAAGACATTGAATAATATGAATGCCCAAGGCTAATATTATACCAACATTGATATATACCAGTTCTACCAGATCACCCCAACCCCCTTCCGAGAAGCTCGACACCCCCTGACCTGAATAACGTTATGTCGGAATGTACAGTGGACAACAACAGCGGTCAACGTCTCTATGACGTCGCGTGCGCATCATGACGTCACGACATCAATAACAACGTCAACCGTTTCACGGGAAAAAACTTTCAAGAAAAGTCTCACCTTTACCATCAATTTTCCATCACATACCCATACTATATACCCATAGCCCAGTGTGTACATATATCACTGTATATACCATAGCATACTATATATGCTGTACGTGCACTGCTTGCCGGGTCTAGCTGGATAGGGCTGGATTTTTGCACGGAACAAAATTGCTCCGACAATGGCTCCGGTTCCTATGGGAATTTAACATAGTTGCTCCGGCAAAGCTCCGGGTAATGAGGGTCGAAAACCTCCTGCTATACTACTCTCGGTAACTTCACATCAGCCTTAGGTCGATGTAATAACCTCTTTCTTTATTAAACCAAAAAAAAATAATAAATAGATACAAAGATATGTTACAATTTTCCGACAGTGCTATTGTATCTCATTCTTTTCACAAAGTCCGAAGTTTTCTCTTTTGGTTCCGCTCTCCGAACGTCTCGGCTTCCCCGCTGGGGAAGCCGCGACGTTCGGATAGCTGAACTTTTTCCCACTTCTACAAATGTCCGCTTACGACTCTGTGTTTTAGTTTGCGATGAATTTTCTGTTCAGCTCCCTTCTTCTTCAGCTTTCTCTTCCTCCTCCCGATCCTTACTTATTGCAATCATTAATTCGTGACCATACAAAACTCTTCTTCAAACCCCTCTACCATGCCTGGTAGCACCAATTTTCCTGATTGCGTTCGACGAATAACTGTGAACATTTCCATGTAAACAAATTGATTTCGCCTGCTCACGCATCAAGGGGTGGGTGGGTGGGGGTTTGGGGGGCGGGGGGGGGGGTGTTGGTGTTCTAGCTTGGTTCATATCGGCCGGATTTGAAGCCATATCGGCCGATTTTGATAATGGCCAATTCTGGGAATGACAATCCTATATAATAATTAACTCTTAGAAGCCGGGAGTCGATTTTTTTTGTCCGTGTGTCCGTGTGTGTGGCCGAGCCAATAACTCGAAAACTGTTAGGGCCACATTCATAAACTTCACACAATTATAAAGGACCATGGGAGGATGTGTCACACACCATAGCCGGGTTCGTACCTTCAAGGTCAAGGTCACATTTCAAGGTCACACTAAAAGTCGGTCAATATTCGTGTCTCAGCCATAACTCGGAAACGAATCATAGTACAATTGTTAAACTTTTTACGAATGTTAAGGACAGTCAGAAGGTGTGTCGCGTTTTATAGTTCCGCCGCATCTGCAAGGTGAAGGTCACAAGGGGGGGGGGGGGGCTGTGTTACCTTAGAAACATTCTTGTTCTTGTCTGTGATGTAATACGGCAGGTAATCTGGCTGTGGCGGTTCGGCTATCTTTGGGCTGGGGGAGAATTAAACACTGAGCAGGTGCTTCTAGGCAAGTGTCGTCTGCCTGAATAGACAGACGTCACTTGACTAGAAGCACCTGCTTTACTGTATGTCATGTTCAATAAATTTATTCTGATTCCCCGGCTTCTAAGAGTTAAGTTATTTTTTAGTCCCCATCTGGGAACTAATTCTGGTATTCACATAAAAAGGGTTCACATTTCTATACCCGCACAAACGCAGCTCCCTATAATTTCTTTACATCATGATATCATGTTAACTAACCGCGTATTTTGGTTAAAAATATCGCCCTCTGAGCTTGAACATCAGCATCGGTCGATCCCAATCCTTTTGCGACCAAATCAATTTGTCATGTATACTGGTGGCCGAAACTTTTGTTATCACACAGTACGTGACATCAGCTGTAAGCTTTGCATTTGAGCCGTTTTCTATCTCGAAGTTACCACTCAGTGAAGGAAATGGAAAGAAATTACAACGTGCGACCTGAATAATAATATTTTATTTAGGAAGGAAGCTTGCCAAGAATTGGACGAATTGGTAAGAGGATAGTACCACCAATGATTGCCCAAGGCTCTTACTCTGGCCAGACAAATCAGTTTGAGATCTCTATTCTGCAATCTACTGATGAAATTGAAAGAACGTGAGAACCGTAACATGTTTATAAAATCACTAGGCTTGGAGGAGTGGCGACTGAGTGGTCTTGGAGTTTTAATTGAGAGGGAACCCAGACCCACCGGGCCGATCACTACAAAGTGGTATCCCGCAACTGCTTGTATATATGAATATACCAGATACAGGTCCCACCTTTCTCTCTCTCTCTCTCTCTCTCTCTCTCTCTCTCTCTCCCTTATAATCAATAGTCTTATTCCACACTCTCCAACTCGGTAAGACGCCCATACACTCTAAAATCAATTGGGTTAAAATTTAACCCAAATCAACTGGGCTGAGTGAATATGAACCCAATTGGGTTCATATTCACTCAACCCAGTTAAGTTGGGTTAAATGTTAACCCAAATGTTTTAGCGTGTCGCAGACGGGATATTAAGATAAACAAGATTTAGTTTCCATTGTAATCAAATCAAAAGTAACCACACCAACATTTGTTATCCTACAGTTGACAATACCAAGCCCCTCCGCCTCTCTGTGCCCTCTCAAACACACACTGATTCTTTTAAGGGTTTGTGGTCGAGCTTTTCCTGGAATCATTTTCAGACCGCACGTTCTGCAGTTACTTGCTAAGTATTCAGACTTTTAGTAACCGTGACGTAGAGAGAAAGTGGAGGGACAGCCTCGCCACAAGCAAGGATTTTGTTGCAGTTTCGAGTTTTGTTGGATATTCTTACACGGCGCCCTTTCACGGCACAAATTACCACTTGCCAAAGCCAAGGTGGATACACTTTATGGTCAGCATATTTGTGCGGAGTTAGTACGTTAGGGGGTCTAACAGTTGCTCGCCGCCTTTCTGTGGTTCTGTCCGATAACTCCACCCGTAAAACTGTCCGATACGAGGTGACCCTGGCTGTCGAGAGCGTCGTTAATCCACAATAAACAAAAAAAATTAAAAAAATAACGCATTTCACTATTAATATAAGTTAGTTTTCAAAGGATAGGGTCAACATTTGATACGTTTCAGTGGTCGCTTCTCTAGAACAGAAATGGAATTCAATTGCGTGACTCCACAAAAAAATTACATCCAACTTCAAGACGATTTGACACACCCGTTCATTTGCTATAAATGAATAATGCTGAACAAACAAAACATAAATTATGGAAGGTTTTTAATGTACCGATGCCTAGCAGCCTCCGATAGCTTGTTAACCCTTTACCAAACGTAACGGCCAAAACCGGCCAGCGCTATTCTCAAAAATCGCCAATTAGTTTTCATTATTTTTTTCATTTTTTGTCTCAAAAACATAGGTTATGACCCCTCGTTGGAACGAGCTCGTCGAGCTCGTTCCAACGAGGGGTCATAACCTATGTTTTTGAGACAAAAAATGAAAAAAATTAGTTATTCAAGAATCATTTTTGCAAGTGTCGTCTGCTTTTCAGGTTAGGTAAAGGGTTAAAGAATACGCTTTGATGGACAATTGAGTATTTACAACATATTTTGGTTATTTTTGACAAAATATAAGTGCCGTGATTGGAAACTGTTAGTTTAAACATATTTTATTTGCCATAAATTTGCAAAAAGGATTGGAGTAAAAGTTATACAACTTATGTTAACTCCTCTCCATAAGTACAACAGAAAAAAACAATACATAGATGCGGCTACAAGATATATAGATTGGTTCACAACTTCACAAATGAATAGGGATTTACACTATTTACAATTGAAATGTAAGTTGTTGAAACAGGCAGCCATGTACGTAATAGCGTCTCGACACAGGGAATGCATAGGGCTGGACACTGTTGACTTTCTCTACGAAAGCTCTTGAATGGCAAGATAAAGGAGGGGGGGGGGGGGGGGGTGACGTTTATAGTACGTCTCGTCTAGTGCAAGAGAGAGGCTAGTCGAGAATATAATGACTCAGTTGAAGCGGCCGCTAGCTAGGATGAACGCTTGGGTTGGAAACTGTTTGTTGTATTTGTTTTCATGTAAGGTAAAGGCCATGGCGTTTGATGAAGCTGTCACGGCATAAAACGTCATAGCTTGGGAGGAGTTATTACCTTGATTGACTTAACGCTATCATAAGGGGGGGGGGGGGGAGGGTCGCACCTGTCGTTGGATCATATATCGACTCGTCCTAACAACTCTTTGATATATGCCCGTAGACGAGGCCTCGACTTCAATACACCATCTCGGAAGCCCACATGATGGTTATAACCTACATATATATTTCACATGTATTGTCCAGTCAAAATGTAGCGCGCAAATAATTCCTGGACAGTATCATTCGCAAACTTATATCAAATACGTTTGGCTAGACCTGTTGTTTAGTTTGACAACATAAACTGCAATTATTCTTGTGTTATGCATTGACATACATTCTTAAAAGCTTGTCAATACCATTATTGGAAATGTGTGAACATGT
This sequence comes from Pictodentalium vernedei, assembly GCA_031216915.1. Lineage (NCBI taxonomy): Eukaryota > Metazoa > Mollusca > Scaphopoda > Dentaliida > Dentaliidae > Pictodentalium > Pictodentalium vernedei. Next base: position 26,627,189 of record CM062289.1, read on the forward strand.
AGTAAAAGTAATTTCAGAAGTACCAATTACAGCAAAATCGATGATTTCCGTATTGAAAACGTATCGACGCTTTCACAATGAAAGATTATCCTGATCTACTAAAAAATTGCTATCTTTTCATAAGAAGTGTATTCTTGCTTATATTAAAAATTGTGTGTCGACAATTTTTGATACCATAACTTTTATAGAAACCCATCGATGAGAATTTTGTACGTACTGTTTTAAATTGTGTAGGGTCTCAGAGGAGGCGAGTTTTTCTTGAAGACCAACAGGTGGGCCGGACGTTGTTAACGAAACGTTAGATAGGAGGGTCGGTATAACCCCGATAACATATTTTTTTTCCGGAGAGTGCAATTTTTTTTATTAAGCCCTTTTTAAAATCTATTTCATCCTATTTGTTGTTTATTATGATGGCCTGTGATGAGACAAACGATAATACATGCACTATCATGATAGATGTGTTAATTTTTCAAGAAAAATGGTTTCAACGAATCATCTCCTGGGGGTGGGTACCAATATTGGAGAGGAAATTTTGTGCCTGCATTTTAAAATTTTTTTTTAATGTTTCGGGTCAGATTTTGCAGGAATTTGCATTGGTTTTGTCCAAGAGAACATTCTTAATTGTTTAACCCTTTACCCAACGAATCGGCCACATCCGAACTTAATAGACAACAAAACAGCTGAACAACTCGTACATGCCTTTGTGACAACTCGGCTCGACTACTGCAACTGCAGCATATACAGAACTGTGCAGCTCGAGTAGTCACTAGAAATAGAAAAACTTGCCACATAACACCTATCCTTAAGGAACTGCACTGGCTGTAGTATGCCGGGGAATCGAATATAAACTGTGTCTGCTGGTTTTTAAGAGCCTTCACGGCCTCGCACCACCCTACCTCACTGAGCTTGTAAATCGGTATGAACCAGCCCGAGCTTTAAGGTCCGGCAATGAAACTTTGCCAAGGGCAAGACGGAAGACCGCAGGTGACAGAGCATTCTCTGTGGCTGCCCCCACTGTGTGGAACTCACTCCCAAAACATATAAAAACTATCAGCACCTTAAATTCATTCAAGAAAAGCATGAAAACATATTTCTTCCAACGGGCATTCCATTAGTTTTTGTAAAGCCAAAGAGCACTTTTGTGGAGTTTATGCTTATAAATTATTTATTAATTATTTATTATTATTATTATCCGCCCCGTGTAATATGCAGATTCAGCAGCTGAAAAAATACTATTTTTCAAAAAATTCAACAAAACCATGTCATGTGACCCCTCTTTGGAACGAGCTCGTCGAGCTCGTTCCAACGAGGGGTCACATGATATGCTTTTGTTGAATTTTGTTTTTAAATTTAAAAAAATGGTATTTAAAATAATAAATTTTGATATCGTCTGCGTTGGGTAAAGGGTTAAATGGTCTAAAGTAACTTGAAAAATGTCAGATTCAAGAATTAGGATCAAACAATTAAGATTCTTATCTCATGTTAAGCATAAGGGCCAGAGAAAAGGCTTGCAAATATATATAGACCTTAATCAATAACGTTTTATAACATTCACTGAAGCCGAGGGGTCCTCGGTTCGAATCCCGCCTGCGGCAACCGCGTTGTGTCCTTGGGCAAGACACTTCATCTCCATTACCCGCGTGGGGGCACGATGACGCCGTGTACTAAGGCGTACTGCACGTCGATGGTACGCATGTCTTCAACCAATCTAACCCTGCCTGTGCTGCAGTGCGGAGTTACGATGTTGGGGAGCTGGCAGCTGCTCGTCGTTGCTCGGTGGTTCTCCCCGGGTACTCCGGCTTCCTCCACCCGTAAAACTGTCACGGTCATGATTAGCCATTGTGCATAAATATGTGAACTTAAACATCAATAAATAAATAAATAAATAACATTCACTGAAAACAAAGACAGGCAAAATCTCATAAAATCAGTAAAAATAAACAAAACACACAACATGACAGTACCCAAGAGAGGAAGTCTCTGATCCATTTGTTTGAACAAGAAAAGATTTATTATCAATAGTAAGCAAGTTAGTAAGTTTTTTATTGTGCAGTATGTGAATACAAACATGAAAAATGAAAAAAATCGAACTATACAGACAATCGTTATCATACTGCAAGGAAGTGACATAGTCAAAGAACCTGTCTTCCTGTCACTCCCTGAATTGTTCTCACGACAGCAGATGTTTATGTAATATTACCCGTTAACCTCAACTTGATACCGCATACAAGTTACGTACCATAGAGCGTATAATATGATTGTGACAAAGTGAAGAATGAAAGAGAGCGTGTGTTAGGCAAAACGTTCTGAAAGCCAAAGGCATTGAGAGAGTACCAGAGTAAGCTGCTTAGAGAGCGTACCCAACGAATATGGACAGCTTATTTAAACCAGCGCGTACGCGGCGCATAGCCCCGCCCCGCCCAGACACATAATCCGCATCCATGTCATGGGCTGAACAGCAAGCCACCACTGCCCTGGAGGTATTATTATGATCCCCGTTGAGTCTGTAGGTGGGATGGGGAAATCTCACCCGAGGGGAAAGATATTTGAACCAGACCCGAGGCTTGCCGAGGGTCTGGTTCAAATATCTTGCCCCGAGGGTGAGATTTCCCCATTCCCGAATTCAGACTCATCGAGGATGATTTTTCTCCCCATACACGAGGATTACGTCATTATAATTGGCGGTCACGTGCTGACATACCCAATATATCAAGTCGTAGTCCTTTCGAAAAACGAACAATTTCATCGGAAAGATCGTACAAACGTTAGGTATATACCATAGGTATATACTAAAAAAATGATTTATAACACTGTCTGTTAAGGGGTTAATGAAGTTGCACGTGTCAAACTCTAATGTAAAGGGCATTGTGAGATTATTGATCGATCGATAAATTCGCGAAGTGATATTATTAAATCTGCAGAGAAACATGGGGTTGATACAAATCAAGTTTAATATTTGAATAATAATTAAATACTGAATCTTTTTCAAAAAGGAACAGATAAAAAGGTAAAAAACGAACGCAATTTAAGAAGCGTTTTTTGTGCAGACAATGATGAAATAGTTCCGGCGACCTAATAAAATATGTTAATGAGTATGTCACGTGGGGTGGGTTGGATAGAAATATCCCACCCTGCTGTCTCACCCAGGACACGCGTATGTTTCACGTATAGTGGGGGTAGAATATTATAATCCGACGCTTGCCGACTGTCTGGACCAAATATCTTGTCCCGAGGGTGAGATTTTCCCATCCCACACCCGTACCCATCAGGGATTATTTTTCTCCCCCACCATACAGCGGTTACGTTAGCCAGAGGTAATCGGCGGTCACGTGCTGATATAATCAACTCATGTGGTATTCGTTGTTTTGAAAAACGAATGATACCATCGGAAAGAGCATGCAAAAGTTATGTATATACCAAAGGTATATACCACGACATCAATTAGGAACGGTGGCATCTTGGGGTTTAAAGAGTTTTAGAGCATCAAACTTTGAACACACGGCATTCTGATGACGTCATTATGAATTAGTTGGTAGCCAAATACTATGTATCCCGACATAATAACGTTGTAAATGTATAACGTCACGTGGGCGGGGTGGAATACATCTGTCTCTCCCTGCTATCTCACCCTGGACAGACGTATGTTACACATACAGTGGGGGAGAAAACTGTATCCATGATTCGAGATTCGCGTTACTTACAGTTTGGGTATTCGGTATTGTTGCATGTGACGTGAGAAGAAATATGATTCTAGAAATCTGTTAGACACGGAACGTTTGAAATGAGATCTTGTATATTTCTGTACCGCTGGTTCGATGTCGTTCTATAACCTTGGGAAGGCATGCAAAGGAATGTCGGCCGAAAACTTGGTCCTCGGCTTAAATGTTTGTACACTTCCAGATTGCCTGGTATCCTTGTCATTAGGATTTGTGTATATTTGAAAACTATTATTAAACGAGCTGGGGAGTTTGTTGTTACGCCAATCATACATGGAGAGGAGAACCAGTAACTTGTAAATATCTTTAAATTTCAAAATACGGAGCGTTCTGAAAAGAGGGTCAGTTTGAGAATTTCGTTTTTTCTCACAAATGGTACGGATTGCCTTTTAAGCTCACCTGGCCTAAAAGGCCATGTAAGCTTTTCTCGTCACTTGGCGTCCGTCGTCCGACGTCCGTCGTCCGTCGTCCGTCGTCCAGCGTCCGTAAACTTTCACATTTTCATCTTCTTCTCTGTAACCGCTGAGCCGGTGTGAACCAAACTTGGCAGGAATGGTCTATGGAAGGCCCTCTGCTCACGATCCTCATTTTGTTCTCGTTGGATGAAAAACATAGCTTCCAAAGGCATTCTTTGATTCTGGTTGGAGGATTTTCAAAAATCTCCTCTGAAACTGCCAGGCCAAATGTTTTGACACTTCATATAAATGATGACTGGGACCCCCCCCCCCCCCCTACCAACGATCCTCATTTAATGTTGATCGGGTTACAAACATGGCCGCAATTGCGGCTTACAGTTTCCATAGAAACCCTATGGGAAATCACATTTTCATCTTCTTCTCTGGAACTACTGAGCCGACGTGAACTCTGTGGGAGCTCCTCTACAAACGAACATAATTGTGTTCCCGTGGCTTGAAAAAAACATGGACGCCAGAGGCATTTTTTGATTCTGATTTGTTGATTTTCAAAAATCTTCTATGAGGCTGCTAGGCCAAATGTTTTGAAGCTTTGCATGGTTGATGACTGGGACACCCTCTACCAACAATTCTCATTTAATGTTGATCGGGGTGCAAACATTGCTGCAGTTGCGGCTACTAGTCATTATAGAAACCCCATGGGAAATCACATTTTCATCTTCCTCTCTGGAACTACTGAACCGACGTGAACCAAACTTTGCAGGGATAGTCTGTGGGAGGTCCTCTACAAACGATCTTCATTTTGTTCCCATGGGTTTGAAAACGTGGCCGCCAGAGGCATTCTTTGATTCTGATTGGTGGATTTTGAAAAATCTTCTCCTCTGAAACCACAAGAGCCAAATGCTTTGAAACTTTGCATGGTTGATGACTGGGACCCCCTCTATCAACGATCCTCATTTAATGTTGATTGGATTGTAAACGTGGCCACAATTGCGGCTTATAGTTACTGTAGAAACCCTATGGGAAATCACATTTTCATTTTCTTCTCTGGAACTTCTGAGCCGACGTGAACTAAACCTGGCATGGGTAGTCTCTGCATTTTTGTTACCGTGCATTGAAAAACATGGCTACCAGAAGCATTTTTTGATTCCGAGTGGTGGATTTTGAAAAACCTTCTCCTCTGAAACCACAGGGCCAAATGTTTTAAAACGTTGCATGGTGGATGACTGGGACACCCTCTACAAACGATCCTCATTTAATGTTGATCATGTTGCAACCACGGCAATAATTGCGGCTTATAGTTACTAAGGAAACTGTATGGGAATCACATTTTCATCTTCTTCTCTGGAACTACTGAGCCGGCGTTTACCAGACTTTGCAGGAATGGTCTATAGGAGGCCCTCTTCAAGCAATCCTCTTTTTGTTCCCATTGGTTGGAAAATATGGCCACTAGAGACATTCTCTGATTCTGACTGATGGATTTTGCAAAAATCTTCACCTCTGAAACTACAAAATCAAATGTTTTGAAACTTCACATGATTGAGGACTGGGACACCTTCTACCAATGATCCTCATGTAATGTTGATGTAATGTTGCACACATGGCCACAATTGTAGATGATAGTTACGATGGAAAGCCTATGGGAAATCACATTTTTATATGTAGTTCCAGGTGAGCGATTACAGACTCTTTAGAGCCTCTAGTTCTGTATTGTGAAGATCTTTGAAGTCAATGGTACGTGAGCCCATACCTGAATACCGTATATAAGATGGTTATGTATTAAAGAATAATACAGCGTTTTTAGAGAACTTAAAGGTAATATGTTTTTCGCTCTGTTCATTGCATAAAGAGCCCTTGCCATTTTGGTACAAATTATCGAGACGTGCTGTTTGAAGTTTAGAATTTCATCCAGTAATATGCATAGAAATCTAAATGAGGTTTCTATTTGTCCTTTTCCTATGAGAACAAGTGATGTATCACCAAGGAATAACTTTCTTTCTCCAGGATTATAGGAATCATTATTGGGATGGAGAAACATAAATTTAGTTTTCTTGGCATTCAGAGCTAATTTACATACCATTCATGTTAGTGTCTTTGTTCTGAGTTAGTTGTTGAAAATAGCTCGTCTAAATTGTTGTTAGATGTGAAACATTGCACATCGTCTGCAAACGATAAGACGTTTAAGATAGAGGAATTGGAAGTGTCGTTATGTATAACAGTAACAAAATTGGACCAAGAATAGATCCCTGTGGGACACCCGTGGTGATGGCATAGGAGGAAGATGTTGCATTCGCATACCGCACGCACTGTTGTCTGTTTGAAAGACAGTCTTTAAACCATCTACTGGCCAAGTCTCTGATCCCATAATGTTCTAGCTTGCTTAATAAGATGGAATGGTCAATTGTATCAGATGCTTCTGAGAAATTTACAAATAAGGTCAATGTATAGTCTTTCGTTTATGTACCATTTGCACTTCCTACACTATTTATAAGATTAAGAATTGGTTGAATTGTTGAGTGCCCTTTCCTGAAGCCAAACTGATATTAGTATAAAATATTGTGAATGTCCAAATAACTTGATAATCTTCCATACATTATTTCTCAATAATTTTAGAAAAAGCTGGAACCAGACCCGAGGAAAAAAAAAGTTTGATTATATGGGATGAGGGTTCAGCTATTTCATATACGACGTCTTTCAGCAATCGAGTTGAAACATTATTGTAATCTTTAATTGTTTTGGTTGTAAAATCATTCAGATAGAGTATCACTTCCTGTGGGTTGGTTGGTGAAATGAAAAAGGACTCCGTCTTATTGTTGTTTCTCAGATATTCTGAGAATTGACTCGGAGTAGGGGGAACTTGATTATTTAAAGTTTTACCAATCTCGACGAAAAATGAATTAAATCTATTGGCAATTTCTTTCGGACCGTTCAGCGTAATAGTTCCGTCAGTGAATGATGAAGGTAAGGTTTGACTACGATTAGACTTATTGATAGCTTTGGAGAGTACTTGTCAGGTTTTCTTTATTTTGTTTTTATAGTCCAAAAGGATGCCGCTATAATAGTCAGCTTTGTAGATGCGGTTTAATCTGTTAAAAAAGCTGCAGTGGGTTTTATCTCGCTGTATGTTGGGTGTCGATGGCAATTTGAGCTTATATCTGTAAAGTTTCTGTTTGCTCAAGGAGGATGGCAAAAGTTCTCTTGTCATCCACGGTTCTTTTTTGACGTATTTATTTGCGATCGATACAGTTTTTAGGAGTACAGCTTTATTAAAGACTTCTTGGAATCTACTTAGGAAAATATTATAGGCATTGTTGAGACCATTGCTACTGGGGGTATCGGTGTAGTCACACAGACGTAGAAGATGTTTGAAATCATACACGTTCTCTTCGTTGAACTCATCGTGAGGGATGTGGCTAGAGGGTTTCAGCTGGGGGTACCACCGGTGTAAATTCCAACTGTGAGTGGTTTCGATAGGTGGTCGCACTGCAGCGCTGGGTGATATCTTTTTACCCTTTACCCAACGAATCGCCCGCATCCGCCCACGTAATATGCAAATACAGCTGCTGAAAATATATCATTTTTCGAAAGATTTCAACAAAACCATATCATGTGACCTCTCTTGGGAACGAGCTCGTCGAGCTCGTTCCGAAGAGGGGTCAAATGATATGGTTTTGCTGAATTTTTTTTTAAAAATTTAAAAAAAATGATATTTAAAATAATGAATTTTGAAATCGTCTGCGTTGGGTAAAGGGCTATGAATCCTTCTGAAAATTTTCACTAGTCCTGAAACGGAAAAAGCATCATTTGTAATGTGTCTGGGTCAGAAAATTTACCGGATTGATGTCAGAGTCGAAATTTTGAGGCCATGTCAATTTTTAGAGTAGGAAATTTGAAACTCAAGTTTCCAGTTCGAAATAAAAGATCTCATCATTAGTTGGAATTTTAATATTTTTCCTGAATAATTTATTGAATTTCCAACTATCTGATTTTTGACCTCGGAATTTCCAACTATTGAAAAAATACTCCTAGCTGGGGGGGGGGGGGGTGGTGGTGAGACACCCCCCGTCGCAACATCCCTGCTCATCGTTTAACTTTTAGGGGAGGGATATCGTGATGTGCGTTACATTCGTCCACGTAAAATGATCACTGCTGTCGGTTACAATTATACCCGAGATATACGTACTAACATTTTTATTTATTTTTATTATTACATAATATGGGAGCGCGGTGGCTCAGTAGGTAGAAGTGCAGGCTGCAAGCCGAGAGGTCCTCGGTTCGAATCCCACCTGCGGCTACCGCGTGGTGTCCTTGGGCAAGACACTTCATCTCCATTGCCCGCGTGGGGGCACGATGGCGCCGTGTACTAAGGCGTACTGCACGTCGATGGTACGCATGTCTTCAACCAATCTAACCCTGCCTGTGCTGCAGTGCGGAGTTACGATGTTGGGGAGCTGGCAGCTGCTCGTCGTTGCTCGGTGGTTCTCTCCGGGTACTCCGGCTTCCTCCACCCGTAAAACTGTCACGGTCATGATTAGCCATTGTGCATAAATATGTGACCTTAAACAACAATAAATAAATAAATAATTACATAATATATGGTCTATTACAGTGACCCTAGTAGGCATTGTAATGGCGGGTGAGAAACCTGCACTGAACATTAGGTCTATATAATGACAAGTTTGAAGGTGATTACCAAAGTTTATTAAGTTTATATTGAAGTCGCCCATTAGGTAAGCTTTCTTAGATTCAGAATTAATTTCTGCGAGCAACTGTGAGAGGATTGTTAAAAAAAGTCTAAGTCTGTTTTGGGTGCTGCGTTAGGTCTATAGATTATTGCAACAATACATTTAAACTTGCCCGAGGTTTCTACAAACAGTGATTCAAGAACATGAGGGATAAATATCATTAAGTCGGCGTGTACGTCAAAGGGTGTATTTTCTTTTACGAACAATCCCACTCCCCCTCTGCCATCATCTTCAGCAGGTTGACAACGGTACACAGGGCGGTGGTAGCCATTAAGTTCATAATATCATGAATATTGTAAGTTACAGAAATACCGATATAATCAAATATGTTGATGCTTGGCTGCAAGTCACATACAGTTAAAACTAGAAGTCCTATCATGAAATGTGCATAAATAGCACGTCGATCTGCGCGTTAATCTACGCGTTATGACCATAGTAAGGCCATCAAATTCTGTACGTATGGCCTGCGCACAAACAATGTTTCAGCCAATGGACCACCGGGTAACCCGGAGGTCCATTGGCAGAAACATTGCATGTGTTTGCTATCAGTAACCAGGAGAACCTGCCGTGCTTTGGATGTCATTCGATATGGCAATTGCGCGCCATTAAGCCTAGATAAGCGCACAGTTCGTGACAGGACTTCCAGTTTTAACTGTAGAAGGTTTAGGAGGTTATCCCAACTGGCATTTAATCCTCGACAGTTTAGGTTTAGAAGTGCGAACCTTTTAGTTTGTGATGATATTTTCTCTTTGAAATTCTCAGGTGAAATGTATTCACAACTCTACCTTTCAATCGTAAATGGGGCGTCTGTGGGATCATTTGAGATGTCACTGATTGTGTCGTTAAACTTTGCTATAAAGTCGTATGTATCTTTCACTTTGAATATCGCCGAGTCTAACTGTACTAGCCATTGTTGTAAAAATATGAAAAACTGACAATTGTAGTTAGCATAGAAATCTGTATATGAAACATTGTATGTGGATGGTTCATTGTGGATGATTCAAACTGTTCTTCACTGCATCTTCACAGCGTCTTCTCTCTGGCTCTCGCAATCAATTGTGGACTTTAATATTTAACACAGAGGCACTCAACAGCACACTTGACTTAAATGCTTGTCTTACACGAATACGTAAGTGATGGGTCATAATCCATTCTGATAATTATCAATTATGATATGGTGGAAATTGAATTAAGTTAAAAACTAAAAGGTCCAGAAACTGCCACTGCCCAGAACTACTTGGCTTTGAAATTAACCTTTTTTACTACCACGCCCACTTTAGCCATGTTGGGTTTGTCATGGTTGCCCGCACAAACGGCCACGTCGTGACGTCATTACCATAATGATACTTGTGAGCTCATGTTGTTAGAGTGACACGTGATCCGGTCGTCCATTTTGTATACTGGTTTCAATGGCGACATGCGGTTCCCATGACCATGGAAGTCTTGTAATAGAACGGGAGTGCGTTCGGATTTAATGGGACTATAACTACCCAAATGGACCCAACTATTTCCTCGGGGGCGCGGTGGGGTTGCGGTAACCGGTTCTCGCCTGGTCACCGAAGTTAAGCAACGTCGAGCCCGGTTAGTCCTCGGATGGGTGACCGTCTGAGCTATTGATTCTGACTCGCGCGTTGTATCCTTGGGCAAGGCACTTAACCCCCATTATCCACATGGGGGCACCATTACGCCGTGTACGAAGGCGTACTGTACGTCGATGGTGCGCATGTCTTCAACCAATCTAACCCTGCCTGTGCTGGAGTGTGGAGTTACGATGTTAGGAAGCTGGCAGCTGCTCGTCGTTGCTTGGTGGTTCTCTCCGGGTACTCCGACTTCCTCCACCCATAAAACTGTCACGGCCATATTTAGCCATTGTGCATAAGTATGTGACCTTAAACACCAATAAATAAATAACTATTTCCTCGTTTGTTCATTCCTAATTTGATGGTTCGCGGTTACCATGAGCCTGGGAGGTTTGTAATGTAGTGGACGGGGGGGGGGGGGGGGGGGGTGGGGGGAGACTGGGAGTATGTCCTATTTGACTGGAGTAAATCTAATTACACAAACTGACACGACAAGAACCTAAAATCACCAAAAACGACATTATTTAGGTTCGGATTCTTCCAGAATCTTCATTATAACATTAACACGGAGTGATATATACCCCTAGAAGGTGCATTCCAATTTAAAGAGTTTTAATTACTACAAACAACCCGGCAACTGTTTATTTGGCGCGGACGTTTCCAGAATCTTCGATTTACTGCCTATCTCAAGCACTATTCTGCCTACTCTCACCCACCGTTTGACCTGGCCCTCGCTATCTCTGTCTCGACACTTGGCCTCGACCAATCAGATCACTCATCTAAACCCGTCCACTGTCACATAATTATCTGATACAATGATTCCAAATAATAATTCCAAGCGTACCGAGCAGTGGCTTTAAGGAGCATTGCTCTGTCGACTCCATTCTTGTCCAGCAAATGATCTACCGAATAGCGACAGACTCGAATCTCATCGAGCAAATGAGCTACCGAATAGCGCCTGCAACAAGCCTCACGCGGACGACTCGAATCTCATCGAGCAAATGAGCTACCGAATAGCGACCGCAACAAGCCTCAAGCGGACGACTCGAATATCATCGAGCAAATGATCTACCGAATAGCGACCGCAACAAGCCTCACCCGGACGACTCGAATCTCATCGAGCAAATGATCTACCGAATAGCGACTGCAATAAGCCTCACGCGGACGACTCGAATCTCATCGAGCAAATGAGCTATCGAACAATTGCTAAAACGAGTGACTTCGCATGCGACTCTTATGCTCATCTCGGAAAATGGGATTCTATAACCACATACGCTTTCCTAAAAGGGATTATCGTATAAGGATTTGGTAATAGGGATTCCATTAGTGGGATTTTCTAAGTGGATTTTTTCCCGCTCCTCTTTTCGTGTATTTTATCAATGCTGTGAAGATATTTTTGCTCCCAAGGTCACATGGTCCTCTCAATGATAACGCATGGCCGTTGAGTGTGAACGCCATGGAAGTATTCATCCCGCCACAAACATTTGGACCACTCCTATTTAAAAAATTCTGCATCTGCGACTGCTTACTTTCACTTATTTATTTATTTATTTATTTATTTATTTATTTATTTATTTATTTATTTATTTATTTATTATCCTTTTTTAATCCAAATAATGATGAATGGTAAAATCGTTGTATATCGTTTAATGACTAGATTCTAAGAAAGGTATCTTGTAACCTCCAAAGAATTAGCATCTTTTCAACATGCCAAGAAGCTTCCTGTCCTTTAAACTTCGTCCTTCGGTCGCATCGATCGCTTTACATGTAAGGTCTGTCGTATGAAATGTCTGTGTATTGATCTCCGTTAATCTGATTTAATACTAACTCGAGGTTTATTGTCAGACGTTTGGGAAGTATTGTGGTGAGAAAAGTTGGTAAAAATTCAATTATAGATCCAATGCAAAACAATACCAGTTACTGGGTAACCTTATGTGCGCCGTAGTTCGTAGAGGTGGCTGTCGCTCAAATTGTGTGTGTGTGGTGTGGTGTGGTGTGTGTGTGTGTGGTGTGTGTATGTGTGTGTGTGTTTTGAAGAACACAATCATTTTTTTAGAGGAATTTAAAGTTTTGATTTTTGGTGCCCTGCCGGGAGTCGAACCTTCGACAATCTCGCCTGGTAATCAGGAGTCCAACACATAAACCACAAGACCATTGCATGCCGTCAAGAATGGCGGCTGGAATCTAGCTTTTTAGATGACTTTCTCATAATTACTTGGTTCACATTCCATTCGGCAGCAGCATCGAAGTGTGAAACGCGCTGGCTCCAGTACTACGATAGTGTTGTGATTGGCCTCAGACGAAGACTGACATGGGCGTGTGTGTGTTTTGCGAAGGACACAATCATGTTTTAGAGGAATTTAGAATGTTGATTTCTGATCCCCTGCCGGGAGTCGAACCCTCGATTACCCAGCCCATCATCCAGAAGCCCCACACTTAAACCACTAGACCATTGCACACCGTCAATTGATTGCTGGAATCCAGCTTTTTAGATGAAGGTCTCATGATTACTTGGTTCACATTCCATTCGGCAACTGCATGAAAGTGTGGAACGCGCTGGCTGCAGTACGACGAAAGTGCTGTGGTTGGCATCAGATGAAGACTGACACAGGCCTATGTGTGTTTTTCGAAGGAACAATCATGTTTAGGGGAATTCAGAATTTTGATTTCTGATCCCCCGTCGGTAGTCGAACCCGCGGCAACCCTGCCTGGCAATCACGAGTTCAACACCTAAATCACTAGTTAATTAAAGACCAATCGTTATGTAACCTCATTTAATAGTGTTTATTGGCAAGATGAAAACGAGCGTACATTTTTAGAGTCTGGCAGTCATTTTATTCCAACATAACAATTGCACTTTTCAAATAAGAACTTTTATTACTTTCCAAAGTGTGATTTACTGGGATTTCGGTGTTTGATTATAAACGATAACTTAACAGGTGAATTACACAATCAACACTTGGGTCATGTATCCGTGCGCGCAAATGCAGTCGCTTTGCCGTGGGTGTAATGGGAACTTTAATATATTTATCGTTAATAATGTAAAGTAATAAACAGAGTAATCGCTTGACTGGACTGGTTACGTGAAATAATTCATTCGAGGCGAGGGACTATATTGTAGAACACTCGAGCACATTCGCGCACCTCTGATGAATTATTTCACGTAACCAGTCCAGTCAAGCGATTACTCTCTATATAAACCGTGAAATGGATTTTGATTATTTTAGGTTGAAAACAACGAGCACAATATACATAACATATTATACGTGTTTTACACCTGTACATAAAATAAACAATTTACACGGTTATCTGGGGACGCGGTGGTGTTGCGGTAACCGGTTCTCGTGAGATCACCGAAGTTAAGCAACGTCGAGCCCGGTTAGTCCTCGGATGGGTGACCGTCTGAGCTATCGATTCGGACTCCCGCGTTGTGTCCTTGGGAAAGGCACTTCAGCCCGATTGTCCACATGGGGGCACGATGACGCCGTGTACTAAGGCGTAAAGCACGTCGATGGTGCGGATGTCTTCAACCAATCTAGCCCTGCCTGTGCTGAAGTGTGGAGTTACGATGTTGTGGATCTGGCAGCTGCTCGTCGTTGCTCGGTGGTTCTCTCCGGGTACTCCGGCTTCCTCCACCCGTAAAACTGTCACGGTCATGATTAGCCATTGTGCATAAGTATGTGACCTTAAACACCAATAAATAATAAATAAATAACTATACATAGTTATCTTGAAACTATCAGTCTGTGAACTATAAACAAAAATCATCAAAAGTTACCAAAATTCAATTAATTCAAGTTCAACTGTCATGAATCTTAATTCAGTGTCGCTCGTGTACTTACAGTTAAAACTAGAAGTCCTGTCACGAACTGTGCGCTTATCTAGGCTTAATTGCGCGTAGGAATTGCAATATCGAATGGCATCCAAAGCACGGCAGGTTCTCCTGGTTACTCACAGGCAATGTTTCTGCCAATGGACCTCCGGGTTACCCGGAGGTCCATTGGCTGAAACATTGCTTGTGCACAGGCCATATGTACAGAATTTGCTAGCCTTACTATGGTCATAACGCGTAGATTAACGCGCAGATCGATGTGCTATATGTCATGACAGGACTTCTAGTTTTAACTGTACAAGAGGAAGAAAATATTACATTTTGGAACTTGACAGTCATCAAAAATGGCCACCGGGTCTATTATTTTTCATTTTCATAAATAACCATTAAACTTTCTAAACAAGAACTTCTGAAAGGTTTGCAGACGTCATGTCCCATTTTTTTGGTTTAGCCCTTTTTTACACCCACCCACCACCTTGTGCAATTTTCCTACTGCCATTTTCAGACACCCACCCCCTCTTTCCCATTGAAATTACGAATTGCTTTGACAAACATCATAATAGGCATGGAAAGAAGAATAGTTCGCTGATTAGTTTGATTCCACCAGTGATTGCAGGTACTTGTTACAACTTTTATAACCCAGAAAGGTTAGTTTCACTTCCTGTTTGCAAAATGAGGCTTCAAAAATCTTAAAAAACTTATCCAGAACAGCTCAATGTCCATGAAAGTGTGAATGATGGCCTAAGATATGCCCAACCCCATTCCCCTAATTTGACGTAAATAAAATATTTTTAAATTATTCCCCCGATTTGAATTAGAATTAAGCTAAAAATGACAAAAAATTCAATCCATTCTGATCCAATTATTTATTTTTTTCTTGATTCTGGCAGGAGTCTGCATGTTTAATTCCATAAATAACTCCAAGTACTAACCTTGTTAGTATGGTTTATTTATTTTTGCCCAATTCTCAGTTAAATATCAATTGAAGATGATATTTGTCAATTTTCCAAAATCTCAAGTTACCAATGACACATGTGGTAAAGTCTTAATACACAATAATAGTAAGTTAAACTATACTGACTATTATATTGTGACTAGGTCATGCAACAATATTTGAAATTTGAAAGCGTGTTGGAAATGTAAACCAAGTTGAAACAGGGCAGGGCAGGGCAGAGCAGGGCAGGGCAGGGCAGGGCAGGGCAGCAGGGCAGGGCAGGGCAGGGCAGAGCAGTGGTCACGATCAATTCACTAGCACTCCTTCTCCGTCATAATACTAAAGCAATGACAACAAGTAAACAACAGAAAATATTCTCAAATAACCTTTTAACCCTGCACCTAACGAATCGCCCGCATCCGTCCGCGTAATATGCAAATTCAGCAGCTGAAAAAATATTATTTTTCAAACAATTTCAACAAAACCATATCATGTGACCCCTCGTTGGAACGAGCTCGTCGAGCTCGTTCCAACGAGGGGTCACTTGATATGGTTTTGTTGAATTTGTTTGAAAAATTTGAAGAAATGATATTTAAAGTAATAAATTTTGATATCGTCTGCGTTGGGTAAAGTGTTAACATTTGAGTGAATAAGTGAAGCCCTTGAAGTGAATAGAATATTAGTTGATACAAGCACATTTTTATATTAATTCATGTTGTATCTGGTGCACTATAAAGTATTTTTCCAAAACCAATGACCGGCATCTTTTCTACACTGAGAACCAGACACCCACCCCTCAACCAACATGTATTATTTCTGACATTTGCACAGATTTCACCTCATATTAACAATCATAATGGCTCATCGTGCAGCAGTTAACCTATTAGAGTTAATTTACAGCATTATCTAAGCGGTTTGGAACATAAATAATGATATATTGTAGAACATTATGAAAAATTGCATAATTTGAGAACGCACGTTTGTAGCGCATCCATGAGAACCACCCACCCCACACATAACGTCTCGCAAATTTTTGGTGCAGCCCCCCCCCCCCCCCCCCCCACCCCCACCGATCTAGAGGGTTAATATGTTGAGAGAAATGTGTTCATAATTTTTATAGGACGTTCTTCCATTTTCTTCCTTAACCGTGACAGGCAGGTTCTCCGCTTTGAAGATGCAGTTCCCATTCAACAACAGTGCACTTTACAAGCACCGATACCATGGCATACACTTATTGTCCCTGCCCGGGTCTGTTGTGAGCCATAATGAGTTGTCTTCCCTTTTGCAAAATTTAAATGAATCTGTATAAAATTGCGGGAATATTTCGGCTGAAAAACATTGTAGTGATGTGCAAATATCCACCAAAGGGCCATACTGACCTTCCATTTTTCAAAATATTTCCTCGTGGAAGACCTCGGATCCTGTGGATGAGAAAGAGACAGCCTCTCTCGTTTTCTCTGCAACGCTCCGCGCATCGGATGCTGCTTCGCACCATGAACCATAAATGGGATGTGCACCCCACCCCAACCCACAATCATGTATTCGCCTCTGCTCAGCTGCATAACGCACTATTTTTGTTTTGGGCAGGGAAATCCACCCACTACAGGCAAAGAATTAAAAGCTGACAAGGTTTTAGTGAAAGTGCGGTTAAAATGAATGGGAATTTTGAAATACATTAAGCAAACAAGCCAAACAATATCGAATATGGCGTCTGACTGTGGAAGCATCTGGGATGAATGCATTAATGATTTCCGATTTTGTAAATGATGAGTTTGGGTTTCGGTGTGTACTGGCAGACGGTATGTCACACTGCTGTCAAGACGTGTTATGGAATCATCAATAAAACAACCGCACCGATTAAATGATTATTGACCAATTGGCTAATTTCCAGGGAGAGATGAATGCGTCGTTGATATTGCTAAAATTGTTACTTGCAGGCTCGTAGCCAGAGGAGGTGCGACGGGTGAGAACGCACCTCCCCATAAAATGAGATTTCTACTTCAGGGACCATCTCCTATTTGTGATTTGAAAATTTTGATAAAATGGCGCGACCTCACATTTTCCGATACATGGTACTCTCTCTGGCTAAACGTGATAAATTATTTTAAGACATTTATTTATTTATTTATTTATTGGGATTTAACGACACTTTCGACAGTCAGGGTCACCTCGTGTCGGACAGTTTTACGTGTGGAGGAAGCCAGAGTACCCTCAGAGAACCACCCAGCAACGGCAAGCAACTATCAGGCTCCCCAACGATTTTGAGACAAAAATGTCCTCGTTTGCAAGTAGTTTGTTTGAAACGCCTAGGAACTACTTTGAACTTTGAACTTGAACTTTTAATTTCAGCTCGTAATAAACAAATAATTACATTTTGCTGAGAGATAATAACAATTGATTGTGATGATAATGTAAATGGTATGGTGATGATAATTGTGAGAGTTAATGTAATAATGCCTAATGAGAGCCTATCGATGTTAGATGCTACAGTTAAAACTAGAAGTCCTGTCATGAACTGTGCGCTTATCTAGGCTTAATTGTGCGTAGGAATTGCGCGTAATTGCCATATCGAATGACATCCAAGGCACTGCAGGTTCTCCTGGTTACTCATAGCAAACACAGGCAATGTTTCTGCCAATGGACCTCCGGGTTACCCGGAGGTCCATTTGCCGAAACATTGCCTGTGCAAAAGCCATATGTACAGAATTTGATAGCCTTACTATGGTCCTAATGCGTAGATTAACGCGCAGATCGACGTGCTATTTGTGCGCATTACATGACAGTACTTCTAGTTTTAACTGTAATTATTCTCCAGATAAAGATAACGAAGCTGTCGTTTTTGGATAAAGATAATGAAACTCGATAAAGATAATGAAGCTGTCGTTTTTGGATAAAGATAATGAAACTCGATAAAGATAATGAAGCTGTCGTTTTTGGATAAAGATAATGAAACTATGTGTCCTTTTATTTTTAGTTAAAAGAAGGATAACTGCGTTGTATGAAGTTTTCAGAATATTGCAGTTTAATTAACCCTTTACCTGCTGCTGACGGATATTCCTTCCACGAATAAATAATCTCTTACCACAAGAATAAGTAAAATTTGGGCATTTTAAATTAAATTTACCCTTTGTAAATTAAATCAAGGTTTTCACCAATGATTTCTTGAGTTAAATTCCCAAAAAGATTTTCAGCAACTCCAGTCATAGATTTGATAAAAATATTTTATTAAAAAATACTCAACAGGTTGAGAGTTAAATTTTGAGCAGCTAATATTAATGGGACAAAATCAAATGCAATTGGATATGAGATAATTCTCAATTAGTTTGACACATACTATGAACAATGTAGTAAGCATGTAAAGTACTCGGATTTAATATCACTTAATATTAAATAGAAATTTTTAAGTTACCTTTCGATACAGGCTGGAGACTAAAAACACATTCATGAATTGATGGAAGATGAGTGATGAAGGTGAAATTTCTGAAAAAAATGAGAAAAATGATGTGTATATTAAACTGAACATTCTAGACAGGATTTAAATTACAAATTTGATGAAATATATGAAATGATTGAAATGTATTATTGAAATATGTAAGATTGAGTTGTAAGAAATGCATCGGCTATAAAAAAAAGTATCAAAGTGCCTAGGCGTCTCATAGAAACTAGTTACATGGTCTGGTGTTACAGGTCCTATATGTTACACCGATCTTGTCGGTGCTTAAATTCTTCTACAATCACATATTAACAGGTATAGTATAAATCTAGAAAATACACAGAACGACACGCGTGTGTGAATGGGTTAATCGATATGGTACGAGTGCTAGTGCGGGAGGATAGAACTCGAGTTTATCCTTCCGCGATGGCACAAGAGCCATATCGATTAACCCAATTCACACACGCGTGTCGTTCTATGTTTATTACACGCCTTCACGTCTATAAAAACAATTATAAGAAGGACACCCGGCAGTTCATTTGACAACTATCAACACAAAGAACGGTAACCTCCCAAAACTTCTACAGCCAAAACTTCTACAGTCTGAAACAACACATTTCAGGGTCCAAGGCATGATTAATATTGTGCATGTTACCTTAAAATTGTGAATGGGATTGTCCAATTAAATAAAAACACAGTATGTGAAAAATGGGTTTTATTATTAATTTTATGATAAGGTGCATATAAATTAAAAGTTGTTTTGATTTTTGATACAAAATTAAATACAAGTAGTTCATAATAAATAGAAGTAGTTTTGACTTTTGACATATGATGATAAATACAGGATATAAGTGGTTTTGAGTTTGGACATAAATTAAATACATTTAGTTCCTAATAAATATAACAGTGGAGTTATAACAAAAGATATAACAGTTGAACAAAAAAATTAGTTTTTTAGGTTTTGGTAAACGGTCAACCTCAACCTAA
Organism: Pictodentalium vernedei; assembly: GCA_031216915.1. Lineage (NCBI taxonomy): Eukaryota > Metazoa > Mollusca > Scaphopoda > Dentaliida > Dentaliidae > Pictodentalium > Pictodentalium vernedei. The sequence continues at coordinate 26,646,829 of CM062289.1, forward strand.
TCTCAGAAGATGACCTACAGTATCAAAAAATTCGAAGTTAGTCTTTTGTCCTCTATTTAACTGCTCCTTCAAACGACCTAAACGATTTTCCGTTTCTGTGTAGGCACGTTTTCTGCTTGGTGGGGCTGCACCAAAATCTAATTGTCCAATTTTTGCTCTGTCTGCATTTTCTACTTTTTTCTGATTTCAATAAAACGGTAAATGTTGGGATGACATTGAGGTAATGTCCTGTTCAGTCGGTTATGAAACCCTTCTAGACTGTTGTTAGTTCGTGGTCCAGTTGTGAGGTTATGATTCCATATGTAGATTGGGTACCTTGCATCATCGTCAACCCAGGTAGTCACTATGTAGTCATTGAAGTCTGTAGCTCTTGAGACCTCTGGTGTAGAGCTCATGACATCAACCCAAGTGTCTTGTATAGTATTTTCGGGAAGGAGTGCTATACTAGCAGCCCTACGGACCCATTTTTGTACCTCAATGTCCTCTTTGTATTGGACAGCTAGCCCAAGCTGTTGGTTCTTCCTCCAAATGGCTTGACAATAGTGGAAAAAACACCCTTTTATTTCGGCGCTGGGGAATTCTCTCTCAACTGCAGGTATCGCTGCAAGTTCAAAGTCAATTTGTACACGGCTTGGGGTTAAAGAACAATTTAGTCTTTGTTGTATTTCCATCTTCAGCCGGCTGAAAAGTCTTTCATATGTTGTTGCCTGTCGATCTGGTAGCAGAGCAAATACATGTGGATATGTGGTTGAACCAGTAGTACGTGCATGTATAATAAACTTGATTCCAAAGATCATGAGAAGATGTGAATGTTCCATCCATATATATGGTTTCAGCTGACTGAAGTGACTCAAGCTGTTCAGTGGTGGAAAAAGCCAGAATTTTGTCATCCTCGCCATCTGTGAAAAGAAGAAATGGTCGACCATCTAATGTCATCGTCCAGTGTCCATCAAGATTGACCTCTGACCTGGTTTGTGGTAAAGTGGATATAGTCTTCCGCCTTTGTCTGTATAAGGCACTACTTATTGATGGAAATGAAGGAAGCTGTTGAACTTCATTCGGGTTTTGTCTTGTTACCTCCTCATTGTACATAGTGTGCATCTGTGTAGTTTCGTCTCTGGCTTTCTTTCTCATAGAGCCCACGAATCTGACTCGGTTGCTGTCTTCTGGACCATGTGAATGTTCACTTACATTTTTTTAAAAATATCTCCCACAGTTGTGCAACGTCCTTTACATGAAGACAATCCACACTCCCAATGGAAGCATATCTTTCTAGCAACATTCTTGTTATACAAATATCCATTTAGGAGTACCTGGGAAGATCCCTCCTGTGACATAACAAACTCTACTTTTCTCAAACCAGCCATTTTGATATTTTTGGTGACATGAAATGAAGAGATACTTCATTATATACCATTTTTTAAACTCATCACAATTATATTCACTGACTATTCACTGTCTAAAATTCACTTTATTTAATATTATTTTGTGATTTGTTGTTACTAAATACACATACAACTCATCAAATTTTATTATTAAGATGAGCAGTTATTTTAGGTGATTTCCTAATCACTGTTTGGTTTGTTCCATTGCAAAAATAGGTGTGAACAATTAACTGACCAATCACAGTGTAGAAGTTCTGGGTTGTAGAAGTTTTGGCTGTAGAAGTTTTGGGAGATAACCCAAAGAACACATTTTATCGCCAATCATAATTTGCGAGGGGAACCAGTGCTACGAATGACACATAGAACACATTGGAACACAGGTGACGATTTTCAGCTATCGCTAGGGATTCAAATTGTAATTGCGTTGCACGATTTGTAAAAAATTCCAGTGAAATTTCGCTTCTATTTTAAAATAGTCCCTCAGCAATGTCCGTTCCGCGCATATGTGTGGAACAGATTTTCATTATCCGCATTGTTTAGTGTTGCTGTAGATGAGGATTCACAGAACGAGCGTGTAATAAATAAAATGTACCTATCAACTTTATCGATCTATTTGTAATTAATTTATCACATCCCCCGTGGGAACCCCGGGAAGTGAAGCAGTGCTTGTTTACTGTGGTAAACAAGCTCTGTTTCACTGGTAAAATAGGACCCAGTCACTAATGCTTGGGGTACAAGTCCTCTAAAATAGGCATCATGAGGTATAAACGATTGACTGACCTTCACTTTATCTTCATATTGCGGTCATGATTAGCCATTGTGCAGAAGCATGTGACCTTAGACACCAATTAATAAATAATAAATACATTTATCACATACAATAGTGCAATAGTTCTTATATTTTAACCTCTGAATTTCACATAATGTTTCTCCGCATTCTAACAAAGAGCTCCATTTGAGACTTTCTCAATTTTTTTTCCACCGGCGAACTTCGATAGCCACTTAGCGCACCTACCCAACTTGGCCTCGGCTTCCAAATGAAATCGTTCTGTAGCGTGAAAGGATATGCTAGGATGTACAGTAAGTACGCCGATCCATTCAGGTAGTACACAAGGTTTCTGCTATTTCAAAACGAGGTAGGATAGGGTATGCAACGATACAAAAGTCTTCACGGTATGCTTAACCCTTTACCTAACATGAAAAGCAGACGACACTTGCAAATAACTATTTTTTTCATTTTTTGTCTCAAAAACATAGGTTATGACCCCTCGTTCCAAACCTCTGTTTTTGAGACAAAAATGAAAAAAAAAAATGAAAATTAATTGGCGATTTTTGTGAACAGCGCTGGCGGTTTTGACCTTTAAGTTGGGTAAAGGGTTAGCGCAAATACCAAGCCACAGATTTATGGAGACAGCGACTCGGTGTGCTAGAAGCAGTCACTACTCAAGTCACTACTTTTATTTTTTGCGCATTTGTTTGATAATATACAAATCATAATACAGACATTTATCTTACAATCAACATGTATTTTGTTTGTATTAACCCCGCAACTGTTGTGTATCCGACTCCCTGATACAGATGTTTGTATCAGGAGGTCGGATGCAAGCACGTTCCTTTCGCGTGAGTTCCATTTTTTTTCTTTTTCTTCATCCGTACGAATAAATAGTTCGTTATATATTCGTCTACATTCTTGATTTATCCCCAATATACTGTAAGATAAAATGATTATTACCATTATGTGGACGTACAAAATATAATATGTATTCGAGTCTCGCTCCGGGTTCTAAGGATAGATCACGACTCGTCGTGATCTGCCCTTAGAACCCGGAGCTCGACTCGGATACATATTTTGTACATCCACATAATGGTAATAATCTCTATTTACATTTGTACGATAGCTGTAGACCATAAAGGTCATCACAGGTAGACCACGCCTCACAGGAAAATCCAGATAGAAAATATGTGCTACACAAAAAACTCTGTAAACCTGTGTCCGAAGGAAAATGCATTAGCCCCCTCCGAGCTGGGTGTAGGACCAGCACCCCACTGGGCAAATTACAGCATCGAATATTGTAGGTAAACGAGGTGAAACAAATGGAACGTTTTGATAACTTGGATAATGAACCCCCACTGTGAACCACCCAACGAATCGCTGTATCCAAAGAAAGGTGGCTCGACAAAATAAGAGTGCAACCCTACGCGAAATGAAAAAGAAAGTGACAGGACGAGGAGTGCGCTAAAACTGACTAACCGATTCGCCTCACCTACCACGTGACCGATCACTACAGTCAGATATGCTTAAACCTTTGCTACTGCGCTGTCAAGACAGACATTTCTGTCTTCACGCTGTGCCGACAGAAATTTCGTTTTATCAAGCACGTTTGATTCAGGTGATGTAAACCGTTTTGTCAATCCTCCATTGCAGACAGGTCCCATTTGAAGCGAATGCAATTCTTTCTTATCTGTGGTACCTGACATTTGTTTCTTGGACCTGCGTGTCATTTGGAATAATTGTTTGCGTAAAAACGATTAGTGGTTGGTTTGTTGGTTGACAATAATGCTGATAAGACAGACAGTTGTTCAGTTCACATCGGCTGTTGTTTCGGTCGGGTTTTCAATTTCTTACAGTACTGCTTCTAATGAGCATACCTCTTTTGGAATATTTGTATAGGTTTGTAAGTGAGGGGACGCTGCATTAACACTTACGCTGCTAAAAGCGACCATCGTCTCCTATTTTATGATGATTATTTGTATGCTCAGATCAAACCAACTATCTGATTATTTGTTGGAAAGGGCTCAGAGAGCCTTTTCCAGCAAGTAATCAGGTGACGGAGTTTCAAGAATGTCATAAATCTTCTAAAACTTCCTCACAAACAGTCGTACATAGAGGTCCTCCAAAATGGCTAAAGTGGGCGTGGCAGTAAAAGGTTTACATCAACGGTAGTCTACGCACAAACTCCACTAAACGTGGGTAAACAAAAAGCCTATAACAGCGTCGGGTTTTTTACGGAATTAGTCTGGTGTATTGAAAGCGTGTATTCACAGCGCCAGTGTAAAAAGGATTGAGAAACCGCAAACTATATGGTTTTCCATTTCCCGTATAGGAAATATATGTGGTCCGCTCTTCCTCGTAAATATAAGTGAACAGTAGGAATAACTGGGCATCATACTGTAACGAAAAATAACATTATATAGTGGTAAACTAAGTATGTCACTTTTTTAGAAACACAGTAAGTTCTTCTTACTTATCAAAAATATTATATTACAATAGCAGGAATACCATTCTGAGACAGATTGGAAAGAAAACAACGCCACTGGTATCACCCGCCAAGGGTTTCCAAGTTGAAGGGTTTCTAAGTTGAAAAAGCGGGAAAAGGCCCATAACTCAAGAAAAAGAAATGTACAAAACCTGTTACTTGTGAATATCCTTTCCCTCATGACGGTCTATCAGCATACCAAAGATCATTTAAATCCAACATCCACTTACTGAGATATGAAACTCCAAAGTTGTTATGAAGGGTTGAACAGACGTACGGACGGACGGACGGAGGAACGGACGGACCCCCATTTCTATATACCTGGCAAACTTCGTTTTGGCGTGGGATTAAAATGGAATGGACACGGAATAACAAAAACGGCGTGCAACCTTATCTTCAAAGTTAATCACATTACGCATATCACGCATTCGCATGTCCTTGATGTGAACGAAGCAGCGAATACAAATGTCCGGGAACTACACATTTTCCGGCTTTCAGTAATTTGTTTTTGTTGTCGCGTGTGCTTGTCTGTAATCACGCTACCAGCAAATAAAGAAATAACGTATAATTAGTGGCCATGCATTCCCAACATGCGTTTCTTAATCATACGATTTGTGCATGTGGGTTTTTTGTCATGTCTTTTATTTATTTCGCTTGCCATTTATTTTGTGCTTCGGGCTGCAATGGCGAGATATGCAGCACGGTTTGTCAATCTCATTAAATATTTTATCTTTCCCCTTTTGTCTTTAGAGCTGTTTTAGAAAGAAACGCGAAAGATGCTTTTTTTGGTCTGTCCCGGTCGCAAAGAAAGTGTTGGCCATCCTGAACAGTGACATATTTATCAACCCCCAGAATGTCGTATGGAAGGGTGGAGAGGTTTTGCTCTGTCCGTAACGTCAGGTTATTATGAGATTTGGTCTGACTACTGACTGTATACATGTATGTACTCCTAGAGGAAGATCTGAAAGGATAGCTGCAATACAAGTGCCGACAAGTGTACTGTTAGAATTGAGTTGGAAAGAAAACGAGCAGTTTTGTTTCAGTTTATAACTTTATCTCTGACTCGCACCTCTCTCTTTTTCTTCCCCACATTGTTCAGGAAAAAAGTCTAGTTCTGAGGCGATCAGAGAGTGAGACGCCCAGTGCCGCCCAATTGAGAGGAAATGAGAGGTTTAGACTGAGAGAGAGAGAGAGAGAGAGAGAGAGAGAGTTTAGGCAATGTAGACATTTGCTCCGTGACTCTTCATTTTTATCACGATTTCTTTCAACTTCCGTTCCTGTTAGCATTTGGCGTCACGATGCTTGACTGGTCAGTTCGTTTTGTACTTTAGTGGTTCTTAGCGTAGTAGACACAGTATTATTATTATATGTACCTCGATACTGACGAAATCTTTTCGGAATGTAGGAACGTTTCGCGAGGAATCCTTCTCACAAGAGGTACTTTCATATCGCTAAATGTGGTGGAGTTTGTTTAGCAGGCACTCAAATATATGCAGTCACTCAAGGTGTGTGGGTATAGTGGAGTCCGTTATGATGATAGCGTTCAGGAGAAATAAAGTAGATTTTCGGTTGGCCAATGGCGTTCTAGAATTTATTCCAAGCTGTTTTAGTGATTGTCCACTTACCATGTTATCGACAATAGTCCAGATTTTTATGGATGGGCCCGATTAATGTTAGGCTCTACACTCTAAAATCAGTTGGGTTAAAAATAAATACTAAATCAACTGGGTTGATTGAATATGAACCCAATTGGGTTCATATTCACCCAACCAAGTTGATAGGGAGCGCGGTGGCACAGTGGTTACGGCATTGGACGTCAAACCGAAAGGTCCACGGTTCGATCCCACCAGGTGTAACTGCGTTGTGTCCTGGGACAAGGCACTTCATTCCGATTACGTGGGGGACTCGGTGGCGCCGTGTACTAAGGCGTACTGCACGCCGATAGAGCGCTTGTCGTCAATCAGTGCTAACCCTGCTTGTGTGGAGTTAGTACGTTAGGGAGTCTGACAGTTGCTCGCCGCTGCTCGGTGGTTCCCTCCCAGTTCTGCCGCTTCTTTCACCCGTACAACTGTCCAACACGGGGTTACCTACTTTGGTTGTCGAAAGTGTCGTTAAACCTCAATAAATTAATAAATAATCAAGTTGATTTGGGTTAATTTCTAACCCAACTGATTTTAGAGTGTACCATCGGTTAGACTGCCTGATGTATTTATTTATTTATTTATTTATTTATTGGGGTTTAACGACACATTCGACAGCCAAGGTCACCTCGTGTTGGGCAGTTTTACTGGTGGAGGAAGCCGGTGTACCCGGAGAGAATAACCGAGCAACGACGAGCAACAGTCAGCCCTCCTCCAACATACTAACTCCACACAAGCAGGGTTAGCAGTGGTTGAAGACAAGCGCACCATCGACGTGCAGTAGGCCTACGCCTTTATATCACACGAAACGTCGTTAATTTCGACGTAACAACCCATGTCATATTTCATGATTATCAGTTAGTGTCTAATCGGCGCGTGGTCCCATAGCAGCAGCATTGTATTCTTGTGCGTAGTTCACATGACGTCAATTACGACAACAGGTGCAAGTAAATCGCATTCATGACGTCATGGTGTGAAGCGTCTGAGCCAACGAACTGATTGTCGGTTGTTTTGAGAGAATTTAGCGACAATGAATTAAATAAAAAGTGTAAAAAATATTCGAAAATTCATGTGATATACAGAATCTTTAACTCGTGATGTTCGGATATAAGATTTTTTGAAACTCGTTTGATGAATTCGATTCACAACTCGCCTAAAAGGCGAGTTGTGAATCGAATTCATCAAACGAGTTTCAAAAAATCTTATATTATATCGAAACATCAGTCGTTTGAGATCTTCTATGTACGCAACACCACCGTGTCCCCACGGGGGCGCGGTGGCTCAGTAGGTAGAGGCGCAGGCTGCAAGCCGAGAGGTCCTCGGTTCGAATCCCACCTACGGCAACTCCATTGTGTCCCTGGGCAAGACACTTCACCCCCATTGCCCATGTGGGGGCACGGTGACGCTGTACACTAAGGCGTACTGCACGTCGATGGTGCACTTTTCTTCAACCAATGCTAACCCTGCTTGTGTGGAGTTAGTATGTTGGGGAGCTGACAGTTGCTCGCCGTTGCTCGGTGGTTCTCTCCGGGTACTCCGGCTTCCTCCACCCGTAAAACTGTCGTGGTCATGATTAGCCATTGTGCAGAAATATGTGACCTTAAACACCAATAAATAAATAAATAATAAATACCGTGCCCCCACGTAGGTTAATTTCTAACCCAACTAATATCAGAGAATATCGTCGGTTAGAGTGCTTGATAATTACTGGTGTACTATTTAATATTGCTGTTGCTCTTTTATAAATTCCCATACCACAGTTAATAACTTTATGTACCATAGCCATATGGTTTGTTAATAGATTTGAATAGATGTTCACATGCCGTTACGAACGTTTAAAATGTCTAACGGGTATTTTGTAACATTGAATAGCCGCTTTCTTGTATAGACTATAGAAACTTATTGGATTTTCAACACAAAACAACCTTAAGCGCGCAAATCTTTATATTAATAGTAATAGAGAGGAAAATTAAACAGGACAACTGGGTTCCAAGAGATGTTTTACTCTCGTGCATTTTAACCAATTTACAGTTGATGCATTTTACAATTGATGACCATTGACCCTGGCAGTATATGTCAGGCCCGTCGGAACGAAATTTATATTGGGGGGCTGATATTGCTAATTTGGGTGAACTGGCTGATACTAAATGGGTATGGGGTATCCAGATGCCGAAGGCATCTGGCGCGAGTGCTGAAGGCACGAGGTTTTTGAGGGGGGGGGAGGGGGTGGGGGTACTCCCCCAGAAAATTTTTTGAAAAGGGCAATCAAAGGAAGCATTCTGGTAGCTTTTGAAGCAAAAACCTCTTGATTTTTTTTAAACGGCAAAAGTTGTTTTTTTAACAAAATGTTTCAAAAATCCCAATAGAACCCCATAACATTTGGGGACGGTTCTCACACCGGGCTCACCTGCAGGCCGTGGCCGTATTCCGTCATGCTAAAAACAGTCAGGCCTTATAGTGGATTCATTAGTTTTATCATTACGCCAACGGTTGTCGTGGTCTTCTGAGCTGCCAAAGGAATTGCTCAAAACGTTTGCACATCAACATATGCAGGTGCATGTTATACATTCAGTGATACGTTCATAATTCTAATCCAGGGGCGTAGTAAGCTAATTTTATTGGGGGGGGGGGGAGGGGTAGGACCTATATTCCCATGACGCGACGCGTCATCCGAGCGGCGAGTGGGGGTGAACACGAGAGGGGATATCCTCCGTCTCGTTGGTGGGGGGGGGGGGGGGGGGGGGTCCGGGGGTCTCCCCCGGGAAAACTTTCAAATTTAAGATGTAAAAACATGCATTCTGGTTGATTCTGAGCAAATAAATCGTATATTCCTATGACGCCAAGCGTCATCCGAACCGCGAAAAGGCGAGTGGGGGTGAGCACGAGAGGGGGTACCTCCCCGTCTCGTTAGTGGGTGTCCGCCCCCCCCCCCCCCGGGAATTTTTAAAAATTTAAGATGTACAAATATGCATTCTGAGTGATTCTGAGCAAATACATCGTCAATAAGGAAATACGTCAGCTCTCTGATCAATTCAGCGTGATTTCCGAGCAGAATGACAGGAATAGTGAACATGCAATGAATTACCCTGTAGTTGGTTGGGGCTTAACATCGCTTTCCACAATTAGGCGAAAATACGACTGTCAGTTTTATTGGTGGAAGAAAGCCCACATGGACCCCACTCAATCCAGTAATCATTAACAGTAATGTCAGTGGGCATCCCGTGTGGAGAAACCACCAACCCAGCCCAGTAAAGCCTACTTTTGACAAATTTGTGGGGGTGGGGGAAATATCTCCCTTACCCCCCCCCCCCCCCCCCCCCCCCAACCGATTCCTACGCCACTGTTCTAATCTGAGTTCAATAATGTAATGTCCAGTTTTATTCAGATTACATCGGTTGCTCCCATCATGGATAAACTAACGACGAAATATGAGCAAATTATTGCCCCCCCCCCCCCCCCCCCCCATCCCCCGGTTCCGACGGGCCTGTATGTGGGTATCGTTTTCTTGTTGGGTTGCCAAGATCATTCAGTAAAATGCAACAGTATAGCCGTCGCGGACTTGTTGTAATCCACGCGAGGGCAGTGGTGTCCACGCTTGCGTTTACTATGCAATATGGGGGCGCGGTGGCGTTGCGGTAACCGGTGCTCGTCAGATCACCGAAGTTAAGCAACGTCGAGCCCGGTTAGTCCTCGGATGGGTAACCATCTGAGCGATCGATTCGGACCCTCGCGTTGTGTCTTTGGGCAAGGCACTTAACCCCAATTGTCCACGTGGGGGCACGATGACGGCGTACACGTACTAAGGCGTACTGCACGTCGATGGTGCGCATGTCTTCAACCAATCTAACCCTGCCCGTGCTGCAATGCGGAGTTACGATGTTGGGGAGCTGGCAGCTGCTTGTCGTTTCTCGGTGGTTCTCTCCGGGTTCTCTGGCTTCCTCCACCCGTAAAACTGTCACGGTCATGCATGATTAGCCATTGTGCATACGTATGTGACCTTAAACACCAATAAATAAATAAATAAATAAATACCAGGTAATAAAAATGAACAGCAGAATTGTAATTATGAAGCACCGGGTTGTACACGGTGCTTCATTAATTATGTTTTTGATGGTTATTCCTGTAATTAGCGTTGCAATCTAATATTATTGCGTCCCCCCCCCCCCCCCGCCCCCGTGGAAAGTGACCAGCATATTTGTTTGAAATTTATAGTGCTTTAAAGGGGTAACATGACGCATAATGTTTTAAAAGAAAGTTACCGAGTAGTGTCTGTATAGTTTAGTTGGCTGCCTCCTTATCTTCACTCCAAACCAAGGAAGAAAAAAAAACAATTCTCAAATTCGAATTAGATCCGTGTTAGCCCTGATACACCGTCGACTGGAATCCAATTCCATTGCGAACCTTATTGAAAATTGTAAATTACGTCACGGCATTCGGTGTTTTCCTGATTAATTTATCATTACCATTTCATTTGCATTCAATTCGAGTCGACGGTGATGCGACGTCTATAACCAACACGGATCTAATTCAAGTTTGGGAATTAGATTCGTCTGTCTGACACGAACATTCGTCTACTCGCATGTAATGAGTATATACGTCGCACTCCTGTCGACTCGAATTCAATTAATTGGAATGAATTGAATTCGACGTGACGGTAGTGCGACGTATATAACAGGCCAAAGCCAACCGTTGTCTTGGACTGAGAAAAATAATTATTTTTACATTTTTGAACGGGTTAATAAAAAATGCGTCTTCACATGTTGATAGGCTTTTCGTTTTTTCGATAACTTATCGTCGTTTCACAAGCAAGTGATTGCGTGTGTTTCACTCGGGGATATTTAGAAATATCAGACATTTGACAACATGAGTGTGTTTCGAATGAGCATTGACAGCGACTTCATTGTTGACTATCTCATCCAGCTCATTGACTTCAATGTAATTACAGAAATGAAAAATACTGACTGATCGGCGTGTGTCGGAGAAAATATTCTTGGGATTAACCTTTCGTCTTACAATCAATATGTCGTGTATGGACGGTTTTACAAGTGTAAAGTATCTGAGTGTCGGATACAAGATATTGTATACAACAGCTTTCAGTCACAAGAACGTGCGTCCTACCATATGAAAGAATGCATTGATGGATCCACTGTGGATGAGGGGGAATTGGAGGGGAGCACTGGGCCAAAAAACGTTACCGGGAAACGTACCAAGGGAACCCCACACCCGGACAAAATGTTGATTTTTCAAACCGAAAGACGGCTTCTTCCTTGCATCTAAACGATCAATTGCAGTCCACATAGAAGTCATTTTCGATGCCATTTTTGTGTCATCTTATCACTCATTTGGCAAAAATGGTTACACCAATGGGAGCCCCAGACTCATCAGACCGACCATAGTTTGGACCAATGGGAGAAAATTTGGATATTTCGAACCGAAAGAACACTGTTTCCTTGCATTTGATCGATCATTGGCAGACTAGACTGCTAGTATGCTCTCTGTGTGGACTGCCAATGACAGTACACAGAGGAGGCATTTCGATACACCGACAGTCTGTGCAATCAGATCCATTTAGCCTTTTGGCTATTTTCACAAAATTTCGTGCGCCAATAGGTGGTGGGCGGTGTAAATTGTAGGGGCACTGGGTGGCGCCCAATAGGTGGTGGGGGGGGGGGGGGGGGGGGGCTGCACCGGGAATTTCCCGGTGGACCACCATACGGCCAGTTCGCCTCTGGGAAATTACTAAATAACTGCCATGATCATCATAAATGACCTCAAATAATACAAGAAAGGAATTCAAATACAGCACGGGATAACATGCGCAAGGTGTGTTTTGCGTGCGACGTCGTGTTGACCCCTCCACCAAAGAAACACGAGGTAAAGTTCGGTACTTTCCTATATAGAGGATATGGAATGAGGGTTTTTCTCATATCATATTTATGAAACGAGTCTAAGAATATTCCGTTTTGGCGAGCCACTGGCGAGCGCATACGGAAAATTCGGACGAGTTTCATAAATATTATATGAGAAAAACGCTCATTTCATATTCTATTTATCATATGACACACACACGCACAAATTAGCCACTTAGTATGACTTTTCAACCCATCACCTAACTTGAGTTGCAGACGACACTTGGAAAAAACATCCTCGTATAACAAAACATTTTCATTTTTTGCTTCCAAAACATAGGTTATGACCCCTCATTGGAACGAACTCTTCGAGTTCGTTCCAATGAGGGGTCATAATCTATGTTTTGGAAGCAAAAAGTGAAAATATAAAAAAATGAATGGCGTTTTTCTTGTTGGTAAAAGATTAATACAATATAACCAACCCTAAATAGGACAGATAACGTAAATTCTCCCCACTGAAATTATGCAAATGTGACCCAGTTGTATTTTGTTTAGCCAATCAAATTGTCCAGTTTTGAAATTGACCAATGAAAGCTACCAACTCTAATTATGCAAATTATGAAAATGTGGCCCAGTTTTATTTTGTTCAGCCAATCAAATTATCTAGTTTTGAAATTGACCAATGAAATTGACGGAAGGCTTTATTTATCACTGATTAATATGAAAACAAAATATCAAATGTTTTAAAGTAAACAAAACGGACGAGTCATATGATAAATATATTTATTGAATCGTTGGCAAGCTGTACGTCTGGTTCGAACGAGTATCTCCGCAGAGTCCATTGTGTTCGCAAGTCGATAAGGGTCGCAAAACACGAGCCATTGATGCCCATAAATGATCCGAATGTGTTCACATGCAGACCTCAGCAATATCCAAGACGGTTGTGTCCACAAGTTGATAACGTCATGTCCGCTAAACGCAAGCCGATGGTGCCCACAAATGATCCGATTTTGTCCAAATGTAGGCACACCTTAGGCCAATTAGGTCCGCAATATCCAAGCCGGTTGCGTCCGTAAATCTATTATGCCCGCAAATCGCAAGCTGGATCATATGCAGGCACAGTCGGCTCGCGTCTGGGGTTAGAGCAGCGACTGAAGACCGGGATGGGCACACCCGCTATTGATTTTGATCAGGAAATGGCGTAGGGTACCCACGTTTGAACGTTATCCATGCAACGCCATCTGTGTTAGGACAACAAAACTCTTCAAAATTTAATCAGTCATGAAGAAATAACAGCAAAATCCAAACAATGAAATAATCATCCATAACACATTTGAAATATTTACCACAGAAAGGAAGTTGTGTTTCTTGTTTCCGCTAGTATATATATTCAAGAACACATTGGGTAGTTGTAATGATTTGGTTGTCTTTGTAAGAAGTTTTGGAAAGAGAAAACACGCGTATGATTGTAAATACACGAGAAGAAATTGAGTAGTTGTATCTTTTGTTTGCCAAAAATTGAATTTGTAAAAAATAAAAAATAAAATGTTTGATTTTTGTCTCATCTGTTTAATGACCTATCATTTACCTGAGAGACGTCTGTTTAAAAGCGTCTACCTGGTACGTACTTGTGTATTTCTCAGAAGCGTCCATCTGGGACATTGTCAATTCTCCATACGCACCTCTTGACTTCGAGTGTGAAGACGTGTCACGGATTTTCCGCCAAGAGAGCATCCAACCTCAATGGAGATTATGACAACACTTCGAAAACTGCTCGCATCCGAAGCATCCACCCGGAGCCTCCGGGCATGCGATGGGAGCATCAACCTAATAGTGGCGTGCACAGTGACAATGAGGCGGGGATGGAAACTGGTTCTTTCTCACCTGCTTCTCCAAATGCAGTTTCCCCACTTCCTCCAGATACCACCGAAGGCTAACCTATTGCGGTTCCAACCAAGGAAAAGACAGACGCCGTGTTCAAGTAGTACAGTGTTGTCCTCTGAGTTTCAATGTGTTCTATGTGCCTACTGGCAGCCTACTGGAGTGCCTACTGACAGCCTACTGGAGTGCCTACTGGCAGGCTACTGGAGTGCCTACTGGAGTGCCTACTGACAGCCTACTGGAGTGCCTACTGAGTGCTTACTGTAGTGTCTACTGGCAGCCTACTGGAGTGTCTACTGGCAGGCTACTGGAGTGCCTACTGGCAGCCTTCTGGAGTGTCTACTGGCAGCCTACTGGAGTGCCTACTAGCAGGCTACTGGAGTGACTACTGGCAGCCTACTGGAGTGCCTACTGGAGTGTCTACTGGCAGCCTACTGGAGTGCCTACTGGCAGGTTACTGGAGTGCCTACTGGCAGCCTACTGGGGTGCCTACTGGCAGCCTAATGTGTTCTATGTGCCTACTGGCAGCCTACTGGAGTGCCTACTGACAGCCTACTGGAGTGCCTACTGGCAGGCTACTGGAGTGCCTACTGGAGTGCCTACTGGCAGCCTACTGGAGTGCCTACTGAGTGCCTACTGTAGTGTCTACTGGCAGCCTACTGGAGTGTCTACTGGCAGACTACTGGAGTGCCTACTGACAGCCTTCTGGAGTGTCTACTGGCAGCCTACTGGAGTGCCAACTAGCAGGCTACTGGAGTGCCTACTGGAGTGCCTACTGGCAGCCTACTGGAGTGCCTACTGGAGTGTCTACTGGCAGCCTACTGGAGTGCCTACTGGCAGGTTACTGGAGTGCCTACTGGCAGCCTACTGGGGTGCCTACTGGCAGCCTACTGGAGTGTCTACTGGCAGCCTACTGGAATGCCTACTGGCAGCCTACTGGAGTGCCTACTGGCAGGCTACTGGAGTGCCTACTAGAGTGCCTACTGGCAGCTTACTGGAGTGTCTACTGGCAGCCTACTGGAGTGCCTACTGGCAGCCTACTTGAGTGCCTACTGGCAGCCTACTGGAGTGTCTACTGGCAGCCTACTGGAGTGCCTACTGGAGTGTCTACTGGCAGCCTACTGGAGTGCCTACTGGCAGGTTACTGGAGTGCCTACTGGCAGCCTACTGGGGTGCCTACTGGCAGCCTACTGGAGTGTCTACTGGCAGCCTACTGGAATGCCTACTGGCAGCCTACCGGAGTGCCTACTGGCAGGCTACTGGAGTGCCTACTGGAGTGCCTACTGGCAGCCTACTGGAGTGTCTACTGGCAGCCTACTGGAGTGCCTACTGGCAGCCTACTTGAGTGCCTACTGGCAGCCTACTGGAGTGTCTACTAGCAGCCTACTGGAGTGCCTACTGGCAGGCTACTGGAGTGCCTACTGGAGTGCCTACTGGCAGCCCACTGGAGTGCCTACTGGCAGCCTACTGGAGTGTCTACTGGCAGCCTACTGGAGTGCCTACTGGAGTGCCTACTGGCACATAGAACACATTGAAACTCGGGGACGCACTGCATGGCCATGGTAAATCAACTCAAGGAAATAAAGAGCAAACAGGAAGAACAGCCAATATCTCAAATAATAACACCTGACAGGAGAACAAAATCTTCAACACGTCGACGCTAATTTAACCTTCCACGACTTCTCTTCTACAATGGCCAGTCATTGAAAACACCGCTAAAGCAAGGGGCGGGGGCTCACTTGCTCCACGCTGCCTTTACGCTCCTTTGGCGTGCAAACACAATTCCCACTAACAGGGCTGTCTGAGAAGCGGCTATCTGCACCGGTCCATTTGAAAAATGCGTCCATTTGGAATGTAATCATTTTCAGAGTGTCGCTTTTATTGCTTATGGAATATGTTGGTTAGTCTTCCACTTTCCTTTATTTTCCTTTTGAAACAAAAGCTATGGTAAATTTATACGACTGCATGAAGCTGATAGTACGCATTCAGTAAACAAGCTCCCCCCAAAACCACTCAGACTTTCTGTATACATAGTTTGTTTTACTGTACAGTACGTGGAGAGTGTATTATCACTAAATCACCCACAGAGTGGAGATTCCACCCAAGCAATAATTGCAAATTTGTTGCAAAGCAAAACAAGCACCAGCAAAGTTTCAGCCAATGGACCTCCGGGTTGAACCCGGAGGTCCATTGGCTGAAACATTGCTTGTGTTTTTTTTTTGTCGATATCTACAAAATTTGAAAGTTATAGCTTGGGTGATAACTCCTCTCCGTGGGTGATTCAGTTACAATCCACTCTCCACGTACTGTACGTTCAAACAAAATATGTCCTCATCTCTTGTCTGTTCTGAGGCTTTACACCGTGAATGTTGTGTGCATTTAACATTACCCGAGGGTGCGCGGTGGCTCGGTAGGTAGAGTTACAGACTGCAAGTCGAGAGGTCCTCGGTTCGAATCCCACCTTCGGCAACCGCGTTGTGTCCTTGGGCAAGACACTTAATACCAATTGCCCAAGTGGGAGCACGGTGGCGTTGTGTACTGAGACGTACTGCACGTCGATGGTGTTCTTGTCTTCAACCAATGCGAATGCTAACGCTGCTTGTGTGAAGTTATGTTATAAAATCATTATTAGGGGAGAAATCAGAGTTAAGCACTCACCAAAAAACAATTATCAGTCTGTGGTTAGGCACACAAAGCATCAACCAGTTGGAGACGTTCAAAGTACTGGAAACGATTGACCGCCGTTATTATCTGTATCCTTCTTCACTATTTAAATTCTCTAGGCCTGTTTCATTTGGTGTGGGAGTTCTCCAGCAGTAAAGATGTGGACACCGGAGGAATAGCCAGACTAAAACTTGTTCCTTTACAGTTAGTCTGTTGGGGAGTCTGACAGTTGCTCGCCGTTGCTCAGTGGTTCTGTCCGGGTACTCCGGCTTCCTCCGCCCGTAAAACTGTCCGAGCCGACACGAGGTGACCCTGCTGTCGAAAGTGTCGTTAACCCCCATTAAATCAACAAATAAATATTAACATTCCCCTGAGGGGGCGCGGTGACGTCGCGGTAACCGGTTCTCGTCAGATCACCGAAGTTAAGCAACGTCGAGTGCGGTTAGTGGTTGGATGGCTGACCATTTCAGCGGCTGATTCGTGCTCCCGCGTTGTGTCCTTGGGCAAGGCACTTAACCCCGATTGCCTACATGGGGGCACGATGACGCTGTGTACAAAGGCGTACTGCACGTCGATGGTGCGCATGTCTTCAACCAATCTAACCCTGACTGTGCCGCGGTGCAGAGTTCAGAGCTACGATATTGGCGAGCTGACAGCTGCTCGTCGTTGCTCGGCGGTTCTCTCCGGGCACTCCGGCTTCCTCCACCCGTAAAACTGTCACCGACATGATATGACCCTGGCTGTTAATGTGTCGTTAAACCTTAATAAAAAAAATGACATTATCCGATGCAATACAGACATAGAGAAATGTGTTAGTGTTTGAATGAGGTCTACGCGTAAGCATGTCATGAAATAACACATCTGTTTGGTCGTTACGCATCTGAGCGATGTTATGGCGTGAATGTAATGCTTCGCCGTTGTGAAGCAAGAACGCCAACAGACCGCCAAATGTGATATTTTTCTAAAAAAATGTCAGCTTCATTCAATTAATTCAAATTGAATCGAGGTACAAATACGGAACACAACTCTGGTAGAGTTAGACAGGACTCCACGACCCTTGTTGGAGTTGTTCTTGTATTTAATCCTTTACCTACAGTACGTAGAGAGTGGATTGTAACTAAATCACCCGCGGAGTGGAGTTATCACCCAAGCTATAACTTTCAAATTTTGAACATATCGACAAAAGGCACAAGCAATGTTTCAGCCAGTGGACCTCCGGGTTTTACCCGAAGGTCCATTGGCTGAAATTTTGCTTGTGCTGGTTATGCTTTGCAACAAATTTGCAATTATTGCTTGGGTGGAATCTCCACTCTGTGGGTGATTTAGTGATAATACACTCTCCACGTACTGTAACATGAAAAGCAGACGATATTTGCAAAAAAAAATTCTTGAATAACTAATTTTTTTCATTTTTTGTCTCAAAAACATAGGCTGTGACCCCCTCACAATGAGGGGTCATAACCTATGTTTTTGAGACAAAAAATGAAAGAATAATGCTATTAACTGGCGATTTTTTTAGAATAGCGCTGGCCGGTTTTGGTTGTTACGTTGGGTAAAGAGTCAAGTCGCGTTTTTGGCGCTCATGAAATACCAGTAAAACTCCCAACTCGGATCGTTGGGTAAACGGTTAAATCGCGTTTTTGGCGCTCATGACATACCGGTAAAACTCCCTACTCGAATCGTTGACTCCACCCCTCCCCCCCCCCCCTCCCGCATTCCACCCGCCGCATTCCACCCGCGTTGTGTTCTGTTTTGTTGATTAGCAGACCATATCCTTATATTACCTCTAATCCTAACGTAACTAATAGTCCCTCGCCACATGACTCTTAACTGCATCGGTCTAGGATATAAGAAAATGCAGTGGTTATGATGCAATGATGGAATGCCCCAAGGAGACAGATGGACAAACAATTGAAAAGATATCGATTTTACACAATACAGAAGAGTCCCTAATAAATATTGTTCTGCTCTTTAAGGCGCTTTTGCGTGACTTCAAACGAATTTACTTTGCAAATCCCAAGTTTGAAATTGCATCAAATTCAAATACGCACGAACAAATTATACATCAAAATGAAGGTTGTGGAGTATACAGTTAAAACTAGAAGTCCTGTCACGAACTGTGCGCTTATCTAGGCTTCATTGCGCGTAGGAATTGCGCACAATTGCCATATCGAATGGCATCCAAAGCACGGCAGGTTCCCCTGGTTACTGATAGCAAACACAGGCAATGTTTCTGCCAATGGACCTCCGGGTTACTCGGAGGTCCATTGACTGAAACATTGCTTGTGCACAGGTCATACATACAGAATTCGATGGCCTTACTACGTAGACATGACTGGTTACTGACAGCCTGCTATGGTATTCGTGTCAGAACCAATAATAAAATTTTATTCTGTGAGAACAATTTGTGGCCAAATTTGCTTCAGATATCCAAGAACAAAGCTAGGAAATCAAAATACTACAATACACACAACAACGCGGCATGGAGGGAAATAACAACGCTGTCGGCTTTCATATGGGCAAAAGGCCATGCTATTGTTTACGTTTAGGTAAAGAGGCAAAAACGCCCCAATATTCAATGCCTTCTAAAAAAAACATTACGAGACCGATCCATATTGTTTGAATTTCCTAGAATTCCAACATCATTTTTCGATCAAGTTGAGGAGAATCAAGTGACAGACACAATTACTTCAGCATGGCGTCCTTCAATGACGTAGACTGTTGGGGGAGCCTTGCCCCCCCCCCCCCTTATATCAGCACCGGCCCTTCTAAAAATAATGAATTCCACGATCCACAGGAGACGTTAGCTGATGGAATTACAGATGACCTTATGTGCTTGATGTTCTTTTGAGTTTGAAAATAGCGCCATTTATGGCATATCTGTTTAAATTTAGAAAATAAATACTACCTCCCGCCTCTCCAACGCGAGAGAGACACCACCTTGATGCCTTTCCTCATCTCAAGACTTCTATCGTCGTGATATGCCCCCCCCCCCCACCTCCCCCCCCCCAAAAAAAAAAAGTTTAAAAATTCTTGGTCCCCAAAAGATCCAGGTTGGCCTTCCCCACCCCAAATATGGATATCTGGCTACGCGCCTACCTAGTTTCAGTCGTAGTTGTCTGGAGCTGCATTCTTAAAATCTCCAGTTTTTTACACTACCTTTCATCTTTGATAACAAATATTGTGAAGTGTTATACACTCTGTACCATATAACTAGCAGCTTTGATGTTTGTTACATCACCACAGTCCACAAAGTGAACAAAGGCAATCAGTTATAGTCTAGATAGCGAACTATCTTCCATGTCAGTACAAGGCCATCAGTAACTGGGACATTCAATGTTCGAGTAAGAATTACCTATTTTTACATTCGAGACAGTTTGGAAATTGTGCTGATGCTGTCAGTATCATTTTTAGAGTTTGCATTTTGTTCTGCTTTTTCTACTCTGTAACTCCAGATACACAACTGTCTAATCACCACAATCATCATATCGTGTAGGAGTAATCCAGGCTAAGATACAGACCCGTAAACCCTTCTCTCTCTGGCTTGCTTAACCCTTTTCCCAACGTAACGGCCAAAACCGACCAGCGCTATTCACAGAAATCGCCAATTAATTTTCATTATTTTTTTCATTTTTTGTCTCAAAAACATTGGTTATGACCCCTCTTTGGAACGAGCTCGTCGAGCTCGTTCCAATGGGGGGTCATAACCTATGTTTTTGAGACAAAAAAAAATGAAAAAAAATAGTTATTCAAGAATTTTGTGTAGAAGTGTCGTTTGCTTTTCATGTTAGGTAAAGGGTTAACTATGTATGAAACTCTAACATTGAGAGAGGATGGATAAGGCCCCTCTTTGGAACGAGATCTATCTTGCTCAACACCTTACCCAACGTAACGGCCAAACAGGCAGCGCTATTCACAAAACTCGCCAATTAATTTTCATTATTTTTTCATTTTTTGTCTCAAAAACATAGGTTATGTCGAGCTCGTTCCAATGAGGGGTCATAACCTATATTTTTGAAACAAAAAATAAAAAAAAATTAGTTATTCAAGAATCTGTTTGGTAAATGTCTGCTTTGCATGTTAGGTAAAGGGTTAATCCTCTGCATTCTGATGTGAAAATACTGAAATATCACGCCTGGGGTGGATCTCACATAACATCCGCAACTCACTGGAGGGATAAACCAACCTGCTCAGACAGAGACTTCAGAGAAGCAGATATCCACATGGGGGCACAATGACGCCGTGTACTAAGGCATACTGCACGTCGATGGTACGCATGTCTTCAACCAATCTAACCCTGTCTGTGCTGCAGTACGGAGTTACGATGTTGGGGCGTGGGGAGCGGGCAGCTGCTCATCGTTGCTCAGTGGTTCTCCGGGTACTCCGGCTTCCCTCACCCGTAAAATTGTCACCGACACGATATGGCCTTGACTGTTAAAGTGTCGTTTAACCTTAATTAACCCTTTACCCAACGTAACGGCCAAAACCGGCCAGCGCTATTCCCAAATATCGCCAATTAATTTTCAAAATATTTTTATTTTTTGTCTCAAAAACATAGGTTATGACCCCTCCTTGGAACGAGCTCTTCGAGCTCGTTCCAACGAGGGGTCATAACCTATGTTTTTGAGACAAAAAATGAAAAAAATTAGTTATTCAAGAATTTTTTTTGCAAGTGTCGTCTGCTTTTCATGTTAGGTAAAGGGTTAATAAATAAATACATAGAATGATGATGTTAGCGTAACGACAGAGGAGGATGGGCGAGATGGAGATAAATAATTTCCTTATGATTTACTTGGAATAACCCGTACAAATCTTGACCAACTTGAGTAATGCAAAGTTTATGGAAATGGTTTCATCATGTAAGATAGAAATAGAACTTCAGAAGCTTCCACCAATCGAGTGAGTGGCATAAAAATTACACAGCCCGGGTGTTCATCTGAAGATTGTGATCTGGAAATATCTTGGGCTGTTGAACTCGCACCGGGAGACATGCTGGATCAGCAATCACTCTTGTTAATACAGTCACCGTTTTGGCGGCCATTTTAGATTCAGGTGTCCATCTTTGGTATCAAATGGATTGCTGGGACCTCCAAAACACGAATTAAGACTACAGTACAGCCGCCGTGGACTCAGTGGTGGCGCTAGGGGTGGGGGTGGGGGTGGGGGTGGGTTTAGAGCCCCCCCCCCCCCCCCCCCCCCCCCGTCGGAGATTTTTAGTCAGTCCGTCGGAGAGTCTCGTAAACCTGACTTCACGAGAAATTTCCGACAATCCAATGTAGATATCTCTTCTTGTCTGTCTCGAACCCGTGCAGCACTGGAACTTTGATAGAGAATAGTGAGTCTCACGAAATTCCTTAATGTCGTTCGTCAAACTGGCTTTATAGATGAAATATTTCCCGACCTTATTATAATATGTTTACTTTAACCCTTTACCTAAGGTAACGGCCAAAACCGGCCAATGCTATTCTCAAAAATCGCCAATTAATTTTCATTATTTTTTTTCATTTTTTGTCTCAAAAACATAGGTTATGACCCCTCGTTGAAACAGCTCGTCGAGCTCGTTCCAACGAGGGGTCATAACCTATGTTTTTGAGACAAAAAATGAAAAAAATTAGTTATTCAAGAATTATTTTTGCAAGTGTCGTCTGCTTTTCAGGTTAGGTAAAGGGTTAAATAATCAACAAACATACTCAATTTGCTTCTATTTTGGTTCTTCAATTTACCAATTTTCACTCATTTTCCTTCGTTTGGGAGGTCAAATGTTATAGCCCCCCTGTCGGAGAGGTCAGCCCCCCTGTCGAGAAATCCCTGGCGCCACCCCTGCGTGGACTTGCCACTTTCCACGGGTGGGCAATATTTCCACGAATGTAATAATATTAGATTCCAAACACTACAGGAATAATCTTCAAACATTTACATTTATGAAGCACCAGATAGAACCCTGTGCTTCATTAATTAAATTTTTCTGACGATGATTTTTATTACCTGGTAAACGCATGTGCATACTACGACCAATCCATGACGACTGTACTGTATTGGGCAGGATATTCTCGCGTTACGGTGGTTTATTTTGGGAAGCGAAGCGACGTATGGCGAAATTAGTTGAATTCATAGCCATCTTGAACGCCATCTTCAAAAAAAATTCCCGAAGCAGATTCAGGGGATTTAGGATATGTTATTCTGTGATTATTGCCACATCGAATGACATCAATATCAGCTTAGTAGTAATTTGTTCAGGTTCAAAGCCTGTAACGACCAGGCTGTCCGGTTCCTACTGAGCTGACATCCTGGTCGTTCACGAACGGAAAATGTGATTTGTTTCTACTTCTATGGCAAGCAAGGGTAAGGACTAATATATGTTTTCCCTACCATTGCCAGTCCCTATCCATCTGTGGTCGGCTTAGTAGTAATTTGTTCAGGTTCAAAACCTGTAACGACTAGGCTGTGCGGGCCTACAGAGCTGACATCCTGGTCGTTCACGAACGGAAAATGTGATGTGTTGCTACTTCTATGGCAAGCAAGGGTATGGACTAATATATGTTTTCCCTACCATTGCCAGTCCCTATCCATCTGTGGTCGACTGAGAATTGGAAAGAGGGAACTTACCGGAGAGAATGACAGTACTCACAGTACGTGCGCGTACGCGTGTTAATACACAATGTGCACACAACGCATGCAACACACTACGTCGTGTGAGAACCAAAAGGTTCTATCTTCCGCTGAAAGATAGAACCTTATTGTTCTCACACGACGACTAGGCACATCCGGGTACTGGACGATCAATAGTATCCTAGCGGAGGATCACTATCGTAAGATCTATCGTAGGATGATGATCACAATCTCAAGAATCTATCGCTTCTACGATTTTCTTGTTATGAGGCCAATGAAGTAATCTCGGTCTAATCAAAAATTCCTCATATCCCTTTTGTGTGTTTGTGGATCATTGAAGACCAGTAGTTTGTGGGCCAGTAGTTTGTGAAACAGTGATATATGGGCTTTGTTGTTAGTGGACTAAGGTAAATCATAGTGTGGAGCAATGTCAGAAAACTGTGGATTGGAGTCAAGGTCTTAATGATGAACAGTGAGAACTGATGACAGCAGACAGTGCTTTAGAGACCAAAGTTCTAAAACTGATGTCAAGTTACACACAAAAAACTAAAGTGTTAAAACTGACACTATCAAGGTGTTAAACCCATTCTAACTCTTAGGGTTTGATTTTAACACTCAAAGTGCAATGCTTTATGCACTTAGACATTACAATCGTCAGACATCTAAAACATGACTGGATGGCACTTCCCGTGTGTCTAGCATTGGTGGTTCTTCCAGAATCGTCCATAATTTGATTTGCGCTTGGTGGGTACATAATTAAAAGGACTCAACGCAGATGACGCGGATCAGGCTCGAGAGTTCGAGCCTGATCCGCGTCATCTGCGTTGTTTCCTTTCAAGTGTCGCGACATTACACTTGTCAAGTGGTATTATTGTAACATCTGTCAAGTTCTGGGATATCGACACTTGAACAAAGTGCTAGTTCAGCACTTAGTAAGTGATAAATACCGCACTTCAAGGGTAGTTTTTAACACTTTAGTTTTTAGCGTGTACAGTGATTTGAGGCCCTGGGACTAAAGATGATCTTTAGGGTCCAAGGTGGACGGATGTAAGAATATAGTGGTTTTGGGGGTTGAATACTAATGATGGTCTTTAGGGTCCAAAGTGGACGGATGTCAGAATATAGTGGTTTGGAGGGTTGAATATTAATGATGACCTTTAGGGTCCAAATTGGACGGATGTCAGAATATAGTGGTTTGGGGGTTGAATACTAATGATGATATTTAGGGTTCATGGTGGACCGTTGTCAGAAGATGGCGGTTTAGAGGTTTGGATACTAATGATGATCTTTAGGGTCCAGAGTGGACTCATGTCAGAAGATAGTGGATTCGGGATCAAGGTTTGGGTACTAATGATGACCCTTGGGGGCCAGTTTAACAAGATCGTGGTAATTGGAAAATAGAATATATCGGCGGTACCTCGCTGTCAAAGTATAAGAAGATCGTCCCTTGAGTTTCAATGTGTTCTATGTACCAGTAGGCAGCCAGTAGGCACTCCAGTAGGCAGCCAGTAGGCACATAGAACATATTGGAACCCAGGGCACGATATGTTTCGCCGAAACTGTAAGATTCGGACTATCGATAACATCATTCATGGGGAAGCATATATGCGGTTTGAGTATATGAAGGTAGGTTTTATTGGGAAAGCATATCTTCAGAGTCGAAGGGTGGGACAGGCAGCTCTCATTCTCAAAATAGGTATATGGTGGTATCCAATCTCAGGCTAAAGAAGGTCGATTGCCTCACCGAACACGTTTTTCCTGCGAATAAAATGAGTATTTGTACTTCGCGCTCAAACGTATTTAATGAGACATTCTCTCTTTCAACTTTAAGAGGAATTCCCCATTGCGCATATTTGTTTGAAAAAGTCTGTTTGCATAACTTTATTCATTTTCTCTAAGATATTTGCGAAACAATCCCCAAATCCCCAAATCCCCCCCCCCCCCCCCCCCCCCCAACACAATCACACACAGGCCTTACTTCATCTGTATGGTTGTAAATGAAATTTGATAATATTGTTACAAGGTCTTCGAGTAATTCTCATTTTCCGCCTCATTCCTCCCTCAATACACATTCCGACCTCTGCTGTTTCCTGACGACACATTTTTCCCCAAGCAGTGCTTTTTCTTCGCTGACGAAATAAAAGTGCTAACATACATCTGTATATGCCCTTGTGCCAGTAACATAGTTTATAATCTTGATACACACGCGCCTGTTCTATAAAAGATAGGTATTCCAGTTGTTTATGTGCACAATGCATATCATGCTGCAACACAGATCTAAGTTAATTACCATCTAGGAATTGAGACAAGGTCGATTGCATGTTACCATTCCAAACATATATCCATTATATAATTAATATGCTAATCTGTTCTCCTTTGTAAATGAATCTCCTGATCAAACTAAGAAAAACGAAACTCCGCACACACAGCCATCTGGCGGCTGTTGTATCAGGCGATCTTCAAGACATGATGCAAAGAAACTGACCTTACGTACCCGCGTTTCCACTGACACAGTTCTGTATTCAATATGTCTCATTTAGAGCCGGTTTAATTTCATTCGTAGCCACACGTTGGATGGCCTAGTCAGGAGTGTTAATCTCGCACTGGGTTGTGTTGTTACACACTACCCCCTCCCAATTCCTTTTCTCTGTGGGTAGTAAAAGAAAGACAAAGACATCCTAATGGTGTCAGATTCAACTGTGTTCAAACCAAGTCCATGAGTTCATATTTGGGCTTCCTATGTGAGCCTGATTTTTTTTCCTTTTTTCTTTTTTTTTTTGCAATATGAGGAATTTATTTTAACCTCTTAATTAAAACGGGCCAAAAACCTGTCAGCGCTATTCACAAAAATCGCCAATTAATTTTCATTATATTTTCATTTTTTCTCAAAAACATAGGTTATGACGCCCTCTTTGGAGCTCGTTCCAATGAGGGGTCACATAACCTATGTTTGTGAGACAAAAAATGAAAAAAAATTAATCATTCTGGAATTTGTTTTGCAAGGGTCGTCTGCTTTTCATGTTAGGTAAAGGGTTAAAACATCCTTCTGCAGATTCATCTTTGGTCTCCTTATCAGAGCCTAAATTTTAACTTCATGCTATATGAGGAAAATTCTTTAAGGTCCATGGTTTGATCCCACTAGGGGTTACAGCGTTGTGTCCTTGGTCAAGGCACTTAATTCCGATTGATCATGTGGGAGCACGTGTCCCAAGGCGTACTGCACGTGTCTTCATCCAATGCTAATCCTGCTTGTGTGGATTTTGTACCTTGGTGAGTCTGACAGTTTCTCGCTGCTTCTCGGTCGTTCTCTCCAAGTACATAGGCTTCCACTACCCATAACTCTCCAAGTACTTAGGCTTTCTCTACCCATAACTCTCCAAGTACTTAGGTTTCCTCTACCCATACCCCTCCAAGTACTTAGGCTTCCACTACCCATAACTCTACAAGTACATAGGCTTCCACTACCCATAACTCCCCAAGTACTTAGGCTTCCACTACCCATAACTCCTCAAGTACTTAGGCTTCCACTACCCATAACTCCCCAAGTACTTAGGCTTCCTCTAACCATAACTCCCCGAGAACTTAGGCTTTCTCTACCCATAACTCCCCGAGTACTTAGGCTTCCACTACCCATAACTCTCCAAGTACTTAGGCTTCCACTACCCATAACTCTACAATTACTTAGGCTTCCACTACCCATAACTCCCCAAGTACTTAGGCTTCCACTACCCATACCTCTCCAAGTACTTAGGCTTCCTCTACCCATAACTCCCCATTCATTAGGCTTCCTCTACCCATAACTCCCCGAGAATTTACGCTTCCTCGTCCCATAACTCCCCGAGTACTTAGGATTTCCCTACCCATACCTCTCCAAGTACTTAGGCTTCCTCTACCCATAACTCCCCAAATACTTAGGCTTCCTCTACCCATAACTCCCCAAGTACTTAGGCTTCCTCTTCCCATAACTCTCCAAGTAGTTAGGCTTCCACTACCCATAACTCTCCAAGTACTTAGGCTTCCTCTTCCCATAACTCCCCAAGTACTTAGGCTTCCTCCACCCATAATTCTCCAAGTACTTAGGCTTCCACTACCCATAACACCCCAAGTACTTAGGCTTCCACTAACCATAACTCCCCAAGTACTTAGGCTTCCACTACCCATACCTCTCCAAGTACTTAGGCTTTCTCTACCCATAACTCTCCAAGTACTTAGGTTTCCTCTACCCATACCCCTCCAAGTACTTAGGCTTCCACTACCCATAACTCTACAAGTACATAGGCTTCCACTACCCATAACTCCCCAAGTACTTAGGCTTCCACTACCCATAACTCCTCAAGTACTTAGGCTTCCACTACCCATAACTCCCCAAGTACTTACGCTTCCTCTAACCATAACTCCCCGAGAACTTAGGCTTTCTCTACCCATAACTCCCCGAGTACTTAGGCTTCCACTACCCATACCTCTCCAAGTACTTAGGCTTTCTCTACCCATAACTCCCCAAGTACTTAGGTTTCCAGTTCCCATAACTCCTCAAGTACTTAGGCTTCCACTACCCATACCTCTCCAAGTACTTAGGCTTCCTCTACCCATAACTCCCCAAGTACTTAGGCTTCCTCTACCCATAACTCCCCAAGAACTTACGCTTCCTCTTCCCATAACTCCCCGAGTACTTAGGATTTCCCTACCCATACCTCTCCAAGTAATTAGGCTTCCTCTACCCATAACTCCCCAAGTACTTAGACTTCCTCTACCCATAACTCCCCAAGTACTTAGGCTTCCTCTTCCCATAACTCTTCAAGTAGTTAGGCTTCCACTACCCATAACTCTCCAAGTACTTAGGCTTCCTCTTCCCATAACTCCCCAAGTACTTAGGCTTCCTCCACCCATAATTCTCCAAGTACTTAGGCTTCCACTACCCATAACTCCCCAAGTACTTAGGCTTCCACTAACCATAACTCCCCAAGTACTTAGGCTTCCACTACCCATACCTCTCCAAGTACTTAGGCTTTCTGTACCCATAACTCCCCAAGTGCTTAGGCTTCCACTGACCATAACTCTCCAAGTACTTAGGCTTCCACTACCCATAACTCACCAAGTACTTAGGCTTCCACTACCCATAACTCTCCAAGTACTTAGGCTTTCTCTTCCCATAGCTCCCCAAGTACTTAGGCATCCTCTACCCATACCTCTCCAAGTACTTAGGCTTCCACTACCCGTAACTCACCAAGTACTTAAGCTTCCAGTACCCATAACCCTCCAAGTACTTAGGCTTCCACTACCCATAACTCCTCAAGTACTTAGGCTTTCACTACCCATAACTCTCCAAGTACTTAGGCTTCCACTACCCATAACTCCCCAAGTACATAGGCTTCCTCTTCCCATAACTCTCCAAGTACATAGGATTTCTCTACCCATACCTCTCCAAGTACTTAGGCTTCCGCTACCCATAACTCCCCAAGTACTTAGGCTTCCTCTACCCATAACTCCCCAAGTACTTAGGCTTCCTCTTCCCATAACTCTCCAAGTAGTTAGGCTTCCACTGCCCATAACTCTCCAAGTACTTAGGCTTCCTCTTCCCATAACTCCCCAAGTACTTAGGCTTCCTCCACCCATAACTCTCCAAGTACTTAGGCTTCCACTACCCATAACTCCCCAAGTACTTAGGCTTCCACTACCCATAACTCCCCAAGTACTTAGGCTTCCACGACCCATACCTCTCCAAGTAATTAGGCTTTCTCTACCCATAACTCCCCAAGTACTTAGGCTTCCCCAACCCATAACTCTCCAAGTACTTAGGCTTTCACTACCCATAACTCTACAAGTACTTAGGCTTCCACTACCCATAACTCCCAAAGTATTTAGGCTTCGTCTACCCATAACTCCCCAAGTACTTAGGCTTTCTCTACCCATAACTCCCCGAGAACTTAGGCTTCCTCTTCCCATAACTCCCTGAGTACTTAGGATTTCTCTACCCATACCTCTCCAAGTACTTAGCCTTCATCTACCCATAACTCCCCAAGTACTTAGGCTTCCTCTACCCATAATTCCCCAAGTACTTAGGCTTCCTCCACCCATAACTCTCCAAGTACTTTGGCTTCCACTACCCATAACTCCCCAAGTACTTAGGCTTCCACTACCCATAACTCCCCAAGTACTTAGGCTTCCACTACCCATACCTCTCCAAGTACTTAGGCTTTCTCTACCCATAAATCCCCAAGTACTTAGGCTTCCACTACCCATAACTCTCCAAGTACTTAGGTTTCCTCTACCCATAACTCACCAAGTACTTAGGCTTCCACTACCCATAACTCTCCAAGTACTTAGGCTTCCACCACCCATAACTCTCCAAGTACTTAGGTTTCCTCTACCCATAACTCACCAAGTACTTAGGCTTCCACTACCCATAACTCTCCAAGTACTTAGGCTTCCACCACCCATAACTCTCCAAGTACTTAGGTTTCCACTACCCATAACTCCTCAAGTACTTAGGCTTCCACTACCCATAACTCTCCAAGTACTTAGGCTTCCACTACCCATAACTCCCCAAGTACTTAGGATTCCTCTTCCCATAACTCTCCAAGTTCTTAGGCTTCCACTACCCATAACTCTCCAAGTACTTAGGCTTCCACTACCCATAACTCCTCAAGTACTTAGGCTTCCTCTATCCATAACTCCCCAAGCACTTAGGCTTCCACTACCTATAACTCCCCAAGTACTTAGGCTTCCTCTATCCATAACTCCCCAAGTACTTAGACTTCCCATTCCCATAACCCTTCAAGTACTTAGGCTTCCACTACCCATAACTCTCCAAGTACTTAGGCTTCCTCTACCCATAACTCCCCAAGTACTTAGGCTTCCAGTACCCATAACTCCTCAAGTACTTAGGCTTCCACTACCCATAACTCCCCAAGTACTTAGGCTTCCTCTTCCCATAATTCTCCAAGTACTTAGACTTCCACTACCCATAACTCTCCAAATACTTAGTCTTCCACTACCCATAACTCCTCAAGTACTTAGGCTTCCACTACCCATAACTCTCCAAGTACTTAGGCTTCCACTACCCATACCTCTCTAAGTACTTAGGCTTCCTCTATCCATAACTCCCCAAGTACTTAGGTTTCCACTACCCATAACTCCCCAAGTACTTAGGCTTCCACTACCCATAACTCTCCAAGTACTTAGGCTTCCTCTACTGATAACTCCCCAAGTACTTAGTCTTCCACTACCCATAACTTTCCAAGTACTTAGGCTTCCTCTTCCCATAACTCTCCAAGTACTTAGGCCTCCACCACCCATAACTCTCCAAGTACTTAGGCTTCCTCTTCCCATAACTCTCCAAGTACTTAGGCTTCCACTACCCATAACTCTCCAAGTACTTAGGCTTTCTCTTCCCATAACTCTCCAAGTACTTAGGCTTCCAGTACCCATAACCCTCCAAGTACTTAGGCTTCCACTACCCATAACTCCTCAAGTACTTAGGCTTCCACTACCCATAACTCCCCAAGTACTTAGGCTTCCTCTTCCCATAACTCTCCAAGTACTTAGGCTTCCACTACCCATAACTCTCCAAGTACTTAGGCGTCCACTACCCATAACTCCTCAAGTATTTAGGCTTCTTCTATCTATAACTCCCCAATCACTTAGGCTTCCACTACCCATCACTCCCCAAGTACTTAGTCTTCCTCTATCCATAACTCCCCAAGTACATAGGCTTCCTCTTCCCGTAACTCTCCAAGTACTTAGGCTTCCACTACCCATAACTCTCCAAGTACTTTGGCTTCCTCTACCCATAAGTCCCCAAGTACTTAGGCTTCCAGTACCCATAACTCCTCAAGTACTTATGCTTCCTCTACCCATAACTCCCTAAGTACTTAGGCTTCCTCTTCCCATAACTCCCCAAGTACTTAGGCTTCCACTACCCATAACTCACCACGTACTTAGGCTCCTATCACCCATGACTCTCCAAGTACTTAGGCTTCCACTACCCATAACTCCTCAAGTACTTAGGCTTCCACTACCCATAACTCCCCAAGTACTTAGGCTTCCTCTTCCCATAACTCTACAAGTACTTAGGCTTCCACTACCCATAACTCTCCAAGTACTTAGGCTTCTGCTACCCATAACTCCTCAAGTACTTAGGCTTCCTCTATTCATAACTCCCCAAGCACTTAGGCTTCCACTACCCATAACTCCCCAAGTACTAGGCTTCCTCTATCCATAACTCCCCAAGTACTTAGACTTCCTCTTCCCATAACCCTTCAAGTACATAGGCTTCCACTACCCGTAACTCTCCAAGTACTTAGGCTTCCTCTACCCATAAGTCCCCAAGTACCTAGGCTTCCAGTACCCATAACTCCTCAAGTACTTAGGCTTCCACTACCCATAACTCCCCAAGTACTTAGGCTTCCTCTTCCCATAATTTTCCAAGTACTTAGGCTTCCACTACCCATAACTCTCCAAGTACTTAGGCTTCCACTACCCATAACTCCTGAAGTACTTAGGCTTCATCTTCCCATAACTCTCCAAGTACTTAGGCTTCCACTACCCATAACTCTCCAAGTACTTAGGCTTCCACTATCCATAACTCCTCAAGTACTTAGGCTTCCTCTACCCATAACTCTCCAAGTACTTAGGCTTCCACTACCAATAACTCCCCAAGTACTTAGGCTTCCTCTATCCATAACTCCCCAAGTACTTAGGATTCCTCTTCCCATAACTCTCCAAGTACTTAGGCTTCCACTACCCATAACTCCCCAAGTCCTTAGGCTTCCACTACCCATAACTCTCCAAGTACTTAGGCTTCCACTACCCATACCTCTCCAAGTACTTAGGCTTCCTCTTCCCATAACTCTCCAAGTACTTAGGCTTCCTCTACCCATAACTCCTCAAGTACTTAGGCTTCCACTACCCATACCTCTCTAAGTACTTAGGCTTTCTCTATCCATAACTCCCCAAGTACTTAGGTTTCCACTACCCATAACTCCCCAAGTACTTAGGCTTCCACTACCCATAACTCTCCAAGTACTTAGGCTTCCTCTACCCATAACTCCCCAAGTACTTAGGCTTCCACTACCCATAACTCTCCAAGTACTTAGGCTTCCACTACCCATATCTCACCAAGTACTTAGACTTCCACTACCCATAACTCTCCAAGTACTTAGGCTTCCACTACCCATAACTCACCAAGTGCTTTGGCTTCCTCTATCCATAACTCCCCAAGTACTTAGGCTTCCTCTTCCCATAACTCTCCAAGTACTTAGGCTTTCTCTTCCCATAACTCCCCAAGTACATAGGCTTCCTCTACCCATACCTCTCCAAGTACTTAGGCTTCCACTACCCATAACTCACCAAGTACTTAAGCTTCCAGTACCCATAACTCCTCAAGTACTTAGGCTTCTTCTATCCATAACTCCCCAATCACTTAGGCTTCCACTACCCATCACTCCCCAAGTACTTAGTCTTCCTCTATCCATAACTCCCCAAGTACTTAGGCTTCCTCTTCCCATAACTCTCCAAGTACTTAGGCTTCCACCACCCACAACTCTCCAAGTACTTAGGCTTCCTCTTCCCATAACTCTCCAAGTACTTAGGCTTCCACTACCCATAACTCTCCAAGTACTTAGGCTTTCTCTTCCCATAACTCTCCAAGTACTTAGGCTTCCACTACCCATAACTCCCTAAGTACTTAGGCTTCCTCTTCCCATAACTCCCCAAGTACTTAGGCTTCCTCTACCCATAACTCCCCAAGTACTTAGGCTTCCAGTACCCATAGCTCCTCAAGTACTTAGAAATCCACTACCCATAACTCCCTAAGTACTTAGGCTTCCTCTATCCATAACTCCCCAAGTACATAGGCTTCCTCTTCCCATAACTCTCCAAGTACTTAGGCTTCCACTACCCATAACTCTCCATGTACTTAGGCTTCCTCTTCCCATAACTCTCCAAGTACTTAGGCTTCCACTACCCATAACTCTTCAAGTACTTAGGCTTCCTCTTCCCATAACTCTCCAAGTACTTAGGCATCCTCTACCCATAACTCCCCAGGTACTTAGGCTTCTTCTACCCATGATTCCCCAAGTACTTAGGCTTCATCTTCCCATAATTCTCCAAGTACTTTGGCTTTCTCTACCCGTGAAACGGTCCGACATGAGGTATTCTGACTGTCAAAAGTGTTGTTACCCCCCCCCCCCCCCCCCCCCCACAAAAAACAAAAAAGAAAAAACACTGCAAAATATCATAAGTTATTGTGATGAATTGACGGTAACATGGGCTGAGGGTTGCGGCTTGAAGCTTATGTTCAACCTCAAGCTTGAACATAAGCTCCGAGCCGCAACCCTCAGACCATGTTACCGTCAATTCATCACAATAAGGTATATGTTCCACAATGACACTACCCATAGCCCAAAACCTACAACGTGAAACACGAGAGGTTTATTTATAAACATATAATCGTTAAAAGTTGCCTTGTTCAAGGCAACTTTTAACGATTACAGGTTTAGTAAATAAACCTTTCGTGCTGATTATCCACCTCGTTGAGGCCGTTTCAATGAGGTAGAATAAAGATGGGTTGGAAATTAAAAAAAAAACATTTCAGAAAGTCGGGAAAAGATTTGTACTGTCGTTTTCGGGTTCTCTAAAACACAACACTGAAGGCATATTATTGAGAATGGACCTTGGAAGAGTTCTCCCTCCTCACACTCCTGGCAAATATTTAAACCCTTTACCCAACGTAACGGCCAAAACCGGCTAGCGCTGTTCTCAAAAATCGCCAATTAATTTTCATTATTTTAAAAATTTTTTATCTCAAAAGCATAGGTTATGACCCCTCATTGGAACGAGCTCGTCGAGCTCGTTCCAACGAGGGGTCATAACCTATGTTTTTGAGACACAAAATGAAAAATATTATTTATTCAAGAAGTTTATTTGCAAGTGTCGTCTGCTTTTCATGTTAGATAAAGGATTAATCCCATAATGGTCATAGTCGCGGTGCATGATCGTTGTCATGTTGGTTGTCATGGTAGCATGGATGAACTGCCACGAGACTTAATTCCTATGATGTCATGTAGTATAATGAGAATCGTTAGCACTTATTATGTGAGTGGTGATTTCAGTGACTCAAAATTCTTTAGAGTGAAATTTTTAACCATACGGGATATATTCGTGGCAAACAAAAAGATGTTTTGGTGTCAAAACTGTGATGAGTCAGCGGGGGCTGCTTCCACGACCATGTGCGAAGAAACTGTTTAATTACCAATGTTTTAAGGCACATTGTCCCAGAATCTAAGTTGCATTTACAAATCCTTTGGAGTCTACTTGCTGATGGTTTAGACGGTTCTGCTTACTAGAGAGCATTGGGAAATTTTCATATTCATTCAACCCAGTTGATTTGGGTTCATGTTTTGACGCAGCTGAGTGACGTGGGAGTATAGTATTGACGGTTATTACCATTTGCGTCGAAGGAACGCCCGTTGGCCTGAATAAGGTCTCATACTGAACCAGTCTACATGTGTTACTTGTAGTGTGGTAGCAGGGAGCATGTTCCATTCTTTTTGAGTATGCAGTGGAACCTTCAACTTGGAACAGATCAGTGTTGTGTTGTGTTGAGTTTGTCGTTGTGTTTGTTCGGCAGTTTGCCTTGCTTCGTCTACTGCACAACGAGTCTTTTATCGACTGGCAGACGCAACAAATCAAATCGACCTATTAGGCGCAAATAACCAATCAAATTGCGCGTTTGCGTCGGTTCTGAGACCTTTCTCCCACACAAAGTTAGCTCCATTGACCAATTCTAAGACGTGGGTGCTAGTCTTCCTCATAAGCCAAAGAGGCATATGATGAAATCAATCTTGGCATGGATAAGCACCATCGTTTCTAGTTTCTACTTCACGCTCACTGCCACCACTTAATCTACTACAGTCTTCCAAGTCTGCGATCTCTACTCCTAGCTCCACAACTAGTTTCTTCCACGTTTACCACCATACTGCTTCTGGCGTCTTACCATTGTTGTTGCTACCGTTTTTCGCCACTATTGCTGGCCTCGAGACAAACTACCGCTAGCAATACCTTTACTCTAGTTGACGCGTCCTGCTACATCCATGGACCTATACTACAACAGTATAATACGAGGCTGTTATTACCATTACTGACTCCGCTACAGCGGTGGGATCTACCATTATCGCTACATTGGGTTCTGCCATTAATATTGCTGTCCGACTGCTGCTTATTGCATATAGCACTAACTGTGCTACTGCTGGCCTTTTCCTGGTTACAGCACAACGCCCATTGTATTAACAACATCAATAAGGTCTATTTGATCTTCTATTATGTGTTTGGACAGAACAGACCTGAATATAATCTTTGTGTACGCGAGACTGTATGCTGACCGAGAATGTGGAAATATGGTTGTGTGCTAGAGCACAACACAAGCAGCACAACCTCACACGTGTCTTTTCCCACCATCTGTGTCCAGGGCAAAGCACTTATATCTGATCTACGTCTGGCTGGCCTATCGCTCACTACAATGTCCAGATGTTGCTGCGTGCTTGTGCATGATGTACGCACATCACATGCGACACTTATGGGTATCCGCGTTTCTCAGCGCCCACTTTCAGCTGATCAGCAATAAAACAAAGCGGCTGGACATCGGCGATCCTTTCCCCAGATGAACGGAAAAGTTGAAAGGGTATCGTTGAACTAAATATTTGAATTAGAGTTACCCGCCTTGAAATGTCGCATCGGAAATGATGCAATCTCTAAAAATAAACAGCCTTGGGAAAATATATTGTTTCAATAAACATTTGAAACATTCTATTGACATCTTGCATTATTGTTGAATATTCCTGATAAAAAGAGGGTGATTTGATGACGTTTGGACCTAAAAAATATAATTTACTTTTTGTGTGTTTCTGTAGGGAATTCCCTGACAAATATGTGCACATGACCAGTACTTCCCTTCGTGTCATTTTTTCTCTCTTATTTGTTTCGGGTCAGAAAAAGTTGTCTGAAGGGCTATACTTGACAAACATATTTGAATGCCAACATTGGGGTTATGCGATCATATTTCTTTCGCCTGAACGTTATAATGGTGGCCTATGGTAAAATATTTAGTTTATTTATTTATTTAATATTTAGTGATACCAAAGAAGAAAATGCCCGGAAGTGTCACAAGGTTGGGTTTGGAGAAGATGTTTGATCTATGAGATGTTCAGGCGACACTCAGAGAATGTCGATTAATCCCAAATTTGGACGAATATCTCATCACCTAAGAGGCCTCCGTATGTGGCCCCCCGTCTCGTGGAAGTGGCTTAAAATATTAAAAGGGAATTGTCTGGACGACAGTTCGTCCCCTGAGTTCCGATGTGTTTTATGTGCCAGTAGGCACACAGAACACATTGGAACTCAGGGGACGAGTTCTCTAAATAATTTATTTACATGTATACATCAACACATTATCTTCAACTCACATCGTCTACTGGTGTATTGCTATACACAGACTAATTTCCAAATATGTAGCGCGAACAGTTCACAATTCTTCCAGTTTACGTTGTCTTGTTCAACCGGCTTGAGCCTTCATGGTTCGCCTTTGCCGTCTGTGGGTCTACTTCCAGCTGCCGTTCGTTCTTCTGTATTTTGAGGCCTCCTTTTTGACTTGTGTTTTACCGTAAAAACTGGTTAATAATGGACGATTTTTGAGACATTTCTTGTAATTTCTCAGCATATGTAACTAATGTTGGGATGCGACCTTTGCCATTTCGTAGCTACTTAGTCCGCCGTTATGACGATTCATCCCGTGCTCCAGTTTCATAACTCCTAGTCTTTGTTACTTTTTAATGACTGTCCCTTATTACCCCAAATATGGGGATATGAGGAACATTCACTGGTTCACGGTGATGTAATTTTTAATCCAACGAGTGGGCCTACAAGGGACAAAGGGCATATTTAAAAAAAATATGCTTAAAGATGTTTAATAACAGAAAACAGAATAGGAGGTGAATAACGGTTTCAAATAACACTGAGAAAGGTCGGTACATCCACCCCATGGCACGAAAGAAAGAGATAAATTACTAGAAATATTTAAGCAGATCCTGGATCGGTTTATTTAGCTGAATAGATATCCTCTTCCCTCTATTCTCCATACTGTTAGAAATCATCGTTAGATTCACGGTAATTAACCTTCAACCAGCTCAGGTCCCCTCACCATAAAATTTATGATAACTATTACTGCTTTTGCGTAACCGAATTATCCAGGCCGGCTTGTCTCGGATGAGTCCATTCTAAAGGTAGCCCAATTAATATTTTTAACCTGCAGCCAATCGGCTGTAGGTTAAAGATATTAGTTGGTCTACTGTTGATGTGATTGAGCAAGCGTCTGGTGATGTGAAGCTATATATGCATATCAGATCCTTAATTCTGCTTCTCGATTGAACAAAATGAATTCATTGCAAAAATTCGGATTTTTACCGTGCAATTTTACAGTAGCTAGTTAGTTGCCAGTACTGTATTTTCAACAGTATTCTTTTTACATTGCATTAAAACGACCCTTTGCAATAGTTCTGTCAGCAACCACATCGCAACAGATCTCAATAGTCTCCATAACACCCCGGTTTAGGCCCTTTGGTCTTTTGTTTAACATCTTCCAAAGATTACCATCCATTTGGCGATCATTTGATCCACATCTCCATGGACTTCCGACATATTTTCTTTTCTGTGCCCTTGGGGTGCTATACTTATTTTTTGCTTTCCCGTGTGATGATAATCCATTGTTAACCCTTTACCCAACGCAGACGATATCAAAATTTATTATTTTAAATATTTTGTTTTAAATTTTCAAAAAATTTCTACAAAATCATATCATGTGACCCCTCATTGGAACGAGCTCGACGAGCTCGTTCCAAAGAGGGGTCACATGATATGGTTTTGTTGAATTTTTTTGAAAATTAGTATTTTCATTGGAACGAGCTCGACGAGCTCGTTCCAAAGAGGGGTCACATGATATGGTTTTGTTGAATTTTTTTGAAAATTAGTATTTTTTCAGCTGCTCAATTTACATATTACGCGGGCGGATGTGGCCGACTCGTTGGTTAAAGGGTTAACAGCGCGCAGTGCTTTCACTGTCTTCCATGTGGTTTTTG
This sequence comes from Pictodentalium vernedei, assembly GCA_031216915.1. Lineage (NCBI taxonomy): Eukaryota > Metazoa > Mollusca > Scaphopoda > Dentaliida > Dentaliidae > Pictodentalium > Pictodentalium vernedei. The sequence goes on from CM062289.1 coordinate 26,685,242, forward strand.
TTAGTTTTTGTGTCCAAGTTTGTACTGTGGTGTCTCCGTTTACCGCACAGGTCGGTCAGACTTTACCTGAAAATAGAACTGGAAATCTTTGTATGACGTCTTATTGATGTTTTATATAAAATTAATAATACCCCCCCCCCCCACCCGTCCCCCCCCCCCCCCACCACTACCTGCAGCAATTGTTATTTCTCCCAGCTTTCTTATAACCTAACCTGGATAGATAAAGTTTTGATCAATATGAAATGTTTGACGAAATTAGTGTATTTTCCCACAAGTTTTTCCCTCCCAACAAATGAGGAAGAGATACAGCAACTCAACTTGTATTTTTAAACATACACTTGTCTTCAAACTTGAAAATCTTGCCACGCTTATCTGTAAAAACAAACTAGAAAAACGCGTATTTCAGGTTTTCATGAAAAACTGTTCCTTATTACAAGGCAGTCCCCTACCCCATCTTTCGGTACAGTCAATTAAATCGTAAATGATCACGTTGAGTTCTCTTAGCATGCAATCATCTATGTTCAATTATGTCTTGCATCAGATGCTTAATTCTTCTGTCGCCACAACCTAAAGCACATCGGAGATCAGTTCCACGTCACACACAAATGACATTCACACGGTTACCTCTGCGTCCATTCCACCAGAGCGCACTATTCAACCGCTGAGTTCTCTTAGCATGTAATCATCTATGTTTAATGATGTCTTGCATTCGATGCTTAATTCTTCTGTCGCCGCAACCCAAAGCTCATCAGAGATCAGTTTCACGTCACACACAAATGACGTTCACATGGTTACCTCTGCGTCCATTCCACCAGAGCGCACCAGTCAACCGCTGAGTTCTCTTAGCATGTAATCATCTATGTTTAATGATGTCTTGCATCCGATGCTTAACTCTTTCCCGCTGAGTATTTTTAGGATATTTTTCATCAAATCTAGTCATGGCGGCTTAACAGATTTGATGACAACTTCTTTCCAATTTAACCCAAGAAATCATTTGTGAAAAACTACATTTAATTTACAAAGTGGAAATTGAATTAAATGTGCTCAAATTGTACATATTTCGGCGTTAAGAGAAATCCTTTCCTGGGCAGGAATATCTGCCAGCAGCATTCAAAAAGTTAATTCTTCTGTCGCCGCAACCCAAAGCACATCAGAGATCGGTTTCACGTCACACACAGATGGCATTCACATGGTTACCTCTGCGTCCATTCCATCAGAGCGCACTATTCAACCGTAATGCCCACACAGCCGGGGGCGCGGTGACGTTGCGATAACCGTTTCTCGTCAGATCACCGAAGTTATGCAACGTCGAGCCCGGTTAGTCCTCGGATGGGTGACCGTCTGAGCGATCGATTCGGACTTCCGCGTTGTGTCCTTGGGTAAGGCACTTAACCCCGATTGTCTACATGGGGCACGATGACGCCGTGTACTAAGTCGTACTGCTCGTCGATGGTGCGCATGTCTTCAACCAATCTAACCCTGCCTGAGCTGCAGAGGGGAGTTACGATGTTGGGGAGCTGGCAGCTGCTCGTCGTTGCTCGGTGGTTCTCTCCGGGTACTCCGGCTTCCTCCACCCCTAAAACTGTCACGGTCACGACTAGCCATTGTTGATAAGTATGTGACCTTAAACACCAATAAATAAATAAATATGCCCACACAGCCGACCATCAATTAACCCATTCCTTTCTCGGCCGACTCAAACGACTGTTTGCTAACAGTAATTTTCTCGAACTTTTCAGTTTCTCCTCATCTTTTACGACAGTAAACAGCTACTTGGCAACAGACTACAACCTTGACTCGACCACGCCTGAAATACCGCTACTCCCATATAGCTACACACTGATTCCCAACAAGTTTTGGCTGTACTCCGCACACACCTCGTAGGTACGCTCTCATGGCGCTTTCCTTTCTGTCTTTTCTTGACAAGTGACTGATCGAAGTTTTATACAATGAATCGGTCTTTTATATTCATTAAAGACTTTTTCTAGGACATTTTATACTCTCTGCGACATTTTTGAGTTGATAATTGCCCACAGATCACGTAGAATTTTCGTGAGGAGTTTATGTTTATTACACGCCTGTTCTATGAAATCCCCATCTACAGCAACACTAAACCATGCGGAAAATGAAAATCTGTTCCGCACATATGTGCCGAACGGAAATCGTTGACTGACTATTTTTAAATAGAAGCGAAGTTTCACTGGAATTTTCTACAAATCGTGCGCAGCAATTACAATTACAATTTGAATCGCTAACGATAGCTAAAGATATTTTGAATATCAATTTTTTAAATTTTTCAAAAAATTTCAACAAAACCATATCATTTGACCCCCTCATTGGAACGAGCTCAATGAGCTCGTTCCAATGAGGGGGTCAAATGATATGGTTTTGTTGAAATATTTTGAAAAATTTTAATTTTTTGCAACTGCTCAATTTGCATATTACGCGGGCGGATGCGGGCGATTCGTTAGGTAAAGGGTTAATCCTTTATGTAACAAATTGGCTGCATCCACCTGCGCAATTTACAAATTAAGTAGTTGAAAACAAAATTGTTAAAAAATTTCAGCTAAATCATATCATGTCATAGCATAATTATAATACAGTGTCTATTTATTATTTTTTACACGCCTGTTCTATAAAATCCCCATCTACAGCAACAATAAACCATGCGGAAAATGAAAATGTGTTCCGCTCATGTGTGTGGAATGGAAATCGTTGACAGACTATTTCTAAAGAGAAGCGAAATTTCACTGGAATTTTCCACAAATCTTGCACTGCAATTACAATTTGAATCACTAGCAATAGCTAAAGATCGCCCCCTGCTGAGATCCAATATGTTCTATGTGCCAGTATGCAAATAGAACACATTGGAACTAGGGGACGAAATAGTAACATGGGTTCCCCTCGCAAATTTGGTTGGTGATAAAATGCGTTCTTTTTGTTGATAGTTGTCAAAAGAATTGCTGATTGTTCTTCTAATAATGGTTTTATAAACGTGAAGGAGTGTAATAAACACAAAACGACACGCGTGTGTGAATGGGTTAATCGATATGGCACGAGTGCCATCGCAGAAGGATAAAACTCGATGCCTGCGGCCTCTTTTTCTATCCTTCCGCGCTGTTCTTCTAATAATGGTTTTATAAACGTGAAGGAGTGTAATAAACACAGAACGATACGCGTGTGTGAATGGGTTAATCGATGTGGCACGAGTGCCATCGCAGAAGGATAAAACTCGATGCCTGCGGCCTCGCTTTCTATCCTTCCGCGCTGGCACTTGTGCCATATCGATTAACCCATTCGCACACGCGTGTCGTTCTGTGTGTATATATTTTAATATATTTAATAGTTACAGGCGGGCAATTATTGATCCATATTCAGTCACAGAAAGGCGTATTGAAAAATAGCTAGTAGTTGTACGTCAAAGAGTTCTGACAACCAAGTCACTTTTTTCCGACATTATCAGTTCGTTGTCAACTGAAATCGAGCGTTACTTCGAAACACGAATACTGATCAGTTCTTTACTCCCTTCACTCTGATGTCAAAATAAGCAAATTTCAAGTAGCCATTTTTCCCATAATGCAACTGGGAATTTAACCAATTCAATCTTGTTTGACAGAGCTCAATGAGCTCTGTCAAACAAGATTAAATTGGTTAAATTTCCAGTTGCATTATGGGAAAAATTTGCACCTTGAACTTTAGATATTTCGACATCAGGGTGCAGAAGGTTAACTGCCGAAATTTTAATGGGTTCCACCTCTATACCTCTAAACACCAGGCCAGTAACTTGTTTTCACACTTGAAACAAATTGTAAAATGCCATTTCTTTTTACCGAATCTAATTGTCGATTATAAAGAGAACAGAATTCGAATGGAAAATGTTATGCTGAGTTGAAATGGTCGGTTACCGCAGTGCATGACATTCCGCAATTGGTCATAAATTACAGTGATGTTTCCGAATACAACGATTTCTACATATTTGTACCACTGAATATTTTACCAACACTAATTTATTCTGTCATATTTTAGCCCTTTATCTCACGAATCGGTCGCATCCACCCTCGTAACTTTCAAATTAAGCAGTTGAAAAAAATATAATTTTCAGGTTTTTTTTAAAACAACATATGTGACCTCATCGTCGAGCTCATTCCAAATGAAAAGCCAAATGATATGATTTTGTTGACGTTTTTTTTGCAAAATTAAAACACAATAATTAAAATAACTATTTATTTATTTACTGGGGTTTAACGACACTTTCGACAGCCGGGGACACCTCGTGTCGAACAGTTTTACATGTAGAGGAAGCCGGACTCCCCGGAAAGAACCACGAAGTAACGGTAAACAATTGTCAGACTCCCATCGTACTAACTCCACACATGCAGGGTTAGAATTGGTTGTAGACAAGTGCACCATAGACGTGCAGCACGCCTTAGTACACGGCGCCTCTGCGCCACCACTTGGGCAAGCTGAAGTGTCTTGCCCACGGAAGCAAGGCAGTTAGTTACCTCTGGTGGAGATCGAACCGAGGACTTTAGGTCTGAAGTCCAATGCCGTCACCACTGAGACACCGCGCTCCAAAAAGTTAAAATAACAAATTCCGATACCCTGTACGTTGGTTAAATGGTTAAAATTAAAAATTAAAATTTCACTTCATACTTTCCCGCACACTTATACCCTGACATCAAGACTCTTTTATAGAACTCCTATTCCACAATACTCTGTACCTATTCTTTACACAACCCGACTTTGTCTGCCTCGTTTTTGTTTCAAAATAGCTAGCCAGCTCTGGAATCGTCGTTTGCCTTCAGAACTGGTGAACAAGAAGCAAATTTCATCTTGTCAAAGGTTGAGGTGAACGGATGTTTGAAAATCATTGATTGATTTCCAGATATTCTCGATAAGAAAGCTCGTATTTCACATTTCTGTTGGGTTATTATCAAAAGAACTATGCAAACACACTTTGTTCAGTCGATAATTGTTCTTTTTTCATCCCCAATAAGTGTTGTACTATCTAGTTTATCTCGGAGATATTCTATTAGTATGGGCCAGTTCAATATCGAGTGTTTGCATTGTTCCCTTATATAGCTTCATTGATATTTGATATTGCGCTTATATTAGCTTTGCATGCAGTGTGCTTTCTGTGCCGCACTCATCCGAAAACGATCGAGTCGAGTCCTTCCACTCTCCGTATGGTATTAACCTTTAACACAACGAATCGCCCACATCCGCCCGCGTAATATGCAAAATTGAGCAGTTGAAAAAATTAAATTTTTAAAAATATTTCAACAAAACCATATAATGTGATCCCTCATTGGAACGAGCTCATTGAGCTCGTTCCAATGAGGGGGTCACATGATATGTTTTTTTAGTTGAAATATTTTGAGAAATTTAAAAAAAATATATTTAAAATAATACATTTTGATATCGTCTGCGTTGGGTAAAGGGTTAAAGTTGCGGATCGAGCAGTTGTGATTGGTGGGAGGTGGAAGTTCAAAAGAATCGTCGATAGGTAGGAAGGATCTACCCCCCCCCCCCCAGAAGCTGGAAGGATCTGTTGAAAATTAGCATGAAACTCCGTGGTATTTTCTCGTAAGTCCTCCCTACCGAGACACATGTCGTCGCATGAGATCCATAAGGTTCTATCTTCCAGTGGAAAATAAAACCTTATGATTCTCACACGACGATATGTCGCCTGTGAGGCACCGGGGTGGGACCGATGTATCCACCTACCAACGTAACACAACATCATGTTATGTTCCAATAATCCTCCTCCCCTGATTGGACGAGAGCTCGCTTAGTATGTTCTACGTTTTCGGCTCAAGAGGCAAATGTTAGCGTCTGACGTCACAGCGCGAAATATTTGCAATGACGTCGTCCGTTTCGTAACTACTTAACGGAGTGACAAGCAAGCCGCTTCATTTTTCTGGATGTTTCACGTGTGCAGCAGGCGGTGTTCCGGATGAAGTGTTGTTTAAATTACAAACCGATTTACGATTTGAAATAAAATGGAATGAGTTTATCTGGTTTATTGATTATTTATCCAGTGCCGTCGTGGATACACGAGAAGTTAATTTACTAAACCTGTGATCGTTAAAAGTTGCCTTGAACAAGGTAACTTTTAACGATCACAAGTTTAGTAAATAGGCCTCTCGTGTTTCAGGATGTAGGTTTGGGCTATGGGTAGTGTCTATTGGAATATATTCGTTATTATGATGCATTGACGGTAACATGGTACGAGGTTTGTGGCTCGGTGCGCATGTTCAACCCGGAGCGTCTCGGTTGAACATACGCTCCGAGCCGCAAACCTCGGACCATGTTACCGTCAATTCATCACAATAATTTATAATGTGAACGTGTAAGGTCTCGTGCCACCAGTCTGATTCTGTACGGAATTCGATGCTATTATGGACTGGGACCAGTCTCAACCTGAAATAGTCCATTGCTTACGGTTCGATTTTCCGACTAACTGATATATTTCAGCCGCTTGAATCTGAAAATACCATAAACGTTCATATTTATTCAAGAAATGTTTTCTAGTCATGTCAGGTAGAGGATTAATATTCCCTATTCCAATATGTGTCCTGTAAAATACACTAATGTAACGTGGGGTGGGGGCATCGCATTCACCGTGTTCTGTTGTGCATAGGATGAGCAGGCTCTCAATGTTCTGATCCGAGCGTACGCTCATATAGACGGAATTCTATTGTTGCTTAAAAATTGAAGTAATATGTAACTTGTTTGGTTGTAAGGATACCTCTAACACGATTTGGTTTCTAAGAATCGTGGCTGAAGCTAGAATATTGTGCTCGTTATTTTTTCACTCTTGTAACTTTCCATCCCAGATATTTATTGTTCCATATATCTTCAATCTGGGCTAAATAATCTCGTATCTGCCGAGCGTCTCGGTTGAACATACGCTCCGAGCCGCAAACCTCGGACCATGTTACCGTCAATTCATTACAATAATTTATAATGTGAACGTATAAGGTCTCGTGCCACCAGTCTGATTCTGTACGGAATTCGATGTTGTTATGGACTGGGACCAGTCTCGACCTGAAATAGTCAATTGCTCACGGTTCGATTTTCCGACTAACTGATATATTTCAGCCGCTTAAATCTAAAAAATACCATAAACATTCCTTTTATTTGAATCAACGCAAGAACTTTTGCTAAATCGAGACTTGATTTGGTGCTTTAATCATCACGAATGAAGACTCATAACAGCCGTTGTTTAATGCTTACTTAACGTAGTTCCACCAATTGGGTTAATATCGTGATGTTTTCAAGGCAAATTTGATATTTATTGACTGGAAAATCTATAACAAGAGCAGAAAGAAAATCTGTATATCTTTGTGAAAGAAGAAGGTACGTCACATTACATCAACAGTCGTCTGCGCGAAAACAAACACTCCATAACAGAGTCGAATTCTAAAAGGAATTAGACTGATGGTCTGAGAATTTGGTCAACTTCGTGAGCAACGTTAGGATGTATCCCGGCATTTTCCTTCTCACTTCAAGGTCTTTATGCCGTCTTCACCAAAACTGCCGTTCGTTTCACCAGTGTGTAACTTTGGTATATCCTAAACCTTTAGTCGCCGTTTTAAAAGAGCGCAGGTGGACGCGAACGCCCCCCCCCCCCCCGCCATGAAGCTGGTGTAAGGGCAGCGCGTGCCCTTTTTTCGCCAGATGTGCACAATCATTTGGTTAGAAATAATGCATATTCAATTACCACAGGAACAAAAAGAAAATAATCCATTGGTCATTCGATTTTCAAGTCATTGAGAGGTCAAGCAAAGTTCATTAAAATCCAACAGGGCTGCCATGGCGGCCACATTATAAATGTCAGAAAGGTACCGTCCTATAGTCAACAGCAATACGCTAGGCAAATTCGTATTCATTGTATTTTAGCTTATTGGATGTACAAGCAAATATTACAAAAAACAATCTAAGATGGACGCCATGACAGCCATATTGGATATGGCAGAATACGGATTATTAAAGTGAACCTTCCAATAGTCAAGAGTGATGCTCCACTAACAAGATACACTGGTCGTTTTGAAGTTTTGAACCTTCCAATAGTCAAGAGTGATGCTCCACTAACAAGATACACTGGTCGTTTTGAAGTTTTGAACCTTCCAATAGTCAAGAGTGATGCTCCACTAACAAGATACACTGGTCGTTTTGAAGTTTTGAACCTTCCAATAGTCAAGAGTGATGCTCCACTAACAAGATACACTGGTCGTTTTGAAGTTTTGAACCTTCCAATAGTCAAGAGTGATGCTCCACTAACAAGATACACTGGTCGTTTTGAAGTTTTGGCTCGGACAAGCAAAAATACAAAAATTCTCCGATGGCGGCGATATTAAATGTCAGAACGTTGTTTATCGAATGTAATCTTCCTCTCTCAAGCCGTATCTCCCGCAAAAGTGGGATCAGTTGGACACACAGTCTTCAAGTTATATAAGCAAAAGTGGCTGGCCGGCCAGCCAGCCAGCCAACCGACAGACAGACAGACAGGTAGGCAAACAGAGCAATATGTCCTTCGAGGAGCGACCATACAATATGTTGCATAAAAGACAAACACAGAACGACACATGCGTGTGAATGGGTTAATCGATATGGCACGAGCGCCAGCGCGAAAGGATAGAACGAGAGGCCATAGGCCTCGAGTTTTATCTTTCCGCGATGGCACAAGTGCCATATCGATTAACCCCTTCACACACGCGTGTCGTTCTGTGTTTAATACACGCCTTCAGATCTTTAAAAACAACTATTAGAAGGACAGTTAGTAATTCATTTGACAACAACCAACAAAAAGAACACATTTTATCGCCAACCAAATTAGCGAGGGGAATCCGTGTTACTGTTTTGTCTCCCGAGTTCCAATGTGTTTTATGTGCATACTGACACATATAACACATTGGAACTCGGGGGACGAGTTTTAGCTAATGCTAGGTATTCAAATTGGAAATGTGGTAGACGGTTTGTAGAAAATTCCAGTGAAAAATAGTCCATCAACGATTTCTGTTCCGCACATATGTGCGGAACGGATTTTCATTTTCCACTTGGTTTAGTGTTGTTTTTGGTGGGGGATTTCATAGAACGTGTAATAAACTCCCATTCTAAGTGATTTTGTCTATAGCAGTACGCGCTTGTCTTACCAACCGTAGTTACCCAATAAAACCAACATACTAGCAAAACAGAAAGGCAGTCCCAAGAGTGCCCATTTAACACACAAGCAAGCTTGTATTACTGTGATTGAATGTTCATTGATAAACCTGTTGGACTCTATAATGGAATGTTTGCAATGCCTCGAGGTCGGTATTTCTTGAATATACAGTGGATCACAACGTTAACTGGTTGAGTGCTGGAAGCCCATATTTTGGGCTTCACTCTGAAGTGCAGGGACTGTAACTCAGAGGCTTCAAACTCTGTGGGTGTCCTTCATATTACCTTTCAACCTAAATTATTTGGTCTGTATGGATTTTCCTAGTTACAATTTATGGGAGAGTGCCTATAGGCACTCTCCCATAAATTGTAACGAGGCAAAGACTTGTTAACAAATTTTGATGGCTGAAAATAATTTAGCACTCTACCAGTTAACACGAGAAACATTTAAAAATATTATGTGGTTTCACGCGTCTGTGGCCTTGCACATTTTCAAGTTGATACATCAAATTCTCGATACCTCACCTACTTATTGCTATACTTTTAGACTTTTAGACATGTGCAGATGTTTTTATGATTCTAGATATTAAAATCCTATGAGGAATAATATAATGATCTTTGTTATGGTATACGGCAAGAGATAATGGGGCAGATACGAGATTATTTAGCCCAGATTCAAGATATGTGGAACAATAAATATCTGGGATGGAAAGTTACAAGAGTGAAAAAATAACGAGCACAATATTTTAGCTTCAGCCACGATTCTTAGAAACCAAATCGTGTTAGAGGGATCGTTACTACCAGTCAAGTTACAGATTACTTTAATTTTTAAGCAATAATAGAATTCCGACTATATGAGCGTACGCTCGGATCAGAACATTGAGAGCCTGCTCATCCTATGCACAACAGAACACGGTGAATACGATGCTCCCACCCCACGTTACATTAGTGTATTTTACAGTACACATATTGGAATAGGGAATATTAACCCTCTACCTGACATGACTAGAAAACATTTCTTGAATAAATAAGCATTTTCCTTCCATGCCTCCAAACAGTTTGTTTATTGGCCCCTCGTTGGCATGACCTCGGCGAGGTTTTGGATCCACATTTTGTAGAATAAAAACCTGAATATTGTATCAGATTTTATTGCCTATGCTTTTATTTTTATAAAATACACGTTTTTTCTGCAAAAAACGAAGCGAACAATAAATTTTTTTGTATTGTCCTTGAACAATACGGATCACATGCAAGGACTGTTTAACTATTTCTTTTTTTGCGTTGGGTTAATTTTGGCAATAATTTGTGTTTTAATATTTTTTTTAGTAAACTGTAGGCGTGCAATAAATACAGAACAGCATCGCGTTCGAACTGCCATTTTTTACCGCACTCGATCGATTTCGGCGGAGGGATAATATTGAACAAGAATTAATTAAACGTTTGTATATCAACGTTACGTTAGGTAAAGTTTTTGTGATTAACGTTTGGATATGAACGTTACGTTAGGTAACGTTTTTGTGATGAGCGTTTTGATATTAACGTTACGTTAGGTAAAGTTTTTGTGATTAACGTTTGGATATTAACGATACATTGAGTAAAGTTTTGGTAATTAAAGTTTTGATATGAACGTTACGTTAGGTAAAGTTTTTGTGATTAACGTTTGGATATTAACGTTACGTTAGGTAAAGTTTTTGTGATTAACGTTTGGATATTAACGTTACTTTAGGCAAAGTTTGTTTTATTGTGATTTATTGTGATTTAGCGACACTTTCGACATCCAGGATCACCTCGTGTCGGACATGTTTACGGATAGAGGAAGCTGGTGTGCCGGAGAGAACACCGAGCAGCGAGGAAGAACTATCAGACTCACCAACGTACTGACAAGCAGGTTTAGTATTAGCTGAAAACGATTGCACCGTCCACGGGCAGTACGCCTCAGTACACTGCGCCACCGTGCCCCCAGGTGAGCAAGCCTAATTAAGTGCCTTGCCTAAGAACACAACGCGGTTACCTCTGGTAGTGCAGAGAGTGGTTGCCGAGTGGATAAGAGCGCTGGTCCCTCACGCCAGAAGTCCCGACATCGATCTTAGGTCGAGGAACGTTATCGATATGTCCGAACACTCTCTGTCTGCACCAATTGTGGGGTTGATGCTGTCACGGCGTACTGTCTATCAGGTGGGGACGTAAAATGGCTGTCTTCTGTGTAGAGGGAGACAGACTCCGTGCATGCTAAATATCCCTTCGTAGTATTCAAGGAGAGCGAGGCCCCGAGGTGGCCGCTACGAAGGCCATTCCACACACCGGCGGCATTAGGCCAAGGAGAGGCATTAATATAACTTGCATAACATGTTCTCCAATCCTTGTAAAACAAATAAACTTGGGGATCGAATCTAGGACCTTTCGATTTTAAGTCCAATGCCTTAACCACTCATCCATGCACGGCGCTCCCACGTTAGGCAAATACTAAATTGCCTACAAAATGTCATCATAATGTACTGAATAAGCTCTTATCTTTAATGTTTTTTCCAATGGGTTATTATTAACCCTTTACCCAACGTAACGGCCAAAACTGGCCAGCGCTATTCTCAAAAATCGCCAATTAATTTTCAAAATATTTTCATTTTTTGTCTCAAAAACATAGGTTATGACCCCTCGTTGGAACGAGCTCGTCGAGCTCGTTCCAACGAGGGGTCATAACCTATGTTTTTGAGACAAAAAATGAAAAAAAATAATTATTCAAGAATTTTTTTTGCAAGCTTCGTCTGCTTTTCATGTTAGGTAAAGGGTTAACTTTCTTTTTCAAATAAAATATTGTTCATTGTACTACGTTTTGTGTGTGTGTGTTCAACATTGCTCGACAGAATATAAACCTTGAAAAATGTGTTAGGAAAACCACGCCAGAGATAGACCCTGCAAGAATACTGAGCATGTGAGAACGCATCTGATTGGTCGTTATGCAGCTGAATGACGCCATGACGTGAATGAAATGCTTAGGCATAAAACAACAGTGTCATGCGAGAACGTAAACAAACCACCTCTGGTGATATTTTTCTTTTACCCTTTGAAAAACTGGTGGTATCACCCATGTCAGTTCAATTGCAGCAGTTTGAAGAATCCATATTCATTATTTGGGGGTAGAATTATTAATATTCTCAACGTGCAGCCTTGTGGCTGCACGTTGAAAATTTATTTATTTATTGTTGTTTAAGGTCACATATATCTGCACAATGGGTTCTCATGACCACGACAGTTTTACAGGTGGAGGAAGCCGGATTACCCGGAGAGAACCACCGAGCAACGGCGAGCAACTGTCAGCTCCACAACACACTAACTCCACAGAAGCAGAGTTAGCATTGGTTGAAGACAGGTGCACCACCGACGTGCAGTACGCCTTAGTACACAACGTCACCATACCTCACGTTGGCAATGGGGGTAAATTGTCTTGCCCAAGGACACAACACGGTTGCCGCAGGTGGGATTCGAACCGAGGACCTCTCGGCTTGCAGCCTACACCTCTACCAACTGAGGCACGTTGACAATATTGATTGGTCTACCCAACACATTCACTTAGCAGCCATCCTACTTTATGAAATTATAAAGTACCATGTTAGTGGGCCGGAAAAGTGGCCTCTCGGGTTCAAGGAGTTAAATACCTAAGATTCATTCATTTAATGCAAGTTTCATCGTGGTATAAATACAGAACACAAATCAGATAGAGTACATCGGATAGGATTCAATGACCCATGTTGGAGTTTTTCCTACCTTTTACTTGCGCCCAGAACGTTCGTCAACCACTTGAAAAACTCCAACATGGATCATTGATTCCTGTCTCTCGTAATCCATCTTTGTTGTCTTCTACACGGATATTAGATTTGGTCTTTCGGGAACTTGATTGGACTGAAGGTCAACTGAATGAACGGTTATCCATATCGAATTCACGAAACACATTTGTTTTACTGCCACCTTCAGAATTTTGTGCCTTGCCATTCGCCACGTATTGAAAGTGTCATCGGTACACAGTAGTTATATGAATTCACAACAAACATTGTGAGTATTCATTCAGATGTAGCGGTCGAGGTATAAAGGTTATTTTACCAACCAGCATGGTTGGTCCGGATCTCTTAGTCTCGTGGTAAATCGGTCGCTTTGTGTGCTAGATGTCAACGGTTCGAACCCCGACTCCCGCACTTATCTCACCTCCTGTTACATTTGGGGGCTTGTCCGATCCTCAGCAGTAGGTGGCACTTCGGGTGTTTCGACCGCTCTGGGGGATGAACCTGGGCGAGATCCACATGTGGTGAATCTCAAAAGAATGGCTGAGTGGTGCAGTGGTCGAGGTATAAAGGCCATTTACCAACCAGCCTGGTTGGTCCGGATCCCTTAGTCTCGTGGTAAATTGGTCGCTTTGTGTGCTAGAGGTTGACGGTTCGAATCCCGTCTCCCGTACTTATCTCTCCTCTTGTCACACAGGTACCGTCGTATACTTCTCATCACTGAAGATGAAGCATTCAACACGCCTGTTTTTTAAATACATTAGCTTTTCCGAAATGGATTAAATTGGGCCCACAAACTTCAGGAGGGCTGGGTGACTATTTTGGTGAACAGAATTAAGAAGGGGGTGTCTGATGAGGTTACGTGACGTAATATTCACATTTGAACTATCAACGCTCTAGTGATGTAATCCGATTAAGAAGTGATCAAAGTTTTGGTTGGTCTCTTCTCTTGTTGTAAACAATCATGTTACATAATGCAGTGTAGGGAAGAACTCCACCCCACACCCGTCCTTCCCAGCAATGTTTTCTACCTCACGCAACGCCCACATTAGGTCAGCACTGTTCAGATGTAGTTATTTTTTTAATTTTCGCTTCCAAAACGGAGCTTTGTATATAAAAAAAAAATCCGGCAAACCCCGTATTCCAAAGGAGAGGTAACGCCCCCTTGCAACCTCACCTAATCCACCAATCAAGAGGTGAAAAAAACTGAATTCCTGGGAATGACTTGTTTATTAATCATTAGTATATATCGGTCATATTTGTGTAATTAGATAATGCAGTGGAATGCTCTGAACTGAGATATACTTGTGATAGATAGTCAAAGCATTCATTTTTTATGAATTTTATCACTTTATATTCTTCAAGAATGAAGACTTAAAATTGAATTGATGTTAACTGGCTTCTTGTTAAGCGAGATATGATAATTTAAATATGCATTTCGTTCAACACCAAATAATATAGAATAGCCCCAAACCATTAGAGATTTTTGACAGATGAAAGATTGTCCGTTCCAGTAATATTTATTCTATAACCAATGCATAGTTACAATATTTATTTATTCTTTCATTGGCCGAAGCGATAGATACCACCAGTGACCCGTACTTTGTGGCACACCGTCAGAAGCGACGCGAAGATGACCGAAGTGTGTATGGGGGTGGGGGTGGAGTATAAACCCAATTTATCCCGACTGTGACAACTGAAGTCCCGACTGAAGAAATATTCTGACCAGTAAAGTAATATTCGCACATTTTTTCTATCTGTCTGTCTGCCTGTCTGCCTGCCTGCCTGCCTGCCTGTCTCAATTCTCTCTCTTCATCTCTCTCCCTCTCTCTCACTCTCTCTCTCTTTTCTCCAGCTCTCCCTTCCCTCCCTCTCTCTGCATATCCCTCTTCATCTCTCTCTCTCTCTCTGTCGCTATGTCCCTCTTTGTCTGTCCATCCATCCGTCCGTCCGTCTGCCTGCCTGCCTGCCTGCCTTCCTGTCTGTCTGTCTGTCTGTCTGTCTGTCTGTCTGTCTGTCTGTCTGTCTGTCTGTGCGTGTGTGTGTCTCTCTCTCTCTTTAAGTCTCTGTCTCTCTGTCTCTATCTCTCTTTCTCTGTCTGTCTGTCTGCCTGTCTGTCCGTCTCTCTCTCTCTCTCTCTCTCTCTCTCTCCATCATCTCTATCACGCTCCCTCTTTCTCCAGCTCTCCCTACCCCCTCTCTCTCTGCATATCCCTCTTTATCTCTCTCTCCTTCTCGACATCTGTCCGTCCGTCCGTCCGTCCGTCCGTCCGTCCGTCCGTCCGTCCGTCCGTCCGTCGTCTCTTTATGCCTTTCTCTGTCTCTCTCTCTGTCTCTCTGTCTCTCTCTCTGTCTCTCTCTGTCTCTCTGTCTCTGTCTCTGTCTCTGTCTCTCTCTCTGTCTCTCTCTGTCTCTCTGTCTCTCTCTCTCTGTCTATCTCTGTCTCTCTCTGTCTCTCTCTCTCTGTGTCTCTGTGTCTCTGTGTCTCTATGTCTCTCTCTCTCTCTCTCTCTCTCTCTCTCTCTCTCTCTCTCTCTCTCTCTCTCATAAAAAACAAAAAATTTGAAATTCCGCTGCTGTTGTATGTGTTTAATTTTCGCTGATAAGTATTTTACGCAATTTATGCATTGGATTCTCTCTCTCTCTCTCTCTCTCTCTCTCTCTCTCCCTCTCTCTCTCTCTCTCTCTCCCTCTCTCTCTCTCTCTCTCTCTCTCTCTCTCTCTCCCTCCCTCATCTCTATCACGCTTCCTCTTTCTCCAGCTCTCCCTACCCCTTCTCTCTCTGCATATCCCTCTATATATCTCTCTCCTTCTCGACATCTGTCTGTCCGTCCGTTCGTCCGTTCGTCCGTCCGTCCGTCCGTCCGTCCGTCCGTCCGTCCGTCCGTCCCTTTATGCCTTTATCTGTCTTCGTCGCTCTCTCTCTCTCTCTCTCTCTCATCAAAAACAAAAATTTTGAAATTCCGCTGCTGTAGTATGTGTTTAATTTTCGCTGATAAGTATTTTACGCAATTTATGCATTGGATTCTCCAGTCCCCCCCCCCCCCCCCCCCCCCCCCCCCAGTAAAATGCTAAGACAATTCATTGACTGTCGACCTGGTGTATATTGCTTTCTGTGTTGAGTTAATATTTTTTGGCGAACTGAGCCAAACATTTAAAATCTGTATGAAATAAATCGAGAGCAGATTTCAAAATATCTACAGACAGAGGTTATATTCACAGATGAGAGGGAATTGAAAATTATCAAGAGGTTTATGCAGCTGTTATCACATGGTGTACTCTTTCTTTCATTCATCATGTAATTGTCAAATAATATTACCTTTGGTACACACTGATCAATTCTATATTACTTTAAAAGAATAACCATGTTTTGTGAGACCTCCTTGGTGATATTGCACCCATTCTTGGTAGTTTTGTCAGACCTCCTTGGTGAAATAGCACCCATTCTTGGCAGCATAGATAAAGAAAGGAGTGGGGGTACATTACCAATCCACCAACAATTGTGTTAGAAATGTTCTGTTTTGGTGGATCATACTTTGATAAAGCTGAAGAATAGAGCTCTCTGCAATTTATATTTAAAAAGTACCTAGTCTCCTAAACTGTTTTTTTTTCATTTTTCACTACGCTCCATCATAGCATAGTTTCAAAAAATTTGGCGAAAAAATAGATTTAACCCTCTTGTATCACTTTTATAAGCCCATTGTGGGGGCTGTTTGACAATGGTACACAATGTCCTGTCTGTGTTCCGCTTGTATATTAAAGCGCCATATGCTGCTGAAAAAACAATTTAAAACATGGGAGAAATCATTAGGTTCAGTATAGTAAGGAAGCATAAGGGTTACCAGGCCGCTGTGAACCCTACCCTTTCGCTTACTTTACTTACCCTAACCATTGTAGATGTCTTCCATTTTAGTTCACTTCCAGATAGAGATTTTTTTCTCAGTATGTTACGTTTACATGTATATTATTTTTTTCAAATCATTCAAAAGACTATAAAATATAAACACAACCAAATCATGTAACCCTTCATTGGAATGAGCACGTTCCATTGAGGGGTCACATGATATGGTTCTATTGAATTTTTTGGAAAAATAATTTTGTTCGACTGCTCAATTTGTAAATTATGCGGGCGGATGCGGTGAAAGAAGGGGGTGGGGGATTATTATGATCCCCGATGAGTTTGGAGGTGGGATGGGGAAATCTCACCCGAGGGGCAAGATATTTGAACCAGACCCTCGGCTTGCCGAGGGTCTGGTTCAAATATCTTGCCCCGAGGGTGAGATTTCCCAATTCCCACCTTCAGACTCAACGAGGATGATTTTTCTCCACACACACGAGGATTACGTCATTATAGATAATTGGCGGTCACGTGCTGACATACCCAATTTATCAAGTCGTTGTCCTTTCGAAAAACGAACAATTTCATCGGAAAGATCGTACAAAAGTTAGGCATATACCATAGGTATGTATTAAAAAAATGATTTGTAACACTGTCCGTTAAGGGGTTAATGAATTTACGCGTGTCAAACTCTAAACTCTATTGTAAACGGCATTCTAAACTCTAATGTCAAACTCTAATGTAAAGGGCATTGTGAGATTATTGGCTTACCGAGGGTCTGGTTCAAATATCTTGCCCCGAGGGTGAGATTTCCCAATTCCCACCTTCAGACTCAACGTCAAACTCTAAACTCTAATGTAAAGGGGCATTCTAAACTCTAATGTCAAACTCTAATGTATCGGAAAAGATCGTACAAAAGTTAGGTATATACCATAGGTATGTATTAAAAAATGATTTGTAACACTGTCCGTTAAGGGGTTAATGAATTTACGCGTGTCAAACTCTAATGTAAAGGGCATTGTGAGATTATTGATCGATCGATAAATTTGCGCAGTGATATTATTAAATCTGCTGAGAAACATGGGTTTGAAACAAATCAAGTTTAATATTTGAATAATAATTAAATATTGAGTCTATTTGTATTTGCAAATCGTGAAGCCATTTTGTTTATTTACCATTGTGCAGACGATGATGAAATAGTTCCGGCGACCTAATAAAATATGAAAATGAGTATGTCACGTGAGGTGGGTGGGATAGAAATATCCCACCCTGCTGTCTCACCTGGGACACGCGTATGTTCCACGTTTTGTGGGGGGAGAAAAATCGTTATCCTGTTTCGTAGAGAAAATGTGACATTTAGTTAAAAACTGTGGTGTACTACTGTATTTTATCTTTCGTGGTAATGGAATGACTTATTTTGTTTATTTATTGTGGTTCAACGCCACTTTCAACAAATAGAATCATATCGTTTGGGGAAGTTCTTGGGGCGGAGCAAGCTGAAGAGAACCGCGAGCAGTGGCGAGGAGTAACTTCCTATTCTTTCAACTTACAAACCCTGAACAAGGAGATTAACATCGGTTGCAAGTATGTGAATTACCGACATGTAGTACGTCTTAGTACACTGCGCCACCGTGTCCCTACTTGGACAACCGGCATTAAGTGTCTTGCTCAAGGTGAAGTCCATTGTCCTAACCAATTAACCATCGCGTTTCCTCTCGAATGATCAAATCGTGCAGATATTTATTTATTGAAGAGAAGTGCACCATTGACGTTCAGTGCTCCTTAATTTGCATTTTTTTTTTTTTTTTTTTTTTTTTTTAACCATTTACCCAACGTAACGGCCAAAAACGGCCAGCCTTATTCACAAAAATCGCCAATTAATTTTCAATATATTTTCATTTTTTGTCTCAAAAACATAGGTTATGACCCCTCGTTGGAACGAGCTCGTCGAGCTCGTTCCAACGAGGGGTCATAACCTATGTTTTTGAGACAAAAAATGAAAAAAATTAGTTATTCGAGAATATTTTTTGCATGTGTCGTCTGCTTTTCATGTTACATAAAGGGTTAAATAAAATGCAAATTAATTTTTCATCCTTAATACACAGCGCCACCGTGTCCTCGCGTGGGAAATCGGGATAAAGTGTCTTACCAAAGGGCACAGCGTAGATGAAGTGATTCGGGGTCGACCCTTTGATCTGAAGTCCACTGCGCTAACCAATGGACCATTCTCCTTCTCGACTGATCAGCTCGTGCAGATAACACATGTCTAGGGAGCGCGGTGGCTCAGTAGGTAGAGGTGCAGACTGCAAGCCGAGATGTCCTCGGTTCGAATCCCACCTGCGGCAACCGCGTTGTGTCCTTGGGCAAGACACTTCATCTTCATTGCCCGAGTGGGGGCATGATGACGCCGTGTACTAAGGCGTACTGCACGTCGATGGTACACATGTCTTCAACCAATCTAACCCTGCCTCTGCTGCAGTGCAGTGCGGAGTTACGATGTTGAGGAGCTGGCAGCTGCTCGTCGTTGCTCGGTGGTTCTCTCCGGATACTCCGGCTTCCCCCACTCGTAAAACTGTCACGGTCATGATTAGCCATTGTGCATAAATATGTGACCTTAAACATCAATAAATAATAAATAAATAAATAACACATGTCTAAAAAGTACGGACAGTCGTATCGTGTCTTTGCTATGACATTTTGTCAATCTGTTGATGGAACCTTTATATATCATAAAATCACTGTGAACAAATAACCACTCGTGAACTCCAATGTTCAGACCTCAAAATCGATCTCCAAATAAAATTTACTGATAATATTGAGGGCATATCCGTTTCCATAGATTTTATGTTCCGTGGTTACTTTTATGTTGTCAAGAAGATGTTGAAGAATAATTGCTCTGCTCTCATGGGAATTAATTTGATTAACCACATGTCTGGTTGAACAAATGCTGGACTGCCAGGAGTTTCACCAAAAATAGCTGGCGATTTAATCCATGGGCAATCTTTTTCGTCGTCCACAATGATAAATGGAAAATTGTCCTTACAAATGTTCTAAATTTGTAACTCCACATTGTACAAATTGTCCGTTAAAATATGGTAAAATGTCTGATAACCGGATATTGGTCCGGTCACCTTAAATTTTACGATAACAGCTATTTCTTCCCGAATGGTAATATATAGAGGATATGGAATGAGTGTTTTTCTCATATAATATTTATGAAACGAGTCTAAGAATTTTCCGTTTGGGCGAGCCTCAGGCGAAAATTCGGCCGAGTTTCATAAATATTATATGAGAAAAAGACTCATTTCATATTCTATTTATCATATGACACACACACGCACAAATTAGTCACTTAGTATGACTTTCTAACCGATCGCCTAACTTGAATTGCAGACGGCACTTGGAAAAAAACATCCTCGTAAAACTAAAAAAATTCATTTTTTTCTTCCAAAACATAGGTTATGACCCCTCATTGGAACGAGCTCGTTGCGCCCGTTCCAATGAGGGGCCATAACCTATGTTTTGGAAGCAAAAAGTGAAAATATAAAAAAAAATGAACGGCGTTTTTCTTGTAGGTAAAAGATTAATACAATACAACCCTACCTTAAACAGGACAGATAACGTTAATTCTCCCTACTGAAATTATGCAAATGTCACCCAGTTGTATTTTGTTTAGCCAATCAGATTGTCCAGTTTTGAAATTGACCAATGAAAGCTCCCAACTGTAATTATGCAAATTATGAAAATGTGGCCCAGTTGTGTTTTGTTTAGCCAATCAAATTGTCTAGTTTTGAAATTGACCAATGAAATTATTTATCACTGATTAATATGAAAACAAAATATCAAATGTTTTAAAGTGAACAAAAACGGACGAGTCATATGATAAAACAAAATACCAATAAAGGACTGCTTATGTTTAGTAGAATACTCTTTTTATGTTTTATGTAAAAAGTACTTTCTTATGTTTTTCGTCCATGTCGAACGAAATGTTGTCTTGGAAGAGTCCATCCTTAAGGTAAACCAATTAACCGTTTGCACACTGATGTCGAAATATCAAAACTTGAAATTTTTTCCCCATAATACAACTAGGAATTAAAGCAATTCAGCCTTGTTTGACATTGAGCTCATTGAGCTCCGTCAAGTAAGGCTGAATTGGTTGAATTCCTAGTTGCATTATGGGAAACAGTGTTGTGGCTTGTAGTTTTGGTGGAGGCGCGGTGGCGTTACGGTAACCGGTTCTCGTCCGATCACCGAAGTTAAGCAACGTCGAGCCCGGTTAGTCCGTCGATGGGTGACCGTCTGAGCGATCGATTCGGACTCCCGCGTTGTGTCCTTGGGCAGGGCACTTAACGCCGATTGTCCACACGGGGGCACGATGACGCCGTGTACTAAGGCGTACTGCACGTCGAAGGTGCGCATGTTTTCAACCAATCTAACCCTGCCTGTGCTGCAGTGCGGAGTTGCGATGTTGGGGAGCTGGCAGCTGCTCATCGTTGCTGGATGGTTCTCTCCGGGTACACCGGCTTCCTTCACCCGTAAAACTGTCACGGTCACGATTAGCCATTGTACATAAGTATGTGACCTTAAACACCGGCTTCCTCCACCCAGAAAACTGTCCGACACGAAGTGACCCTGGCTGTCGAAAGTGTCGTCAAACCCACGTCGAACTCCAATAAATAAACAGATAAATAATAATATTTCTGTTGCCATAAAGATATTAATTGGTCTTCGCTGTATGACAAACCAACAGTCTTCTCGTGTTGTGAAGTGAGACGAAATATCAGTTCCTCTACTTTTCCTCAAGTTGGAACAAAATGTTCGGATTTGCCAAATATGGAATTTTCAACGTAATATATTACGTAGGGTTCCCAGCAACTGGATTGTCAGTACTTTTAAAGTATTTTAATGGTAATTTTTACAGAGCAGAAAGTTTCCAAAAATCGCTCTATTGATCATGGGGCTTCCATGTTTTCAATAATCGTTCTTTAAAATATAACATTTTATAGGAATTTTATCGTTATTCTTTTTTTTAAGAGAGAACCTTGAAAGATTGATCGGAAGGCAGAGGCGTTCAAATAACTTGAAGAACTTGTTTTCTGATATCTTACAATATGTATGGTTAAACAACACATCGAAGTTTCACTTCGAAGTTGTTAGTTTCGAAGTTATGGTTGTGAAACGAGTGCAGTTAGTTGTCTGGTTTGGTAAGATGCAGTGGTTTTCAACTCTTCCAACCTTCCACGAAAAGTGCTGCCAGCAACCCAGTTTAGTTCCCGTAGACGTAAGTGTATTGCAGGGGTGTAGTCAGCATTTTTTTTAGTAGGGTCGCCCACACTGCAACTCAAGGATGAGAATGTCTGGAACTAAAAAAACTGAAAATATTGCCAGAGGCCAAGCCTTGGCCAAAGGTCAAGGTGGAGGAGATTATGGGCCCATAATCTCCTCCAACTTGACCTTTGGCCATCGGTGGTGGTCCGGTGGAAAAGGGGAGGAGGGGTGATCCCCCGGAAAAAATCTTCAATATTTGATATCAGCACTTATCAAAGAAATTCATGTTGAGTGTAAGTGAATCAAAGTCATTGTAGGCATGTATTAGATTAATGTGGAGAATATCGGCCGCGGACCTTCGGGATTCGTACTACCCCCATGACCCTCCATGGCTACACCGTTGTCTTGATAATAGACAATTTGAGAAGCCGCGCAAGACATATATAAACTAGATTAAAAACACTTCATCTCATAGATTATTCAGCAACGATTACCTTGTGAATGAGAACGAAACACATTTTCTTTAGCACATAGTTTGGAGTCAAGATTGCGTCAAATTTAATGGGCCAATGTCATTAAATTTACGTGCGAAATTTCGTAATGTTTCGTATTACGGATTTGAGTCAGAAATCATAGTCTGAATTGTAAGAGAATTCCATATCGATTTTCCAGACAATTCCAAATTATTTCCTGATGACTTGTGATAACCAATTTCTTTGAAGTGTGCAGCCATTTTCTAGACGTATGTGTACAGTTTGTGACGTCTTGGTATGTACATTTA
Source organism: Pictodentalium vernedei (assembly GCA_031216915.1). Classification (NCBI taxonomy): domain Eukaryota; kingdom Metazoa; phylum Mollusca; class Scaphopoda; order Dentaliida; family Dentaliidae; genus Pictodentalium; species Pictodentalium vernedei. Next base: position 26,708,067 of record CM062289.1, read on the forward strand.
CTGTTTAATACTCACATGTAAACCCTCTACTTCTGGGGTGAACAAAGCCATCACATCGTTAGCGTTTTTAACCCTTTACCTAACGTAACGTCCAAAACCGGCCAGCGCTATTCTCAAAAATCGCCAATTAATTTTCATTATTTTTTTGATTTTTTGTCTCAAAAACATAGGTTATGGCCCCTCGTTGGAACGAGCTCACCGAGCTCATTCCAACGAGGGGTCATAACCTATGTTTTTGAGACTAAAAATGAAAAAAAATTAGTTATTCAAGAATTATTTTTGCAAGTGTCGTCTGCTTTTAAGGTTAGGTAAAGGGTTAATGTTTCATTATATACATTTACGCGAGTTCGTGTCAGAACTCTTTAAGTCCCCATTTGTTGAAAAGGGACTTAAAGAGGGTGTTGACTAAAGAGATTCATTCCTTCAACTTTTATTCCCAATCAGCGGATCTGGGAATTCCACCTAAATCAGCAAAGCGTCTAGGAGCAGCTGATGTCACCAGAGGCCCGAGGATGTTTTGTGTTCTCTTCGCGGGTATTCACTAACTCGTGGGTTTACGTGTACTGCTTGGGATGTATTATTTGTAAACATCAATGTGATTAGGAAATTTATTGAAACTACTTGAACAAAATACTTAATTATACTCAGATATATTCACCTATCCGATGGCAACAGTTTATGTTTATCTAGCAACGTCCACGCTTACAGAAAAAAATACAGGCTGTTAACATTTTTATTTGAATATTGGGACCTTTTATGATTTGGGTAATTTGTTAGGTACCAAGTAAACTTTTTGATCTGTTTTTCTGTTTGGGGAGGGGGGAAGGGGGCGGGCATGTAGAAATAGGACGCATGATCAATTCGTTTGCTCCAAGAGAAATGAAGTGACATATTTTTGGTCATTCGAGTAAAATCGTCAGCAGCAAAAATTCTAATTCCTGAAGCTCCGGGTTGTACCCGGGTTGTACCGGGGCGGGTTGTACCCGATGCTTCATTACTTATATTTTTGATGATTATTCCTATAATTAGTGACTGGAATCTGATATTAATGCGTGGGGATTTTGCCCACCCACGGAAAGTGACGAGTCCACGGCGGCCGTACTGTACCTAACTATAGCTTTAAAAATAACATGGAGATTTATCGCCTTGTATTTGGTATTTGTTTGTTATCTCTTCAAGAACCATGACTGGCTTTATAAAATGATAAAACTTAATGTTCTTTACTTTGGCAATAAGTATCAAGACAGATTTGCCTGAAAAGGGGTTTCCTAACAACAGTTGATGTAATCCTTTTTCGTGTTGCCTTCATTTCTAATTTCTTCATGTCCAATTTAATGGGTATACATGTATCCATTTCACATTTATCGCAGTAGTCCAGTAGAATTAGCATAAACCCGGAACAAATTGCAATAGTTTTTTTTATTGCTGGATCTTGTTCTGGGGGTCACTCTTAGTCCCTCAATATAAAATAGGACAAAATTGGACCACCGGAAGTACCCTAATTTGCATAAATTCAAAATGGCCGCCTATGAGCACCTAGGGGAACGATATCTCCTAAACGGTGCGTTTTAGGCCTCATAAATGTATCATAAGCAGATAGGAAAGTGACCCCAAAGAATCCAAATATGTCATCAGAATTTGCATATGATGTCACATATGCAGGAAATGACGTCATAGTAGATAGATATGATGTCATAGGCATCTACCATGCCATAACTGAGAATGGAATCAAGAGTTTTGAAAAATGTCGTTTATTATGTGCCGACTTCAAACAAAGACAGACATGCTGGTAACTCCTTGGGTAATCCAAGGTCTGTATGGAATTAGTCCTAACCAGTTTACCAACAAAATCTAAAAAAGGCTCTAATGTCAAACACAGTTCACTGCATATACAGCTGGTCTAAAATCTGCTTCCAAGATCATACTCCTAACTAATTACCTGGCCAGGAGCTGTAACCAGATAAATTTGTATGTACTTTCTAGACCTATATAGGCCCCATGGAATCCAAATACACCGACAGAATTTGCATATGGTGTCAGTTATGTCCGGAATGATGTCATCGATGACGTCATTTATACAATCTGTAAGGTATTTGCTTACATACAGTTTGAGGTTTTACTTAATCTGAATCGATATCGATATCGATATCTGCGGCAACGTCCCCCGTATTAGTGCACGATGTGCCTTTGCATCCTGTGCATGATGGTGAACACTCTAAGCCATTTTTCTGACAGCTGCAGCGTTGGGTGTCACAATCACCCTTGCATTGACACCGGATTACTTCTAACAGATATTCCGGTGCAGGAAACAAGTCCATCTTCTTTGGCAGCATATGGCCATCTGACAGGTACCAGCCCCAATCCGTGGGATTCAGTTCTTCCCCCATCCAAACTTGGGCTTGTTAGTAAACCCTCTGTGAGTGATCTCTTGCTGCGTTGGATGTTGGAGGTAGTGTCTGCACTTGGACGCTGCGATTACTGGTAGCTACCTTTTCCGAGAACTTTCTGGCTCTGAGGTCATCAAGGCTTTCTTCTTTCTTTCCACCGCATAAAAAGCCAAGAGCGCATTCCCCTGCTTTTTCTACGTCATGTACCCCTAACCCCATTTGAGCCAACTTTTGGACATGTGACTTGAACTCAGGGTGATTTTGGGCTTTCTTCGTGGGCGATCCTTTCCCTATCCCAAATATCCTCGATGTTGTATCGCATCCAGCAATGGCATGGATCACTGGTAAGAGACTACACAATTCTTTCCCCAGCTGCTTCCTGAGGCAATCAATGTCCCAGACTCTCCTCTTCACCTCCTTCTCTCCACACTTGCGTTCTGACCTGAAGATGAGCCCTTTGCAGTCATCACTGCAATAGAAACACAACAGTACAAGAAGATCTGTGTCCTCTCCTATTAGATGGGTACAAGCAGATGTTGAACATTTCACAGCAGTTTTTACAATCAAGACATCGGCATCACCATCTGCACCTAGGGTCTTGATGCCATTTTTACCCATCTTTTCCATCAGTAACTGTATGAAGCACTGCTTGTTCTCAGCATTTGCTAGAAAGTGTTCCTTTTTCGTAGTCAGTGGCATATTTGGGGAAAAAGAAACTCGTGGGCCAACAATTCCCTTCGTTCTCCTCTGATGGGTGACGTCTTTGGTAGTTGGGCCATGGGCGTATCCGTCAAATACTACAATGGCGTTCTTGTAGTGCTCTTTGACATGGTTGACATAATGATCACAGATTTCCTCGTAGGTGTCGTCTTTCTTCCATGGTATTCTGTGAAGGAGCGACCCACCGTCTAATACATAGTAATCAGGAATGTGCTGCTGTGCGTCACCTCTAACTGCTGTTCGTGCACAGTTTTCCAGTGCGTCGGCAAGTAGTGGCTTATTTGCTTCTCGCATCACTCCATTGGCATCGAATAAGGACGCAGGATAGCTAGCGAGTTCGTGTTTGAACAGGCCCTTCAAGTCTCTGTTTGGTTCACTCTTGGCCACAAGGAGTAGGCGCTGGAACAGCAGTTGTGGATCAACTGGTACAGCAATGTTTTCACTGCCTGCAGATACCACTTTCTGACCCATTATTTTGACAGTGTCAGCTTTCTTAAATGAATACTCGAACAAATTCTGGCCGGACATCTTCTGTAGAATGGTTGAACCAGCCTCTTCCGCTGTATGTGGGTTTGCTGAACTGTGTGCTACGACTCCAGTTGCAATGTTCCTTAGGTTGTCTGACTGGACAAATGGATTTCGGTCTTGAAGGAATTTTGAGATTGTGTCAGTGTCTTTGCAGTCCTGGGCTTTTCTTGACTCTGACATCTCCTTGTGCTGCTTGCTGGTGCAATAGTGGATCCCCGTTAGATTTTGCATGCCCTCATTTACAGATGCACAGGCCGGCATAGCTAACAACCAATGCGTCCTCTGAGTTTCCTCCATGCCACGACCACGGGTTAGTCCACCAGTTGACTTCAGAGACCGCATTAAGACCTGTTCAACAACAAGGTCGGTAGAGAGACCTGCCCAGAACCTGTCAGTTCTTCGAATGACGAATTTCCCAGAGCGAAACTGATGGAGAACATCCGGGTTAGACTCCTCCAAGTTGAGCATGTCTGTCAGGTAAACATGGCCGGACATTGTGTAGTGTGAATGTCCTGCAGCAGCTAGATATGGCAACATCTTCCGCAGTGAGGACAAATGGAGGGCCAGCACAAAGCAGCCATTTTCAAACTGGAAATTTTCACCACTTTTGAGTTTCAAATTTGTGTAGTACCTTCCACACTCACAAAAAATAGCATAGGTTTCCTTGTACCCTTACCCTTTCTATGCTTCCTTTCAATCTCTGGAATTATGAGTGACTTTGTTGCTGTTGTTTTTTTTCAGATTTTTTGGTAACCGAATAACACTAATAGCAGCATAGCACATGGTACAGTCAATGTGATATACTAACGTTTGTAAACTGTACCCTATAGTCTGTAAATTATGCAAAGGTCATGCATGGATGCTTCAGGAATTCTCTTTCATTTAGTTTAAAAATTGGCCGAAATAGGTCTATAATGGTTTGTCAAAGTATAGACAAATGTGTCTGGTTACAGCTCCGGTCAGTTAATCTGGTCGGAATAGCATCTTGGAGGCAGATTTTGAGACCAGCTGTATTAAGTGAAATGTACTTGACATTGGCATGTTTTTTTTTAGTTTTAGTTTTTTGTAAACTGGTTGGGACTAATTCCATACGAGCCTTGGATTGCCAAAGGAGTTACCAGCATATCTGTCATTGTTTGTTGTTAGCACAAAATAAAAAATAGACATTTTCTATGGCTGTTGACTCCATGCTCAGTGATGGCATGGTCGAGGCCTACGACGTCATATCTAGGTACTATGACGTCATTTCCTGCATATGTGACATCATATGCAAATTCCGATGACATATTTGGATTCATTGGGGTCACTTTCCTATCTGCTGATAATACATTTATGAGGCCTAAAACGCACCGTTTAGGAGAAATCGGTCCCCCATCTGCTCAATGGCGGCCATTTTGAATTTATGCAAATTAGGGCATTTCCGGTGGCCCGATTTTGTCCTATTTTATATTGGGGGACTCAGAATGATCCCCTGAGCAAGATCCAGCAATAAAAAAAACTATTGCAATTTGTTCCAGGTTCAGCCATTTTGGGGCTAATTCTACTGGACTACAGGGAAACATTAGAAGTGAAATAAAGAACCCAAGGTTAACCCTCTGCACACTAATGTCAAAATAACAAACTTTTTAGCAGCCAATTCTTCCCATAATGCAATTAGGTATTTAACCACTTCTGCCTTGTTGTGAGGAAAATGGAGGTTGAAATTTCGATATTGTGCAGAAAGTTAACATCAAGAAACCTGAAGTCTAGTCTACTCGCCTATAATGTCATACTGCAGGTACTCTGGTGCTCAGACGCCCGTATAATAATGAACAGAGAAAGATTTAGAATCAGAGCAAATGTTACAAGCCAATGTCGTTGACACAGACTACAGGAACAGATACACCTGCTGGGCCATAATTCTTGAGCAGAATGTGTTGTTAAAAATAATTTTAAAAAAACTTTTTTCCAGGCTTCTACGAGTTGAATTACTGCGCATCCTTCTTGGCTATTGCTTGTTCGTTGTGGCGTCCACTTATTGACGGTGATTTCCTCAACGTAAAAAATGTGCATCTCGGACTGAAGTAACCAAACGGTTGTAATAAGCAACTTTACCCCCCCACCCCCTCCTTCTCACTCCGCAAAAAAGAAAGGAAAGAATGTATTTTGTTGATATATAGTGTGATACAGTAGGAAGAAGAATATGTTTTGTTGAACTATAGAAAATTTTAACCCTTTACCCAACGTAACGGCCAAAACCGGCCTGCGCTATTCTCAAAAATCGTCAATTAATTTTCAAAATATTTTCATATTTTGTCTCAAAAACATAGGTTATGACCCCTCGTTGGAACGAGCTCGTCGAGCTCGTTCCAACGAGGGGTCATAACCTATGTTTTTGAGACAAAAAATGAAAAAAAATAGTTATTCAGGAATTTTTTTTGCAAGTGTCGTCTGCTTTTCATGTTAGGTAAAGGGTTAAAAGATTTACTAAATTCGTTTCGAACCGAAGTTTGATGTCTCTCGAATCAAATTTCATTCACAAGGTTGATAAATTTCGTATAGAATTGAAGTGTATTTAAAAGCATTTTTATCACGTAAATGCGCTCATCAAAAGATACTGCCTTTGTTCTGTAAGATTTGGTAAAGAAGAAACTGCATACATATTAAAGCTACGTCTTCTTGAGTGACGGTATATGTTTTTTATTTTCAGATATAACATAGGGTTTTGGGCATGCATAGGTCCCTCTGAATCTCAAATTTCCAATCGAATCAGGCAAATGATTCAAGTCGGATCAAATCTCACGGATCTTCAGGGCGAAAATTTTGCACTTTATTGCACAATATTGTCGTCACTCAAGTATTTGTGTAACGGAATCAATGTAGTTTCGGAATCGGAACCTCCGTAAACCTCTGTACAGGAGATCTGATGATACAAGAAGAGTGTAAAGGGGTGGGGTGGAGGAGGGGTGGGTGTGGGGTGGTATGGGGTGGGGGAGGGGGCACTTCGTAGGATTTTGAGGACATGTCGAAAGTTTCCGAATCAACGCGAATCGAATGATCTAGAAAATTGCGGAACGAATTAAATCTGGAAGCTTTACAGGGCCCTTAGGCATAAATTTATTTTATCCTGTTTTATAATGTTAGCCCCTTGAACACGATGGGTCGCTTTTCCGCCCAGGACCATGATATATCATAATATCATTAAATAGGATGGCTGCTAAGTGTGGGGTAGACCAATCAATATTTTCACCGTGCAGCCCCAAGGCTGCACGTTGAAAATATTAATTGGCTCACCCCCAAATAATATATATGGACTCCTCCGATTGCTGCCGTTGAACTGACATGGGTGATCCTACCAGGGTACAAAGGGTCAAGGAACCCTACTCAAAATAATGCTATAAAATATTTTGAATAGAGAAATTCAGTTAACTTGTTCAACTCAGGATATGTGGTTTATCAACTCAAGATACAGGTGTTCACAGAAGGGGAAATTGGCACTAGTTTATTCATAGATTACATGTGGCTTATCAACTCAAGATACACGGTGTTCGCGAAAGGGAAAATGGGTGCCAACTTATTCAAAGATTACACGTGGCTCATCAACTCAAGATGCTCGACGTTTACGAAAAGGAAATGGGCACCAATTTATTCATAGATTACACGTGGCTTATCAACTCAAGATACACGATGTTTACGGAAGGGAAAATGGGCACCAGTTTATTCATAGATTACACGTAGCTCATCAACTCAAGATACACAGTGTTCACGGAAGGGAAAATGGGCACCAGTTTATTCATAGTTTACACGTGGCTCATCAACACAAGATACACTGTCTTCACGGAAGGGAAAATGGGCACCAGTTTATTCATAGATTACACGTGGCTCATCAACTCAAGATACACGATGTTTACGAAAAGGAAAATGGGTACCAATATTACATGTGGCTTATCAACTCAAGATACACAGTGTTCACGGAACGAAAAATGGGGACCAGTTTATTCATAGATTACATGCGGCTCATCAACTCTTGATGCGGGGTGTTCACGGAAGGGAAAATGGGCACCAGTTTATTCATAGATTACACGTGGCTCATCAAGTCAAGATACACGTTGTTTACGGAAAGGAAAATGGGCACCAATTTATTCATAGATTACACGTGGCTCATCAACTCTTGATGCGGGGTGTTCACGGAAGGGAAAACAGGCACCAGGTTATTCATAGATTACACGTGGCTCATCAAGTCAAGATTCACGATGTTTACGAAAAGGAAAATGGGTACCAATTTGTGTATAGATTACACGTGGCTCATCACCTCACGATACACGGTGTTCACGGAAGGGAAAATGGGCACTAATTTATTCATAGATTACACGTGTCTCATCAACTCTTGATGCGGGATGTTCACGGAAGTGAAAATGGGCACCAGTTTATTCATAGATTACAAGTGGATCATCGACTCTTGATGCGGTGTATTCACGGAAGGGAAAATGGGCATTAGTTTATTCATAGATTCCACGTGGCTCACCAAGTCAACATACACGATGTTTGCGAAAAGGAAAATGGGTACCAATTTATTCATAGATTACACGGGGCTCAGCAACTCAAGATACACGGTGTTCACGAAAAGGAAAATGGGTAGCAATTTATTCATAGATTACACGTGGCTCATCAACTCTTGATGCGGGGTGTTCACGGAAGTGAAAATGGACACCAGTTAATTCATAGATTACACGTGGATCATCGACTCTTGATGCGGTGTGTTCACGGAAGGGAAAATAGGTACCAGTTTATTCATAGATTGCTCGTGGCTCATCAAATCAAGATACACGATGTTTACGAAAAGGAAAATGGGTACCAATTTATTCATAGATTACACGTGGCTCATCAACTCTTGATGCGGGGTGTTCACGAAAGGGAAAATGGGTACCAATTTATTCATAGATTACACATGGCTCATCAACTCAAGATACACGGTGTTCACGGAAGGGAAAATGGGCACTAATGTATTCATAGATTACATTTGGCTCATCAACTCAAGATACACGATGTTTACGGAAGGGAAAATGGGCACCAGTTTATTCATAGATTACACGTGGCTCATCAAATCAAGATACACAGTGTTCACGGAAGGGATAATGGGCACCAGTTTATTCATAGATTACACGTGGCTTATCAACTCAAGATACACAGTGTTCACGGAAGGGAAATGGGCACCAGTTTATTCATAGATTACATGTGGCTCATCAACTCAAGATACACAGTGTTCACGGAAGGGAAAATGGGCACCAGTTTATTCATAGATTACATGTGGCTCATCAACTCAAGATACACGATGTTTACGAAAAGGAAAATGGGTACCAATTTATTTATAGATTACACGTACCTCATCAACTCTTGATGCGGGGTGTTCACGGAAGGGAAAATGGGCACCAGTTTATATATAGATTACACGTACCTCATCAACTCTTGATGCGGGGTGTTCACGAAAGAGAAAATGGGTACCAATTTATTCATAGATTACATATGGCTTATCAACTCAAGATACATGATGTTTACGAAAAGGAAAATGGGCACCAGTTTATTCATAGATTACACGTGCCTCATCAACTCTTGATGCGGGGTGTTCACGAAAGGGAAAAGGGCACCAGTTTATTCATAGGTTACACGTGGCTCATCAACTCAAGGTACACGATGTTTTCGAAAAGGAAGATGGGTACCAGTTTATTCATAGATTACATGTGGCTTATCAACTCAAGATACACAGTGTTCACGGAAGGGAAAATGGGTATCAGTTTATTCATAGATTACACGTGGCTCATCAACTCTTGATGGGGGTGTTCACGAAAGGGAAAATGGGTACCAGTTTATTCATAGATTACATGTGGCTTATCAACTCAAGATACACGATGTTTAAGAAAAGGAAAAGGGGGGTACCAATTTATTCATAGATTCCACTTGGCTCATCAACACTTGATGCGGGGTGTTCACGGAAGGGAAAATGGGCACCAGTTTATTCATAGATTACACGTGGATCATCAACTCTTGATGCGGGGTGTTCACGGAAGGGAAATGGGCACCAGTTTATTCATAGATTACACGTGGCACATCAAGTCAAGATGCATGATGTTTACGAAAAGGAAAATGGGTACCAATTTGTTTATAGATCACATGTGGCTCATCACCTCAAGATACACGGTGTTCACGGATGGGAAAATGGGCACTAATTTATTCATAGATTACACGTGGATCATCAACTCTTGATGCGGTGTGTTCACGGAAGGGAAAATGGCCATCAGTTTATTCACAGATTGCACGTTGCTCATCAAGTCAAGATACACGATGTTTACGAAAAGGAAAATGGGTACCAATTTATTCATAGATTACACGTGGCTCATCAACTCTTGATGGGGGTGTTCACGAAAGGGAAAATGGGTACCAATTTATTCATAGATTACACGTGGCTCATCAACTCAAGATACACGGTGTTCACGGAAGGGAAAATGGACACTAATGTATCCATAGATTACATGTGGCTTATCAACTCAAGATACACGATGTTTACGGAAGGGAAAATGGGCACCAGTTTATTCATAGATTACACGTGGCTCATCAAATCAAGATACATTGTGTTCACGGAAGGGATAATGGGCACCAGTTTGTTCATAGATTACACGTGGCTTATCAACTCAAGATACACAGTGTTCACGGAAGGGAAAATGGGCACCAGTTTATTCATAGATTACATGTGGCTCATCAACTCAAGATACACAGTGGTCACGGAAGGGCAAATGGGTACCAGTTTATTCATAGATTTCACGTGGCTCATCAACTCAAGATACACGATGTTTACGAAAAGGAAAATGGGTACCAATTTATTCATAGATTACACGTGCCTCATCAACTCTTGATGCGGGGTGTTCACGGAAGGGAAATGGGCACCAGTTTATTCATAGATTACACGTGCCTCATCAACTCAAGATACACGATTTTTTACGAAAAGGAAAATGTGTACCAATTTATTCATAGATTACACGTGGCTCATCAACTTTTGATGCGGGGTGTTCACGGAAGAGAAAATGGGCACCAGTGTATATATAGATTACACGTGCCTCATCAACTCTTGATGGGGGTGTTCATGAAAGAGAAAATGGGTACCAATTTATTCATAGATTACATATGGCTTATCAACTCAAGATACATGATGTTTACGAAAAGGAAAATGGGCACCAGTTTATTCATAGATTACACGTGCCTCATCAACTCTTGATGCGGGGTGTTCACGAAAGGGAAAAAGGGCACCAGTTTATTCATAGGTTACACGTGGCTCATCAACTCAAGGTACACGATGTTTTCGAAAAGGAAGATGGGTACCAGTTTATTCATAGATTACATGTGGCTTATCAACTCAAGATACGCAGTGTTCACGGAAGGGAAAATGGGTATCAGTTTATTCACAGATTACACGTGGCTCATCAACTCTTGATGCGGGGTGTTCATGGAAGGGAAAATGGGCAGCAGTTTATTCACAGATAACACGCGGCTCATCAAGTTTTGATGCGGGGTTTTCACGGAAGGGAAAATGGGCACCAGTTTATTCATAGATTACACGTGGCTCATCAACTCTTGATGCGGGGTGTCCACGGAAGGGAAAATGGGCACCAGTTTATTCATAGATTACACGTGGCTCATCAACTCTTGATGCGGCGTGTTCACGGAAGGTGAAATGGGTACCAATTTATTCATAGATTACACGTGGATCATCGACTCTTGATGCGGTGTGTTCACAGAAGGGAAAATAGGTACCAGTTTATTCATAGATTGCTCGTGGCTCATCAAGTCAAGATACACGATGTTTACAAAAAGGAAAATGGGCACCAGTTTATTCATAGATTACACGTGGATCATCGACTCTTGATGCGGTGTGTTCACGGAAGGGAAAATGGCCATCAGTTTATTCACAGATTACACGTTGCTCATCAAGTCAAGATACTCGATGTTTACGAAAAGGAAAATGGGTATCAATTTATTCATAGATTACACGTGGCTCATCAACTCTTGATGGGGGTGTTCACGAAAGGGAAAATGTGTCCCAATTTATTCATAGATTACACGTGGCTCATCAACTCAAGATACACGGTGTTCACGGAAGGGAAAATGGGCACTAATGTATTCATAGATTACATGTGGCTTATCAACTCAAGATACACGATGTTTATGGAAGGGAAAATGGGCACCAGTTTATTCATAGATTACACGGGGCTCATCAAATCAAGATACATTGTGTTCACGGAAGGGATAATGGGCACCAGTTTGTTCATAGATTACACGTGGCTTATCAACTCAAGATACACAGTGTTCACGGAAGGGAAAATGGGCACCAGTTTATTCATAGATTACATGTGGCTCATCAACTCAAGATACACAGTGGTCACGGAAGGGCAAATGGGTACCAGTTTATTCATAGATTTCACGTGGCTCATCAACTCAAGATACACGATGTTTACGAAAAGGAAAATGGGTACCAATTTATTCATAGATTACACGTGCCTCATCAACTCTTGATGCGGGGTGTTCACGGAAGGGAAAATGGGCACCAGTTTATTCATAGATTACACGTGCCTCATGAACTCAAGATACACGATGTTTACGAAAAGGAAAATGGGTACCAATTTATTCATAGATTACACGTGGCTCATCAACTTTTAATGCGGGTTGTTCACGGAAGAGAAAATGGGCACCAGTTTATATATAGATTACACGTGCCTCATCAACTCTTGATGGGGGTGTTCATGAAAGAGAAAATGGGTACCAATTTATTCATAGATTACATATGGCTTATCAACTCAAGATACATGATGTTTACGAAAAGGAAAATGGGCACCAGTTTATTCATAGATTACACGTGCCTCATCAACTCTTGATGCGGGGTGTTCACGAAAGGGAAAAAGGGCACCAGTTTATTCATAGGTTACACGTGGCTCATCAACTCAAGGTACACGATGTTTTCGAAAAGGAAGATGGGTACCAGTTTATTCATAGATTACATGTGGCTTATCAACTCAAGATACACAGTGTTCACGGAAGGGAAAATGGGTATCAGTTTATTCACAGATTACACGTGGCTCATCAACTCGTGATGCGGGGTGTTCATGGAAGGGAAAATGGGCACCAATTTATTCATAGATTACACGCGGCTCATCAAGTTTTGATGCGGGGTGTTCACGGAAGGGAAAATGGGCACCAGTTTATTCATAGATTACACGTGGCTCATCAACTCTTGATGCGGGGTGTCCACGGAAGGGAAAATGGGCACCAGTTTATTCATAGATTACACGTGGCTCATCAACTCTTGATGCGGCGTGTTCACGGAAGGGGAAATGGGTACCAATTTATTCATAGATTACACGTGGCTCATCAACTCAAGATACACGATGTTTACGAAAAGGAAAATGGGTACCAATTTATTCATAGATTACACGTGCCTCATCAACTCTTGATGCGGGGTGTTCACGGAAGGGAAAATGGGCACCAGTTTATTCATAGATTACACGTGGCTCATCAACTCTTGATGCGGCGTGTTCACGGAAGGGGAAATGGGTACCAATTTATTCATAGATTACACGTGGCTCATCAACTCAAGATACACGATGTTTACGAAAAGGAAAATGGGTACCAATTTATTCATAGATTACACGTGGCTCATCACCTCTTGGTGCGGGGTGTTCACGAAAGGGAAAATAGGCACTAATTTATTAATAGATTACACGTGGTTTATCAACTCAAGATTCATGATGTTTACGAAAAGGAAAATGGGTACAAATGTAGTCATAGATTACACGTGGCTCATCACCTCTTGATGCGGGGTGTTCACGAAAGGGAAAATAGGCACAAATTTATTAATAGATTACACGTGGCTTATCAATTCAAGATACAGTGTTCACGAATTGGAAAATGGGCACACATTTATTCAATGGATTATCAACTTGAGTGTCCTTAAATTTGGTGACAAAAACTAAGATTGTCTTTGCTTTTGGCCACAGCATGTTACTGCGGGCCCCACTCTAAAAAGTGACTGTATGATACAGTACAGTCGCCAAGGACTGGTGGTAATTCACGCATGGGTAGTGGTGTATATGCGTTTATAAATGTTTTTTTCCCAGTTCTGAGAGACCTAAACAGCGTGGAATCAATATTTAAACATAATTCAAAAGTGCAACTTGTTTGGTATTGGTGATGCAATGCACATTATCTGTTTTTTTATTTTTATTTTTTTGTGGGGGGGGGGGGGGGGGTGGTGGTGTTAACGCCACTTTCAAAAGCCAGTGGTTCACCATGTCGGTGCATTGCACATTCGTACAAAGACATCGGAGTGCTGACAAAATTTCATTGTTTGGGCTTTCTGAAATACAGTACGTGGAGAGTGGATTGTAACTAAATCACCCGCGGAGTGGAGATATCACCCAAGCTATAAGTTTCAAATTTTGTACATATCGACAAAAAATACAAGCAATGTTTCAGCCAATGGACCTCCGGGTTTAACCCGGAGGTCCATTGGCTGAAACTTTGCTTATGCTGGTTATGCTTTGCAACAAATTTGCAATTATTGCTCGGGTGGAATCTCCACTCTGCGGGTGATTTAGTGATAATACACTCTCCACGTACTGTAATTGTTCACGATACCACGAAATAATAATTAACGCTTTTTCTTCTAAGTACCGATTTTCGACTTAGTGTGAACGCACTAATTTGAGCCTTGCTTTCAACAAAGACAAAAAATGAAACTAAGATCAATATCCACATGAAACATGCATCCACTTATGTAATCGTTACGTCAAGATCAAAGAAGTTATGTTTTATCACTTAAATCATCAGCAAAAAAACCATCACGGAAATATCGTTCGCAACGTGTTTAATAAACGCGTGACATCAGTCATCTGTCGTAAGATTGTAATGGAGTTGGTTTCGGGCGTAAAATTTAATTAATCTTCTTCTGTTATTCATCAACTGTTAACCTGATACGAATAGCAGAAGATTTTGCAGAAAACATTTCCTGAATAACTACAAATTTTCATTTTTGACCTCGAATATAATTATAGCTTATGAGTAGGACAGGTTCGGAGGGTGTGTATTTCAGATAGATAGGACAAGTGTCAGTAGTTCGGGTTCCTTCGGATTCCCCTCTTTCTATTTATGTATCTATAAGCTATGCTGTAGTTTCGATCCAACCCTGTTCGTTTGATCTGAAGGATACTCCAGTAGATTAGAAGAGCCTATCAAATGGAACAGTTTTGCTTATTGTTACCATATTTTGCTTTTCTGCTCTGTTCAGGCAAGTTCTAACCCTATTCCGCGTATTCTTGTTGTTCCGAACAGCATGTTTCGTTTATCCAGATCATCCGATCAGTTCACTTTATTGCAACTAACTAACCAATCAAATCACTCCATTCTTTTAAATCCCACCCACTGTCACATCGTTTTCTAATGCAAGGATTCCTAAGATTAAGTCCAAGAGCCAATTCAGCAGTAACTGGAACACGCATTGCTTGGACGACTCGAATGCCATCGAGCAAATGAGATATCGAGCAATCAATTGGTTGTTTGACTCCACATATGACTTTTACGCTTGTCTCGAAAAAAAGGGATTCCATAACCCCAGTCGTTTTCAAAAGAGATTCTCATAGTGGGATTCCAAGTTACTATGCCGCTCCTGGTAGTCTTACCATCGGCTTCCACCTTGTCTTGAACTATCTGTCCTTCGATTAGCTCTATTGTAGTCACCCAATATTGTAGTCTTCTACCACCCGTATAGATGTGTCCCACTACTGACTTGTATCATTAGTACTGGCTGGGGTGCGGTGGCGTTGCGGTAACCTGTTCTCGTCAGATCACCGAAGTTAAGCAACGTCGAGCCCGGTTAGTCCTCGTATGGGTGACCGTCTGAGCGATCGATTCGGTCTCCCGCGTTGTGTCCTTGGGCAAAGCACTCATCCCCGATTGTCCACATGGGGGCACGATGACGCCGTGTACTGATGCGTACTGTACGTCGATGGTGCGCATGTCTTCAAGCAATCTAACCCTGCCTGTGCTGCAGTGCGGAGTTACGATGTTGGGGAGCTGGCAACTGCTCGTCGTTGCTCGGTGGTTCTCTCCGGGTACTCCGGCTTCCTCCACCCGTAAAACGGCCATGATTAGCCATCGTGCATAAGTATGTGACCTTAAACACCAATAAATAAATAAATAATAAATATTAGTACTGGCTTCTACTATTTTGTCCCGTGCTAGTCCCGCCATTACTAGTGGCACTACTGAAGCGCTTAGTACCTACCATTACATTATTGCTGCTTCCAGTCCCAGGTCATATCACTATCAAAGTAAATTCGTCGCCTGAGTGCTAGAATGTTCTATGTCCCCTTAGGGGACATAGAACATTCCAGCACTCAGGCGACGGATTGTCTTCCACTACTAGTAGTAGTACAGTCTACTTGCTCTAACGACTTTTTTATACCTATTCCAAGTTCCCCTAATGAGCAGTTACTAAAAAAATCATTGCTCAAACGACTCGATTCCTATCGAGCAATTGAGCTATACGATTGACTCCACGTTCGACTCTTATGCTCATCTCGGAAAAAAAGGGATTCCATAACCACAGTCGTTTTCAAAAAGGGAGTCTCGTAGTGGGATGCCAAGCTCCTATACAGCTCCTGGTAGTCTTAACATCGACTTCCACCTTGTGTTGAACTATCTGTCCTTTGATTAGCCTCTATTGTGTTCACCTTTAGTTCACCGAAGTTAAGCAACATCGAGCCCGGTTAGTCCTTGGATGGATGACCGTCTGAGCGATCGATTCGGGCCCCAGCGTTGTGTCCTTGGGCAAGGCACTTCACCCCGATTGCACATATGGGGGTACGATGACGCCGTGTACTAAGGCGTACTGCACGTCAATGGTACGCATGTCTTCAACCAATCTAACCCTGCCTGTGCTGCAGTGCGGAGTTACGATGTTGGGGAGCTGGCAGCTGCTCGTCGTTGCTCGGTGGTTCTCTCCGGGTACTCCGGCTTCCTCCACCCGTAAAACTGTCACGGTCATGATTAGCCATTGTGCATAAGTATATGACCTTAACCACCAATAAATAAATAAATAAATAAATAAATAAATAAATAAATAAATAAATAAATAAATAAATAATTCGCCTTTAGTATGGTGTTCTACCAACCTTGCTGTCTTTTACCATTAAGGCATTGTACCATTACTATTTGCTACCACTATTCTGTCTTGTGTCTCAAACATTTCTAACTTGTGTCACTATTACGGTTCTTTGTGAATTAATGCCGCTACGGGTCTCACAGTTCACATCACTATCATTCCACTACTGCTTGCTCGAAAAACATTTTAAAGTCATTGCTCGAACAACTCGAATCTCATCGAGCAAATGAGTTATTGAACAATTGCGAGATCGAGTGTCTTCATACACGACTCTGCGATACATGTCGTATTTGGGGACTGACGACTGTGGTGATTTTGGAGTATATTGGGGGATACTTGCCGTCCGTAGAAATCACAGGTTTCTACACCCGGGTGCTTCTGTTGAGAAAAGTATAAAAAGGGGTAACATGTAGTTCTTTAATCCTGACTGTCATCGGGCAAAGACATGTTACCATTGCGGTGCAGATACTGTTCTAAGGGTATTTTTGAGATCTTTTAATGCCAGAATACACGAGTAGAACCATTCTCGCCAGAAAAAGGGTCGGTTCCAATGCAAATATTGTACAATGTTGTTTACCGGACCATTCACTGCTCGTAGGCATGAAAACCATCTACCAATATCTTCGAACTCCACAACTTCAAGACGCATATTTTTCCCAAAATGCAACAAGTAATTTAGCCAATTTAGCCATGTTTCAATGAGCTCTCTCAAATAAGACTTAACCCTTTACCCAACGAATCGCCCGCATCCGCCCGCGTAATATGCAAATTCAGCAGTTGAAAAAATATTATTTTTCAAAAAAAATAAACAAAACCATATCAAGTGACCCCTCGTTGGAACGAGCTCGTCGAGCTCGTTCCAACGAGGGGTCACATGATATGGTTTTGTTGAAATTTTTTGAAAAATTTAAAAAAAGTGGTATTTAAAATAATAAATTTTGATATCGTCTGCGTTGGGTAAAGAGTTAATTGATTAAATTCCTAGTTGTAATGTGGGAAGAGATTTGTTTCCAGAAGTTTTGATATTTTGGCATCAGTATGTATATGGTTAATGAACGAAGCACGTTGGATTGGACTGTGATATGCTTTAAAACTATTTTCTCCAGCAACAAGTAATCAGTCTAAATGCCTATGTTTTACTATCATCCATGTGATCTCAATTTTACACTCACTTGTCTGGAGATGGCGTCGACACACTTGCTCCACTTTTTCAGAAGACGAATAGCCTTTTAGCTCAGGACATTGTAATCGTCTGTCTTAATTCTTCAGGATAGATACTCAGTGCATAATTAAATACATGTGTCAATGTGCATGTTTCTGTACAGACTTGATGTACGGCGGTGCCGGAACAAATAAAAGCGACTGTGGTAACTTCTTGAAAAAAGAGAGCTCAATCCTTACATTTTTAGAAGAGTGGTGAAATGTAATGTTTTAAAATAAGTCCGGCAGAAGGGATTTAAATCCTAGAAATCTGAAATCTAGTCTACCCGGTCGTGATATAATATACAGGAGGTGTTCTACCACCGACGGGTTAAGATAAGTGAGGAGAAAACATATCGTCGCCTGAGTGCTAGAATGTCCTATGTCCCATAGGGTAGGGGACATAGGACATTCCAGCTCTCAGGCGACGATATGTGAAATGAGTAGAAATGAGTTGAGCCATCGGACAAGGGGACTCTTGTGAAATCTGTTATGTCTAACTTTCTCGTTTCAATATACGACGTGATTCGCGAATGTCTTACTTGCTATACCAAGTATTCGATTTGAGAGAACCTTCTCTGATTAGCAGGGACCAGAGCATGGAAACTCCTTTACACTTGTGTATTAAAGTGATAATACACGCTTTGCTTTCTTTCTGTGTGTGATATTTAGTATTATATCTCACGTGACTTCCTTGCATTCTGATTGGCTGAAAGATGATCCCCTATTTCGTGTAGTGTGCATCCACAGAACTGACCAGGCACTACACCCAGGCACTACACGTTTTCTATTTTTAGCACACTACTATATCAGTTTTCTTTTCATACTGGGCGAATAAAACTGATCAGGCTAAATTTAAAAATCGATTCACAGAGGCACAACATCCACAAAACGACCCGGAAAGAAATCTTTGTGGAAAAATGTATCGCTTTTCCATTGCTGAAGTCACATTTTTCGAGGTGTTCATTTTATTCCTTGAGAAGATGATCCATATCTCGCTTCGAAGAGAATGATCCATACCTGGGCCCAACTTTCATGTGACCGCGTCCGGACATGAAACATCGTTTGTTTCGCTGCTCATATTATTTCGCTATTTAATTGTATGTTTTGGGCAGTGAACGAATAAATAATGAAATTCAATTGAATCTTCGGAGTTTGTATCCCGTGCTGACCCATTCGGTAATGTATATGTGTGACAAATGTGTGGAAATTATCAAACTGCGTTGTCAAATTTCGAAAATTTTAGTTTTCATTCGCGAGTTGCGCGATTCTAGAATACACAGTTCCGTTTGGGGGAAATGTTTTGTTTATCCTTGCCGACCGATTCAAAATCTGTCTTCTGCTCATATCAATAATCCAAGTTAGCCGTGTTTTGGAAGAAGAAAATGTTTTTTAAAAACTACATGGTATTTTTTTCTATATAACGCTGGTTGATAGGGCTGCTTCCTTGGTAATAGATTAACAAATCGGACAGATGTTTTTCTTGATGGGTGTTCGATATAATATAAGGATTAGTGCATGTCTTGTCGTTGACTACGCCCATATAGTACCCAGTGAGGTGGGGTAGTTCCCTCCGCTTCGCGGCGTGAACTATACCACCTCACTGGGCACTCTATGGGCGTAGTCAACTCCAAGCCATGCACTATTCCTTAGGTATTTCACGTGAAACAAGTTATATTCAGAGGAATAAAATGTGTTTCTTTTCTTGCAGCAGTCAGCGAAAAGACATCAACTAGATGAACGAAACCACTTAGGACTTTGCCTTTCAACCGTAAGTGCTAGTTTTGTTTGTGTAATACGACAAACTTTGTAACGGGATTTCATTTAAGTGTTATAAGGTAAACTGTATTCAATAAACAACCACCAAAGAAAAGTAACACATTTTCATTTTAAATAATTTATACATAAATTTAAACTTTTGTATCCAAAACCGCCAATAAACATGGATGCCAAGCATAATAACAATATTATGGTATATTTAATAACGTTTCGTTGCATTTCTAGTTTTTTAAGGATTCTTATCCATTTACCAAACATAACAGCCATATCCCGCAGTGGTGTTCTCAAAAATACCCATTCCAAATTTATTATTTTAAATATTTCTCTTCAAACATAGTTTATGGCCAGAGACGGCGGAGCCAGGGAGGCACGTACCCCTCCATATTTTTTCACAATAAAAATGGGCGCATGCAAACGTGCTAATATACAGGCATTCCTGTAACATTATTTGAAAATCCAAACAATATTTAGCCAAAGAATCCCACTTTTCGGTCCGTTTCATCTACTTCAATTATTTTCCAACCCGAAGGCTGGCCTTCGAGTTGGAAAGTGGTTGAAGTAGACGAAACGGACAAGACATAGTGGCATATTCATCTAAACGAGACACTATAGCGAGTCATGGTAAATTTACCGATATACGATTGTAATCTTTCTCACACTGGGTCGAACCATGCATGGTAGCATTGTAAATGTGTGCCTCTCCACTCTCTTTTATTTAGCTCCCATCGCCCATTTTTATGCCCCCCCCCCCCCTTGTTTGAACGAGCCCGTGAACCTTGAGCAAACTATGAACATTTATACTATTCAAGAATTCCTTTGGTAAATGTCGTTTTCTGGTGAAATGGGATACTAAAGATATACAGTATTAAATATTCGGTTTATATGATACACTTTGTATTAGGACTCTGTATATAGAAGATTATTTCAGGATCCATAACATGCTTGTGCAATTCGTCTAGACATAACATTCGAACTTTTTCCCAAATGAAATTGTATCCATCAAGTGAACGAATGGAAGGAAATAAGATAATCTTTACACTTTGTTTTTGAATAAAAATACTGCGTGTACACTTATTTGTATTAGTACGATTTCGATCCTTCATCTCTCCTGACTTTGCGAAAATGGGTGTAAATGTTTTCAGATAGCAACAACTGCAATATAAGAGTGCACAAGCAAAGCGGGGTATACAATTTTCTGTGGCTCAAAGTTTGTCGGTAACCATGAAAGAACAACATTTGGATTTGGAATTACGTCTTATCTTTGGACGTTCCAAGATTGTTGCCAGATTTAAACTAGATGCATAAACCTTTCAACATATGTATGGGCAAAACTAGAAAATATGCATATACTCCATTAAGGTGAAAACGTGACTCAAGAGAGAAAGCTTCTAGTTCTCTCTCCAGGTAGATTCTCAGTTTTAGAACACCATTCACTAACCGAACGTTGGATTTACAGATGCGTTAAGAAAGTTTTCAGCCAGTCGGAAGCGAGATAGGGTATACTTTGTTGACCAGGAGCCAATACTAGAAAACTTTTTCAACTGCATTTTCTAGAATTGTATTTTCTACCTACTAATATAACTGCACGCTAAAAACTAAAGTGTTAAAAACTACACTTGAAGTGCTGTATTTAACACTTACTAAGTGCTGAACTAGCACTTTGTTCAAGTGTAGATATCCTAGAACTTGACAGGTGTTACAATAATACCACTTGACAAGTGTAATGTCGCGACACTTAAAAGGAAACAACGCAGATGACGCGGATCAGGCTCGAACTCTCGAGCCTGATCCGCGTCATCTGCGGTTGTGTTCTTTTAATTATGTACCCACCAAGCGCAAATCAAATTATGGACGATTCTGGAAGAACCACCAATGCTAGACACCTGGGAAGTGCCATCCATTCAAGTTTCAGATGTCTGACGATTGTAATGTCTAAGTGCTTAAAGCATTGCACTTTGAGTGTTAAAATCAAACCCTGAGAGTTAGAATGGGTTTAACACCTTGAAAGTGCGAGTTTTAACACTTTAGTTTTTAGTGTGTGACTACAATGAACCAATAGCGTCTTCAAAGATGTGGCAATTTGCTAATTGGCAAATTGCCACATCTTTGAAGACGCTATTGGTTCATTTCAATCCATTTGAAGTCATAACTAGAAAATACAACTCTAGAAAATACAATTGTAAATGTTTTATAGCATTGACCCTGTTGGTCATCATAAACATAAGCACAATATTCATGCTGGCCCGAAACTGTCTAAACGTTTAGCCATTTTGGATATTATAGGGCCAAAAAGAGTGTTTTGGTTCCCCGTCGCTGTCTAATCCAACTAAATTGATCGAGGTTTGAAAAATGAACTGACACTTTTTTCAAGAGTGAACGAACAGTTGGTCACGGAAAACATCCAATAGAACTCGATAGTTCTGACGACATATTCGGTAGGCAAAGACAGGCGGTCATCTAAGTTATATCTCTGCTCGGTACGTACACCTGTTGTTGCACTAAGATAATATGAGATTTATCGATATGTAAAGTATTGTTATTCCACTGGGCTCAGCGGGCCCCGGGTCTTTGTAAAAGGCAGCATTTAATTAGGTAAGTACTTCATACCGTCGCATGTGACACGCCACGTTGTGAAGTATTTATCCAATTAAATGCTGAATTTTGTAACGTTGTTTTATTAAGGAAACCACTCACTGACAATTAACGTTGAGTGTTTTTTCAAAGATCATTTCTAAAACCTTATTGGAAAAATCACTGTTTCAGTGTGTTTTTTATTTGTTTCGCAATCGACCGCGCTCATTACTGCTGCAATGACTTTCTTTCACAAGTGAAAGAACCTTTTTTTTTGGTGCCAACATTTTATCCAACGAAGATTTTTTGGTGCCAAATAAAATTTTTAATGCCTGCGTGACCACGGCATGACTCTCTATTTTTAGCTCATCTTGACAAAGTCAAGCTGAGCTAATCTCATCGCTCTCCGTCGGTCGTCCGTCGTCCGGCGTCCGTCGTCCGTCAACACCATGTTGGGGGGGGGGGGGGGGGGGTCAGATTCAAGTTTGTTCAAATCGGATCCATAGGTTAATATTTGGGCTCGTTATGGTAGCCCAAATTTGAACTTAGTGCAATTCGAAGAAATTTCTTTACAATTTCTCTTCTTCAGATCCAACAGTCAGAATGCTTTCATATTCGGTACACAGCATCTCTATGGAAGTCAGATTCAACTGTGTTCAAATCAAGAGCCTGGGTTAATATTTGGGCTCTCTATGGGAGACGGAATTGGCCATTTTGCTGAAGAATTAAAAATGTTTTATTCAGTACCCTCTAGAGGTGTGTAACTAAGATTAATCCACATAGGTTGTATCAAAGGGCTTCATAGGGGAGCTCTGCATTTTACTTTATGATCAACCGAAGAAAAGGCATGATGTCCAGATTATTTTCGCCACTTCTGAGGGACTCAAGGATTGACAGTGTGTCCTATGGAGATGGATTGCTTAATGTAGACTCATTCTTGGACTCTGTTTAAATTGTGTTCTGTTCAAGATGAGCGCGTCAGGCCCCGTGGGGCCTCTTGTTTAAATATACATTATTGAACATTCTTCATTTTAGATTGTTAATTATCGTTTGTGTGAAGTATATTTTGGGATGGTGAAGTATGTTACATAATCTGATAACTTCTAGAACCTTGCCATATGAACATTGTCATTTTAGCTGATTATTCCAGATTTACAGCCTGTTTCTTTGATATATTATCACAAGGTTCATGCCACTAAACATATTTTGAAAGCAATGCTGATTGTTATTGGAACGGAAGTGCCAGGTGCATTAAAATATCATATTGTAACAGGAGATTAAGAAGTATTTGTATTCTCAAAACAGTCGAGAACGCGCGTTTGTCAGAAGCCTCGAGTCGGTCGAGTATGCTGTTTACGTACATTTCATCTGGGAATTAATTAAGAACCATTCGATTCAATCTGTCGTTGCATGGTATTTTTGTGTAGATTTTGCTGCAACTGGTAATATGTCCCTTAACCCTTTACCCAACGAATCGGCCGCATCCGCCCGCGTAATATGCAAATTCAGCAGTTCAAAAAATATTATTTTTCAAAATATTTCAACAAAACCATATCATGTGACCCTTCGTTGGAACGAGCTCGTCGAGCTCGTTCCATCGAGGGGTCACATGATATGGTTTTGTTGAAATATTTTGAAAAATAATAAATTTT
This sequence comes from Pictodentalium vernedei, assembly GCA_031216915.1. Classification (NCBI taxonomy): domain Eukaryota; kingdom Metazoa; phylum Mollusca; class Scaphopoda; order Dentaliida; family Dentaliidae; genus Pictodentalium; species Pictodentalium vernedei. Next base: position 26,732,087 of record CM062289.1, read on the forward strand.
GATATCGTCTATGTTGGGTAAAGGGTTAACAGGCACCATACAGAATTCCCAGCGTTCAAAACGTTAACCTTGTTAGTTCCGATATGCACAAATACAAATATGATAGTGGATAATAGTGAGATGAAACTGACTGTCGGACTGACAGAAAGGATTATTAATAGTTTAGTCCTGCAGCCCTAAAGGGCCTGGCGAAGCTTTGTGATTCGATTCTTTTCGATTTCGAATCTTAAGTTGCTATTGGGTTCGATTCGAATCGGCTGCATGGTCCTTTTCCATTTGAATCTTTTCTCTGGAATATAGCTTGGCATCAGTCATCTTCGTCATTTCACAATTCGCATTGTACTCGTTGAAATGGGAGCGCGGTGGCTCAGTAAGTAGAGGTGCTGACTGCAAGCCGAGAGGTCCTCGGTTCGAATCCCACCTGCGGCAACCGCGTTGTGTCCTTGGGCAAGACACTTCATCTCCATTGCCCTCGTGGGGGCACGATGACGCCGTGTACTAAGGCGTACTGCACGTCGATGGTATGCATGTCTTCAACCAATCTAACCCTGCCTGTGCTGCAGTGCGGAGTTACGATGTTGGGGAGCTGGCAGCTGCTCGTCGTTGCTCGGTGGTTCTCTCCGGGTACTCCGGCTTCCTCCACCCGTAAAACTGTCACGGTCATCATTAGCCATTGTGCATAAATATGTGACCTTAAACATCAATAAATAAATAAATACTCGTTGAAATTGTACATAAATAATAATGAAAGTAAAGACTGGGTGTTGTTTCCGCTATCTAAACAGAAACAAAATCTGACCCTATGTCACCAGCCATGCTAATTCCACTCTCACTTGACACTACAACTGTTGAAAGAAAATTTTACGTTTCCAAGCAATATGAGCGATAAACTGTTGCTAGCGGTTAGTGCCGTGCAGTGCCTAGTACCGATGATTCTCGCACCCGTTTCTGAACTATAATCCTTAGTGCGTAATATTCCAACTACACACCTGGAACTTAATTAAGCACCCCCTCTCTTTTCGCAGTGGTGTTAATAGAAACTGTCTTTACTTTCATGCTATCTTCCAGACAGCCAAAAGTGATTATTTGCGGAAAGAATGGCCAACTGACAAATGAAAGACAACACAACGATGAAAGTATTTTAAGGGTGCTAATTACACATATCTGTCACTAATGTCTTTGATGGAAGAATGTTCTCTCGACGAGTATGGTGCTGGAACGGTCCATGATGGAACAATGCCGGTAATGACTGACCAAAAATGTGACTTGTTATCTCCTGAACACAATAGCAGTGTCTAATGTGAGTAACGAATGAATCCACCACATGTTCGGATAATAGCCTGAACCCTCCTCCTAATGCTACCAGGGAGTCTTCTGGTACGGTCCAGAGACAACTGTTGCCACTCCTCATGCAATGCTGCTTCCAAAGCGGCCACATTTTGTACAGGTGGATCAATTGATTGCACACGACGTCCACGGAAGTCTCAGATGTGTTCTAAGGGATTCAAATCGGGGATCACTGCAGGCCAAGATAGTGTTGTAATAGCGTCGTTCTGAAGGAATGCTCTCACAGCATGGGAACGGTGTGGCCTTGCATTGTCCTCTATGAATACAGGACGAGTAGCCAACGGGTGGTTGTCAAAATGAGGCACGACAACTGGATTCAGATTGTCCCGGATGTACTGATGACCATTGAGATTCACACGTACATTAACCATATCAAATTTACAATCATGAGAGAGGTATCCCCAGATCATTACTGATCCTCCACCATAAAGAACAGTAGGTCTGATGTTCCTGGGCAGGTAAGCAGTATTTATATGCCTCCACACTCGCATGCGACCGACCATCTGTGACGTGAGGCAGGAACCTACTCTCGTCTGACCAATGGACTCTTCTCTACGTCCTGAGATTCCAATGTTGTCGTGCCATACACCACTACAAACGTCGTCTTTGATGCTGATAGAACAGAGCTGGACGTTTGATGACCCTTCTGGGCCTCGTATCCAGTGCTCTGGGACGGTTTCGGAAAGTTCTGTTGCGCAAACGCCTGTTGGGGAGCCAAAGGCGTTACAAAACTACACTTGAAGCAAATGTTTTCACGCCTAACGAGACTTCCGAGGAGAGGTCTTTGGAGGGTTGTCCAGGCCTTGTTCGGTCCCTAACATCGCTGGTTTGTTGATGTTTTGGGATAAATCTGCTGATGACAGAATGACTATAGCCAAGTTGCCGTCCAATGGCTTGAATGACATGTCTGTTGCATGCATGCCAACGATTTTCCATCTTAGTGCCTCTGACAGTCACCTCCTTGCCATGTCAATATTTATTGATAAAAGAAGTGACAAATTTTCTTGTTTTATACCTAGATATTGCATGTGGATGATAGTGTGTTTGTGACATTCGTGGGAAGCAAGCTTCACGTAGATGAGGGGATGTGTTCGGGGTACGCTATCAACCAGAAACATTATGTTTCACTAGATGAAATGTACTGCATGACATAGCAATCATTAAACATAATAATCAGTAACAGCAACTTCATTGTCATGAAACATTTCATGGGGTGCTTAATTAAGTTCGAGTTGTATACATCACCAAGGCATGCCTTCTACGGAGGTATGCCTTGGTGATGTAGTTGGAATACTTCATCAGTCGGGACTTCAGCCATCACAGTTGGAACAAATCAGGCTTACAGCATCCCCTTTCCCCAGTCGGTCATCTTCAAAACGCGCATGATTCGATTCGAATTCGAATAATAAACCCGATTCGATTCGAAGCGAAATGTGTGATTCGCAGGGCCCTACACGCTAAAAACTAAAGTGTTAAAAACTACACCTGAAGTGCTGTATTTAACACTTACTAAGTGCTGAACTAGCACTTTGTTCAAGTGTAGATATCCCAGAACTTGACAGGTGTTACAATAATACCACTTGACAAGTGTAATGTCGCGACACTTAAAAGGAAACAACGCAGATGACGCGGATCAGACTCGAACTCTCGAGCCTGATCCGTGTCATCTGCGTTGTGTCCTTTTAATTATGTACCCACCAAGCGCAAATCAAATTATGGACGATTCTGGAAGAACCACCGATGCTAGACACATGGGAAGTGCCATCCATTCAAGTTTCAGATGTCTGACGATTGTAATGTCTAAGTGCTTAAAGCATTGCACTTTGAGTGTTAAAATCAAACCCTAAGAGTTAGAATGGGTTTAACACCCTGGAAGTGTCAGTTTTAACACTTTAGTTTTTAGAGTGTATAGCGCAGTCGAAAGGGCTACATGATCACAATTCTACTGAACCTTCTAGCAAACACAAAATAGATTCGTCCATTTTGATGGAAACACTATTTTAAAAGTTGAAATGATTTTTAAAGTTGTATATGAAAGACGTGGTCGTCTGGGCGATGATAACGTGAGATGTGCAAAACAAAGTTGGATTATAACGATGGTTACCTTATTTTGTGATGGACTTTTGAATGGCACATCATAATTCTTGGAGAAGGAGTTTTGAAAAAAAAAATTCTGAATTAAATGACGACTTGTACGCAATCACGCGGAATCTGTCCATTGGTTCATACATGTCGAACAACTATTAACGCGAAAGATAGGCGACGTTGAGGAAAACCATGTAAGACATCTCCATTAGATAATGCTACCTTAAAATGCTCTCCCTTTTTGAACAACGTGATCTTGATGACAAAATGAATAGACAGAGTGAAGTCCACGAGATCTGAAACATTCCCTGAAGTTAGAAGTTTACTGATCCAGATGGTCGACTGATCGTCCATTACAGTGATAACCATTCGTTGGCAACACCACTAGTGCCATGTATGATAATCTGATACCGTACTGTACACCAACGCTTGGAGATTGCTTTCATCCCCATGCATTGGCACATTTGATCACCTCGAAGCTCGGGTCTCCATCCTATTAAATGCCATGTATGATAATCTGATACCTTACTGTACACCAACGGTTGGAGATCACTTACATCCCCATCATTGACACATTTGATCAACTCGAAGCTCGGGTCTCCATCCTATTAAGAATGGCTGTGATATTCCTGGCACTCGGCGCTATCGCAGTAGTAATATCCTCCCGTTCCACGTACAATACGACCGCCGTGGACTGGTCATTTTCCACAGGTGGACAATATTTCCGCGGTCGCAATATTATTAGATTTCAAACATTAATTACAGGAATAATGATCACAAATTTAATTAATGAAGCACCCGGTACAAGCCGCCCCGGTACAACCCGGTGCTTCATTAATTAAATTTTGCTGCTTATGATTTTTATTACCTGCTTATTTATTTATTTATTGTGTTTTAAGGTCACATACTTATGCACAATGGCTAATCATGACCGTGACAGTTTTACGGGTGAAGGAAGCCGGAATACCCGGAGAGAACCACCGAGCAACGACGAGCAGCTGCCAGCTCCCCATCATCGTAACTCCGTACTGCAGCACAGGCAGGGTTAGATTGGTTGAAGACCTGTGCACCATCGACGTGCAGCACGCCTTAGTACACGGCGTCATCGTGCCCCCACGTGGACAATCGGGGTTAAGAGCCTTGCCCAAGGACACAACGCGGGAGCGCGAATCAGTCGCTGAAATGGTCACCCATCCAACTACTAACCGCGCTCGACGTTGCTTAACTTCGGTGATCTGACGAGAACCGGTTACCACGACGCCACCGCGCCCCCTTATTACCTGGTAACCGCATACGCGGACATTACTCCCAAATGTGGATAAATCCTTTGATACCTTTGTACGTCTTATGACGTACGAAATCAAAACAGCGCGTTGACACACTTTGCGGTCATTTGTTTTGTTATTGTTTTTCGATTTTTTAGTGTTAACCTCAATTCCTATTTTCTTCCGATTAGTGTTCATTGTGACAACCGTTGATCCAAATGTTATCGCAGCTTAAAATATTAATATAATCCTGCTGCCAAGACTTCTTAACTAGTTAATCAAGGTTTTCAAAAAACAGGATACCAGAGCATGAGCCAACACTTTCCTTGCTTATATTTTATATTCAGTCAAGCACAAATAATATTTTGTTTATATAAATTTGTTTTATTACAAATTATTGGAGAGTGCCTGTGTGCACTCTCCAATAATATGTAATAAAACAAGTTTTGAATAACAAATTCACACCGCCAATAATCTTGCCTTCAACCTTTTAACACTAATGTGAAAAATATCTGGTTATTTGTACTTTCCGACGTTTGACGTCTCATTTTGAAAAACGTTGAAGAAACTGAATTCCCAGTGACGTTTGAACGTCAAGATAATTAAAGTCTCAAAGGATTAAGACCTGTCCCCGGCGACTTTCCTGTAGAAATGTAGGTTACAACAGCATGTGTGCAGGTAAAAACGTCCTCAGAGATTTTGCACTCAACATTTAATGCAGTATAAAATGGTTCCGATTGGGTGATTGGTGCAATACAGAGAGAGAGAACATTTGGAATCATCACGTCAAGTTTCAGTCTGTCTCTTTGGTAAAAGATCACTCATCTCTCCTGACTATCTACAGGAAAAAAATGCGAGAGCCTCACAAACAAAGATGGAGATAAATAATTATATACCTATTTTATTCCATGCGCTACCTGTTGGTAATTGGGAAAACCCTAACTTGAAATCACACGAAACCACATTATTTGAGAATGGATTATTTTTATGAAATTATACTTGGTGGATATAGGGTCATTTTCTCCCTAACATGCTCAACGGGGAGGGCGGTGGCCCAGGGGTTGGGGCATTGGACTTCACACTGAAAGATTCACGGTTAAATGCCCAGTAGGAGTAACTGTGTTGTCTCCTTGTGCAAGGCACTTGGTCCCGATTGCCCACGTGGGGGAACGGTGACGCTGTCTACTAAGGTGTACCGCACGTCGATGGTGCACTTGTCTTTAAGCAATACTAACCCTGCTTGTGCGCACTTTGTATGTTGGACAGCCTCACAGTTTCTCACCGTTGTGCGGTGGTTCTCTTCGGGCCATTGACAGTTGTTCACCGCTGGTCAATAGGGCCATTGACAGTTGTTCACCGCTGGTCAAAACGTGCTCGACGAGTTGGTGAGACAGAATAAGATTAGTAGTATATCCACCGTAAAACCAGTTAGGATACTGAAACCTCAAACAAACTGGTCGTAATTTGGCATGAGGAACCTCCGATGTTAGATCCTGTGTCCGTTACGGAAACCCCCGATGTTCGATCCTGTGTCCGTTACAAACCTCTTGGTCGCTTATAGAATCAATCACTCATGTTATTGGATTTGTACACGTAATTAACGTTTTCGACACTTTTGCACCTTCTTTAACCACTTACATGACCGACGGACGAGGGACAGAAAGTGATAATTTAAGCTCACCCTGACATTCAGTCAAACTGAACCAAATTTGATACGCATAGTCCTTATCATATGTCAATTGAAGTTTGTTCTATTAAATTTTGCCATGCTCCATAGGGTGGGAGTGGGGAAAATGCTCCAACATTCTAGAAAAATCTTCTTCTCATCAACCAGTGGGTAGAATGACTTGATATTTGGTATAAAGCTCCTTCTGAGGTGTAAAATCAAGTTTGTTCAAACGAAGTTCGTTGAGCAATATTTGCCTTCGTATTGGGAGGGGCAAGACTTTTGGCCCCGCCCAAAATTTCTATTTTCTGAACCGATGGTCCGATTTGAACGAAATTCGGTATGTGTTATTATTGGGTCATAAGTACTGACTTAATTCAAGCTAAAAAAAAATCACATATACCCCGTGGGAACCCCACGAGCTAAAATTAGAAACTACTTTTAAATGCCCATATTTCCCAAACCACACGGAACAGAGAACATTAAAAAAAATGCTGAGTCTTTTTTCTTCTCCAGAATCACTTATCTGAATCTTATGATATTTGGCATACAGCGCCCATAGGGGGGTGGGGGGGGGGGGGGTGGGGTCTGATATAAGTGCATTCAATTTAAGCCCCTCGGTTTGTATTTGAGCTCATTACAAGAGCCCAAATCTTAACTAGGGGCAATATGGGAAATAAGCTTTAAAAATCTTCCTCAGAACCACTGGTCAGAATGTTATAATAGTTGGTAAACATCATTGTTACGAGGGTCAGATTCAAGTTTGTCCGAATCAAGTCTCTCCGTTAGTATTTGGGTTTCCTATTGGAGCCCAAATTTTAACTTAGTGCAATATGACAGATTTTCTTTAACCCTTTACCTAACGTAACGGCCAAAACCGGCCAGCGCTATTCTCAAAAATCGCCAATTAATTTTCATTATTTTTCATTTTTTGTCGCAAAAACATAGGTTATGACCCCTCGTTGGAACGAGCTCGTCGAGCTCGTTCCAACGAGGGGTCATAACCTATGTTTTGCAAGTTTCGTCTGCTTTTCAGGTTTGGTAAAGGGCTAAAAATCTTCTTCGCCAGAACTATCAATCAGAATATTCTGATACTTGGTATACAACATCTCTAGGGGGTCAGATTCAAGTTTGTTCAAATCGAGTCCCTGGGTTAATCTTTGGGCTCGCTATGGAAGCCCTAATTTTATCTTATTGTAATATGAGAAAATTTCTTTAGAAGTCTTTTTCTGCAGCTTCACCCGTCAGAAGGCTTTCATATTTAGTATGCAACATATTTAAAAGGTTCAGATTACAATTTGTTCAAATCGAGTCCCTGGGTTAATATTTAGGCTCTCTATTGGCACCCAAAGTATAACTTAGTGCAATATGAGGAAATTTCTTTACAAATCTTCTTCTTCAGGCCCACCAGTCAGAATCCCTCCATATTTGGTATACAACACCTCGGGGAGGGGGGATTCCATTTGTTCAAATCGAGGTCCTGGATTAATATCTGGGCTCCCCGAATTTCAATTTAGTGCAATATGAGGGATTTTCTTCAAAAATCTTTTTCTCCAGAACCTCCAATCAGAATCTTTTCATATTTTGTATATAACATCTCTGGGAAGATCCGACTCAGGTTTGTTTAATTCGAGTCCCTGATTTAAAATTTGGGCTCCCATTGTGGGTGGGTGAGGGGGGATAGGCGGAGGGATCCAAGTTTGTTCAAATCCATTCCTTAATGTTTTTCGATAAAATTTGAATTTCAAACTGCAGTGACATAATAACCTTTGGAAGTTTGGCAGTGCTGGTCTACAGCTGATAGATTTGGAAACAGTCAGGAAGACCCATGATAATCATCTGACATGGACACTAGAGTTATGAATAATTTCATGACTTCATTCCTCTGTAGTGTTGATGAACCATGGCTAACTGAATGTGATCTTCTTAGAACCACTTTATCAGGGAGCGATTAAGGCACCTTAGAGCCTCTTGCTTTGAAAAATAAACTTTTTTCAACTGAGCAATTTGTAAGTTGCACGGACGGATGCGTGTTAAATTAAGATGAATTGTTCATCAAATCTAGCCATGGCTGCTTCAAAGCAGCCATGACTAGATTTGATGAAGTATATCTCTAAAATACTCAGTGGGAAAGAGTTAAACCACATCGTCGCATGAATTTTGGTCATGGCTTTATTTTGGTGAAATGATGTTAAGTGAAGGTGTTCAGTGCTTTGTAAAAAATCATGGTGCTCTTCACATGCCAATGTTCTCCATTCAACAGAATCGTGCCATGACATTGTGTTTGCCGTTAGCCAAATTAATTGTATACAAACGAAAATAGACTGGTGTTTCTACTGCAGAACTTCACAGGGACATAAACAACTTTGGGTCAGTTAGTGAAAATGGGGTGGTTCGCAATTGGCTTTCAGTTGTATAATAAGATTCCATTGATCTTCAATGGACATGTGTAAGCACTTGGGTACGCCTGAGAATATAAGTAGGTTCTTATGTGTAACTGGTTACTGCTGTTTATATGGTTATAATTAATTGAATTTCGTCGTAAACACTAAATATTAAGATCGTTTTGTATCAGAAGAGGGGAAGATAACTTCGGTGTTAATTTTACTCGGTTGTTTATTAAGGTAATCCCAAAGTTCCTAGGCCACCCGCAGGCCTTGCATTTTCAGGAGAGCTGTTTATTCGCTCGCCTACTGCTAGCCTTACAAAAATAAAGAGAGCAAAATCTAGCACTCCTGGTCTTTGAAAATAATGATTACCGTAACAGCCTATTCTTAAGATCCACATCTTTTCAGATCTCTGCAATGTTTGTGGTCTCTGTAAGATGGCCACACTGCATCCCCCACACCACCGGTCCATGCCGAGGCCCGGGGTTGTGGGAGGGGCAGTGTAGGCGTCTCACAGAGACTACCTCGTTAGCAGCACAAAATGAAATGTACATACCCCTCTAGACAGAAATTATTAATAGTAAAACTCCATTTTGCCACTTATAGCTTTTGTAAGCTTGAGCAATTTTGTAAGGAATCAGAAACTGTTATGGGCTCTTTGTTTACCCACTTTTTGTGGAGTTTGCTCGCAGACTATGTTGATTTAACCCTTTACCCAACGCAGACGATATGAAAATTTATTATTTTAAATCTCATTTTTTTAAATTTTTCAAAAAATTTCAACAAAACCATATCATGTGACCCCCTCATTGGAAAGAGCTCAATGAACTCGTTCCAATGAGTGGTCACATGATATGGTTTTGTTGAAATATTTAGAAAAATTTATTTTTTCCAACTGTTCAATTTGCATATTACGCGGGCGGATGCGGGCGATTCGTTAGGTAAAGGGTTAATGCGATGTTCCTTTCCTCACAAAGATGTTCAGAAATTCTTTCATGCTACAATTATAGATATTCCCGTCAATAAGTATTTAATGCACCTTGAAAACATCAAGATATTGACCTAATTGGTGGAACTACGTGGCGTAATTATAAACCTACAGCTGTGATGAGTCTTCATTAGTAGTAGGAGAGGGATGAAACGGGCCTAATTGGATGGATCTCATGCTGGATCTCATGTGACGTCATAGTCACGTGACCAAGTGACGTCATGTTTGGTTATCATGGTAGCCCGCGTGAGCGGCCAGCTTGTGACGTCATAGGGATACGTGTCTTCGTACTCATCCGCAGCGCGTGTTGTTAGGGTGATACGTGTTTCCGTCGGCCATTTTGTATACTGGAGGCAAGCATCTTAGTTTCTGTGGTAGGAAAAGGTATCCTGCAATAGCACAATACCATATGTATCTCCAAATACCGAGATGAGGATAAGAGTCTTCAGTAACTACTCGATAGCTTATTATGCGAAATCATCAACCCTGCTTTTAGATATCCCGCTTCTAGCGCCCCTTTTGAAAAACGTCTGGCTTCGGCTCCCTTTTTTCCGAAATGAGTATAAGAGTCGTATGTGGAGTCACTCGAAGGAGCACTTGCTCTATAGATCATTTGCTCGATGGGATTCGTGTCGTTCGATTGTCTTTTGGGTTTGAGAATCATAAAGTCCTTCGTTTTTGTAGAAGGGAGATAACTCTGTATGGTTAGGTACAGATTATGGAAAATGAAGCAGACTGTTTGGTTAGTTAGCTGCAATAAAGTTAACTGATTGGATGATCTGGATAAACGAAACAAGAACAGAATTACCTGGACTAGGTTTAGAAGTAGCCTGAACAGACCAGAAAAGCAAAATATAGTAACAAAATTGTTGCAACTAGTAGGCTCTTCTATTGTACTGGAGTATACCCCTATAGAAAGGAACGCGGCTGTTATTGGGAAAAAAGCCCATTCTGGGGAACTTGATATAAAATAAAATCATTTTGGATGATTTAGAGGGATTGTCGGGTTTATTTGGGTAATTAATTCTATGAAGTAAAATTATTCTTGTACAAACGAGCGCGTCTGTTATTGGGGGAAAGGCCCATTTTGGGGCTTCGCCAGGTCCACTTTGGTAGTTTTGGGTGAATTTTGGTGATTTGGAGGGATTGTTGGGTTTATTTGGGTAATTAGATTGGCCACATATTCAATCGAACATACCCTCCGAACAAACCTCTGTCCTATAAGTAGCCTTTGGGTAACATAGCAACCATGTGCTACAATAGAAACCAAGATGGCGGCCTTCAATATACAAATGACCGGCGGAAACACGTATCACCATAACAAACACGCGCTGCGCATGCGCACGAAGACTACGTATCACTATGGAGATGGCGTCATAAGATGGCGGCTCACGCAGTCTATCATGACAACCAAACATGACGTCACTAGGTCACGGGACTATGACGTCACATGAGGTTAGCATGAGATCCATCCAATGAGGCCCGTTTCACCCCTCTCCTACTACTTTCTTTCATAAATATTTAATAAACAAACATCAACAATAGTATTGCCCCGATTGCCCGATACAAATATTTGGATCCTTCGCTGTATGGTCAGTTTATTGTGCAGTACCGCCCATTAGTTTCCATGACCAGATTGCATGAACTTGTTGATACTCGGAATATTTGTGAAATGTCTATCTTTGATGTGTGTTTATGTAAGTTATTCACTAATTTTTAGTTCAAAGAAAGGGTTAATTTTGTGGTTGGGTAGATTGAGAAAGCGCCAGTGGGGGATATTATAAAACAGTTTGTGTCTGAATGCTGAGCGATTAGAATGGAGGGTAGAGAGAAATGACCTTAAAGTGGACGGGCTTGGTGTGGTCCTTCTCATAAGAGGGTCTCGGAAACTCATGGGATGTTATTGTTGGTATTATACGCCGTCATCCAAGATTTGAATGCTGGGCGATTAGACTGGAGAGTAGGGAGGAATGACCTTCAAGTGAATGGGCTTGGTGTCGACCGCCTCAAAGAGGACCTCTGAAACTCATCGGATGTCTCCAGCAGAATATGATTGGTATTGTACATCGTCATCCAAGATTTGAATACTGGGCTATTAGAAGGAAGAGTAGGGAGGAACGACCTTTAAGTGAACGGTATTGGTGTAGGCTTCCTAATTAGAGGACTTCTGAAACTCATCGGGTGTCCCAAGCAGAGTTATTATTAGTATTGTACGCCGTCATCCAAGATTTGTTTTTTTTAGTTTTGAATTTACGTATAGATTCATGACAATAAATCAGCATTCGTCCTGTCTGTCGCCTCTTCATCAGATTATATCAACATCTTAGGGTGGAGATGAGAGATTCGTAGTCATCCTATATCTCGGTCGTATGCAGAGAGTAACGCCTGGCCTTTGAGTGAAGATACGTCTCACCGCCGCGTTGTGTTGCTAGATTCGTCATCTGGAGGTCTCACTATTTATTTATTTATTTATTTATTGGTGTTTAAGGTCACATACTTATGCACAATGGCTAATCGTGACCGTGACAGTTTGACGGGTGGAGGAAGCCGGAGTACCCGGAGAGAACCACCGAGCAACGACGAGCAGCTGTCAGCTCTCCAACATCGTAACTCTGAACCCTGCACCGCAGCACAGGCAGGGTTAGAGTGGTTGAAGACATGCGCACCATCGACGTGCAGTACGCCTCAGTACACAGCGTCATCGTGCCCCCATGTAGGCATTCGGGGTGAAGTGTCTTGCCCAAGGACACAACGCGGTTGCCGCAGGTGGGATTCGAACCGAGGACCTCTCGGCTTGCAGCCTGCACCTCTACCAACTGAGCCACCGCGCCCCCGGAGGTCTCACTGACGTGATATTTAAAAAAACAAATAACCGACAGGTATCACCAGAATATAATTTAATGATGATGTTTTAACATGATTTACTCACATGTCTGCATCAAGAATGACCCATGAAAATATAATTATACTCAACACAAATCGCCATGACTTTTTCAACGCCTGAATGTTCAAATTTTCTTCGGATCTGCTGGTGCTCTCTACATGAAGTTGATGTTGTTTCCTGTTATCGCTCCGCTACACAACGTATTGTCCATGTGAGCCTTCAACATATCAAGGTTCTGCACGTCGCAGCTTCCACTTTTAACGTTAATTGTTCTCCAGGTTTCAGTAACTGTCACTGTCCTTCAACCCCTCAGACGCGAACTTTACTCGCTATAACACTATTAACATTATATCGTCACCCTACCGGGAATTTTATGTATGAATGTAAATTTTAGAATGGTGCAAACATGTAATAACATCGTTGGACAAACTACAGATTTTGTCCTCTCTAATAAATTAAAAATATTTAAGCTAATGTTTACATTTTATCCCTCTTTCAATTTGAAAATAGCACTTGTCGATCGTTCAAACCAATTTGAAAGTTTAGAAGAGATGTACAGTAAAAATGTATAAGACCGTAGGATTAAAGTTTTACTTTGTTCTCATTAATTCGCATATTCGCTGGCGAGACAAATCCATAAGGTGATCTTATTAAGTTACACGGCGTTGAAGGGGTTATATAAAATATTGTCATTGTTCCCTTGAGTAATATGAAAATAGAATGGCTGGCAGTTCACACTTTTCTCCTTTTGAAGTTAAAACTGGTATATTGTTGTGAAATTAGTTTGAACGGGCCACAGTTTCTGTTGCATGATTGATTATTGTGGTAACCTTAATCTTTATACTCAAATGATGACAATTATCCTGCGGACAAGAACATTTTCTCTTTTCATTTTCGTATCAAGCTCTATGGTGTTGAAAACATGATGACAAGTGGAGGTAACTCTCATAAAAGTCATTTAAATTTATAAACATTGGTGGGGTTTGGTCAGAAGGGAAGAGAAGGTACAATGCAGTGGCAACATACTTTAGTAATTTGTTACCTCCAACGAAGGGGTCATTTAGTTGAGTTGCAGTGTTTATTTGGTGCTTCGAGTAAAGTTACACAAACAGTGGTGCGTTTAGATTTCAAGGATGGCACATGAAAGTCATAGGCACAGTCTTGAACGCACCAGAGAGACCAAGTGAAAGGATGTACTGACAAAGTATGGTGCAGCAAAAACCTCAAATCTTTGAGTGCTGGAGAACGTACCTATGTGAATAATAAATGCATTTCATACGGGAATAAAGATAGTTATAGAAAAAATCTCAGCATTTTGTTGGTTTTGTAATCAAACTATTTTTCATGTATATTTTGTTCTTTTTTCTAAAATTACAACTCTTTTGTACAAAAGCTTTTTTCCGGTAAAACCATGTCACCTCTATGGGTTTGTACCAGACTTTTGTTCACATTTGCGTTTACGACAAGAACGCATGCCGCGATTTTAAATCCACTGAGCCAATTTCGAAACTAATAACACACAGATGTGCCAAACCTCACGCCCAAGTACCAAATTTTGACAGTTAGATAATACAGTTTATCTTACCGTAAAGGAAAAATGCACTGCATGTTTGAAGATGATTTTGGACCACTGTAGCCGATACTAGTCAAGGGTTCTGCTTGGTCGTATTTTAGAGCTAGGAATGTTTACTGTGTAAATTCAGACTGAACTTGGAGTGTTATGTTCCTCGGTGGAATTTACTGGAAATCCGTTATTACTGGAAATCCGTTATTACTTTCCTTCTAGCAAACAATATTCAATAAAACAGTGAGATTTTCTACTGGGAGTATACGTTGATTGATAATTAGCCTGAGTACTAATGTCACTTACCCTCGTATAATACAGTTAGGACGGAAGCAACTTACAATATTAATGGGACTAAACAAGAAGAAAATCGATGAAACTATCAAATACTTAGAAAATCTACAAAATTGTTTTACCCTTTGCAACCATCCAGGGACCAGTTCTATAAAACTTTTACAATTGTATTTTCCCGAGTTGTATTTTCTATAAGTGAAGATAAATGACGCAAATGAATCATTAGCATTTTCAAAGATATGGCAATTTGCCAACTGGCAAATTGCCATATCTTTGAAAATGCTAATGGTTCATTTCAATTAATTTCCAAAAATAGAAAATACAATTCTGAAAAATACAACTGTAAAAGTTTTATAGCATTGCCCCCTGGTCGAGTGCCCAGGGATGTCAACATCGCATGTACAGTACATGCAAAACGTGAAGAGTGCATATAAACTGAAACACCCACGAGAGACGGGGTGTTCACATCCAGATCAAAACATTTTCAAATTATAATTAAACATAAAAAGCAAGCAATGAATGTTTCATCCAATGGGCTTCCGTTTTGATCCGTTTAACCCAACATTCCGAACTTTTTGCGTGAAAAGAAATTTGACAATGTTCGATTAAACCTTTACCCAACGTAACTGCCAAAACCGGCCAGCGCTATTCTCAAAAATCGCCAATTAATTTTCGTTATTTTTTCATTTGTGTCTCAAAAACGTAGGTTATGACCCCTCGTTGGAATGATCTCGTCCAGCTCGTTCCAACAAGGGGTCATAACCTATGCTTTTGAGACAAAAAATGGAAAAAAATGAGTTGTTCAAGAATTTTTTGGCAAGTGTCGTCTGCTTTCCATGTTAGGTAAAGGGTTAAACGACAGGCTGAAAAATAAAATTGGAGTGAGGATCTTTAACAATTCAATTCTACAGCTCTGTGGAGATATTAAGATTACATTTTTAGTGATTCTACTCACAAATACAGTATGGATTCGTCCATTTACATGCACAGCATTGCTTGGGACGATACCATCCAGGGTGTCAATGTTAAAATGGTCAACACGGAGGGCATCGTCTGGAACTAAGCTTGTGCTTCTTGTGTTTTTACAGGAACATTTGCTTTTGGCTATGTAGAAGATCTGCTTTGTGGATGGTTTATCATACTTTATTTACCGCGTATCGTTGATGGTACCAAGATACTGAAAAATGAACGTCGATCGGCACTACTATTAAATAACAACAATTTTTAACGATTGACAACTGCTTGCAATTGAAAGGTTTAGGGTTTCTAAACTGACTAACAATGTAGGAATATCCGTACTCTTGTGTTCCTAATAAACATATATGTATGTTTATTAATTTTGGGGAATGTTTCCACCCTGTATGCATCTTATTTGTTTCCACCCTGTATGCACCTTATTTGGGTCTGTATGTTTATTAAAATTACCCTTCCAGCAGGTGGGAGATCTTCAAATCAGTAAATCTTCACTAGATTGTGTGATATTATTTTGTTTAGAACAGTATATTCATTGTTGTAAGCATGATGCATGAACACCTCGCCCCCCGAGTTTCAATGTGTTCTATGTGCCAGTAGGCACTCCAGTACGCACGCCAGTAGGCACATAGAACACATTGGAACACAGGGGACGACCCATTAGTTTTCTTCAATAAAACTAACTGTGATACTGGAAAATAAGATGGCTTTTAAATAAAATTAAGTAGCATTACTCCCCCACCCTCAATGGATTTCCACCCTGTACTGTTATTTGGGCCTGTACTTTTATTTAAGTTTACATGTTCCACCCTGTACTTTAACCCTTTACCCAACGTAACGGCCAAAACCGGCCAGCGCTATTCTCAAAAATCGCCAATTAATTTTCATTATTTTTTTCATTTTTTGTATCAAAAACATAGGTTATGACCCCTCATTGGAACGAGCTCGTCGAGCTCGTTCCAATGAGGGGTCATAACCTATGTTTTTGAGACAAAAAATGAAAAAAATTAGTTATTCAAAATTTTTTTTTGCAAGTGTCGTCTGCTTTTCATGTTAGGTAAAGGGTTAATTCCTGCCTGTACTTTTATTTGGAACATAAGAGTATGCTCTTATCATATGATATTCTCCTATTTAATAAATTATTCTTGCTTCCTTGTCTCAATGACATTTTGTCCCATAGGATGAGAAGACAATTAATTTCTCTGTGTGTGGATTCTGTGGATCTTTCCTAGAAATCTGATTAAACAGACGTGTGTGTGTCTGCACTAATCTTCCTGGGGGATTTGCTGTTCTTATCGGAAAATCATTTTAAATCACAACAAACAGTTACACGCAGAGTTTGGAGAAACTGTTCTCGAAGGAAACTTAAGAGTAAATGTCTGTCGGCAGGAATGCATTTATTTATTTATTAGAGTTTAGCGACACATCCGACAGCCAGGGTAACCTCGTATCGGACAGTTTTACGGGTGGAGGAAGCCGGAGAAGGAGAGAACCATCGAGCAACGATGACCAACTGTCAGACTGCCCAACGTACTAACTAACCTCCATACAAGTTGGGTAAGCATTGATTGAAGTGCATCATCGACAGCGCCACCATGCCCCCTCGTGGGATATCGGGATTAAGTGCCTTCTCCAAGGACACAACGCAGAATTCCTGACCAGTGCAAATATTTTTAGTCTTTTCAAATATAGACACTGTGACATTTTTATTAAGAGTTTCAAAATCAATTAATTTTGCCCCAGTCAGCTGATCTCTTTCATTTTATGCTGTACTAAAACCGCTAGATGGCGTTTTAGCTCACATATAGACTATTGTAACCCAGTTTACAGGCCGATGTTGCTTGTCATGTGGGTTACGACACCGCACGTTTCCTTCCATCACCTCCCCCCCCCCCCACCTCAACCCAGCTGGAATGGGTTGGTAGAGGGGATACCGGGGTGTTGGGAAAAACTGAAGATGTGATATCAAATGTAGTTATAATGTTTACCATACCGCAAATTCCAATCCGTAGTATTTTATTTATTTATTTATTGGGGTTTAGCGACACTTTTGGCAGACAGGGTCACCTCGTGTCGGACAGTTTTCCGGGTGGAGGAAGCCAGAGTACCCGGAGAGAACCACCAAGCAACGACGAGCAACTGTCAGACTCCCCAACTCAATAACTCCACATAAGCAGGATTAGCCTTGGTTGGAGACAAGTGCACCATTGACGTGCAGTACGTCTTAGTACACAGCGCCACCGTGCCCCCACGCGGGCAATCGGGATTAAGTGCCTTGCTTAAGGACACAACGTACTTGCCCCTTGTGTGGATCGAACTGTGGATCTTTCGGTTTGATGTCCAATGCTGTAACCGTTCCCAGCGATTGGCAGTAGTTAGTCCAAGAAAAACAACTCACTTTCTTATATAGACGCCGAATGTAAGGTGGTAGGTACGCCGTATGTTATTTGCTGTCGGATGTAGGGCGGTAGGTACGTCGTATGTAATTTGCTGTCGGATGTAGGGTGGTGGGTACGCCTTATGTTATTTGTCGTCTGATGTAGGGTGGTAGGTGCGCCGTATGTTATTTGTTGTCCGATGTAGGGTGGTAAGTACGCCGTATGTTATTTGCTGTCGGATGTAGGGTGGTGAGTACGCCGTATGTTATTTACTGTCGGATGTAGGATGGTAGGTACGCCATATGTTATTTGTTGTCTGATGTAGGGTGGTGGGTACGCCGTATGTTATTTGTTGTCTGATAAAGGGTGGTAGATACGCCGTATGCTATTTGCTGTCGGATGTAGGGTGGTAGGGACGCCGTATGTTATTTGCTGTCGGATGTAGGGTGGTAGGTACGCCGTATGTTATTTGTTGTCTGATGTAGGATGGTAGGTACACCGTATGTTATTTGTTGTCTGATGTAGGGTAGTAGGTACGCCGTATATTATTTGCTGTCGGATGTAGGGTGGTGGGTACGCCGTATGTTATTTGCAGTCTGATGTAGGGTGGTAGGAACGCCGTATATGTTATTTGTTGTCTGATGTAGGGTGGTAGGTACGCCGTATGTTATTTGTTGCCTGATGTAGGGTGGTAGGTGCGACGTATGTTATTTGCTGTCAGATGTAGGGTTGTGGGTTCGCCGTATGTTATTTGCCGTCTGATATAGGGTGGTAAGTACGCCTTATGTTATTTGCTGTCGGATGTAGGGTGGTAGATACGCCGTATATCTTATTTGTTGTCTGATGTAGGGTGGTAGGTACGTCGTATGTTATTTGTTGTCTGATGCAGAGTGGTAGGTACGCCGTATGTTATTTGTTGTCTGATGTAGGGTGGTAGGTACGCCGTATGTTATTTGCTCTCTGATGTAGGGTGGTAGGTACGCCGTATGTTATTTGTTGTCTGATGTAGGGTGGTAGGTACGCCTTGTGTTATTTGCTGTCGGATGTAGGGTGGTAGGTACGCCGTATGTTATTTGTTGTCTGATGTAGGGTGGTAGGTACGCCGTATGTTATTTGTTGTCTAATATAGGGTGGTAGGTACGCCGTATTTTATTTGCTGTCGGATGTAGGGTGGTGGGTACGCCGTATGATATTTGCTGTCGGATGTAGGGTGGTGGGTACGCCGCATGTTATTTGCTGTCGGGTGTAGGGTGGTGGGTACGTCGTATGTTATTTGCTGTCTGATATAGGGTGGTGGGTACACCGTAAGTTATTTGCTGTCGAATGTAGAGTGATAGGTACGCCGTATGTTAATTGCTGTCGTATGCAAGTGGTTCGTACTCCGTGGGTTATTTGTTGTCAGATGTAGGGTGGTGGGTACGCCGTATGTTATCTGCTGTCGGATGCTGGGTGGTGGGTACGACGTGTGTTATTTGCTTTCGGATGTAGGGTGATAGATACACCGCTTTTATTTGCTGTCTGATGTAGGGTGGTATGTACGGCGTATGTTATTTGCTGTCGGATGTAGGGTGGTAGATATGACATATGTTATTTGTTTTCGGATGTAGTGTGGTAGATACGCCGTATATTATTTACTGTCGGATGTAGGGTGGTAGACACGCTGTGTGTTATTTGCTGTCTGATGATTTTCGAGAAAATCTCCAACACTCTTATTCGATTGCAAGGATATTAATACCCATTTTAGTTGCTTCTCTTGAACTTGGCCGCTATAGATCTGTCTTAATTTAAAATTTCCTTTTACGTTTCTTTGAAAGTTTCGTATTTTCCGTGTAGGATGACATTCACTGACAGACCAGATGCGTAATATAGGTTTGTGTCCAGAACATGTGCAATGTACTGTTTTACGATAATTACCTATTAACTGTACATAATTACATAGATAATGACCGTCCGAGACCACTGCTCTTTACTTCTCTTAATCTTTTATCAGACAGCTCGTTATGGCGTTCTGCAGGCGCGCAGTATTGCCAATTAATTAGCAGCGCATGAATTATTTGTGCTGGTCTGTTTAAGTGACAAATATGTTTTCAGAGCTCATCATACAGACACACATTCTTATGCCTTTGGTCTGAGCTCGACAAATTATCAAAAATATATATACTTATAGAAAAAAATCGTAAATTTGAGTTATCACCTTGACAAGATGAATGTATACTGCATTTTCGGATTACGGTGTTATCAGCGTTACATATTTACGGCTATTGTAGTGTCCGTGTTTTCAGATGCTTCATGTATTCTAAAATGACAGTTTACATTCAGTAATCCCACTGTCATAAAAACCTGGACTCTTCTCGAACATGACATCAAATGGCCTCACAGTATCAATCAATCATCTGTTATTATTGTAACTGGCATGCAAACCAAAACAGATTCCCATCATCAAAGATTGGTATCAAATATATCAAAACAACTGATCTTGTTACAGCTGGATTGTAGGAACGTTCACTGGTCAAATATAGAAAGATTTCTCCACCGCCACCATTTTAGAGGTGGGTGTGACAGTTGTTATAAATAAACAATGATTAACAACAAAAACAAACTGTTTTTTCGAGGGTTTCTCAACTTCCCCGACGTCTCGCAATCATCAATCACGTTTTAAATTCATGCGATAATGTGGTTTAACTCATAACCCACTATTTTCAAGTAATTTTTCATCAAATCTAGTCATGGCTGCTGTGAAGCAGGCATTATGGCTGCACGATTTTCTAAACTGAATACCGGTATCGGTGTTCAAACAATACCGCGGTATACCAATACATAGAAACACTGTTCAGATATCTAAAGATACGTCCCACAATCTGAACTTGAGCCATCACAGTAACACAGTCAGAACGAAATAGCGTGCCTCGATGATGCAGTTCGAATAACCCTTTACCCAACGCAGACGGTGCATAATTTATTATTTTAAATAGTTGTTTATTGAATTTGTCCAAATATTTCAACAAAACAATATCATGTGACCCCTCATTGGAACGAGCTCGATGAGCTCGTTCCAATGAGCGGTCACATGATATGATTTCGTTGAAATGTTTTGAAAAATATTATTTTGAACTGCTGACTTTGAATATGACGCGAGTGCCTGCGGCCGATTCGTTGGGTACAGGGTTAACATTAGTCGGGACTGCAAATAAAACTCACGACATCTTGAAAATTAAATTGTGGGTAAATAAATAATGACGGTAAACCTATATTTTTATAATTGCATCGGTATTCAATCGATACTTGTTTGAATACCGGTATGTATCGGTTTATCGAAAAACCGTGCAGCCCTAGCAGGCATGACTAGACATGATAAAACATTTATTTAAATTTAACTCGACAAATCAGTGTTTATAAAATCTGAACAATTTACGAGGGGGAAAATTTGATTAAATGCCCATCCCATACTGACTTCAATGGCAAGAGCAATCCTATCATAGACAGGTCTATACGTCAGCAGCATGCAAGAAGTCAAAGAATATATTTTGAAGTCTGTGAAAATAGAGAATATCTAGTGTTTTTGAGTGGATACCGAAAATTATCTCAGGAGTGACCGAGACAAATGGTTATTTTTCGCGAGCACTTGTGCGAGTGAAATAAGCATTTGTCGCGATCACAAGTGAGATAATTTGTGATATCCACTCAGAAACACTAGATTTTCTCTTCATTATACGCTTTATATAAGAATTTGATAATTTCCCTCGTTTCAACCTTGATGCATACATGGAAACAGCGCATTGAATCATTGATACGCGGAAATGATTTGATTGATACTCGGAACAGATAGCATTTTGTAATCTGATTCAGCTGGCGGGTTTCTAGTCCAAACATGGCCTGAAAGTCGAGATATAAGTTTTTGATTTGATACGTCCTTTGAAAGGACGTACCAAACCAAAAACTTATATTACGGACTTTCAGACCGTGTTTGGACTAGCGGGTTTTATGCATCAATTCAAGGTGAATACGTGTTGAATTATTGCTGGAAAATGATCGGTATCCACTCCAAAAAACTAAATTTACTTTTAATTGAACGTTTTTAGAACAAATTGATCATTTCCAGCAGGGCTGCACGATATTCAAAACTGAATACCGGTATCGGTATTCAAAAAAATACCGCGGTATATCGAAAACTGTTCAGAAAAATGAACATAAGAACCACAACCGAGGCTTGAGGCATCACAGTCGAAACGAATTAGCATGCCTTGATGATGCGGTTCGAAAAACCTTTACCCAAGGCAGACGATATCAAAATATTTTTAAAACAAGTTTATCAGATTTTCCAAAAAAAATTCTTCAAAACCATTTCATGTGACCCCCTCATTGGAACGATCTCAACGAGCTCGTTCCAATGAGGGGTCACATGATATAGTTTTGTTGAAATTTTTGAAAATTATTTTTTTCAACTGCTGAAATTGTATATTACGTGAGCACATGTAGACAATTCCTTTGGTAAAGGGATAATATTATTCATTCGGAGCTACAGTTAAAAATCTCAAGACATCTTGAAAATTAAATTGTGAGGAAATAAATAATGATGATAAGCCGATATTTTTGTAATTTCACCGGTATTCAATCGATATTGGTTTGAATACCGGTATATATCGGTTTATCGATATACCGTGCAGCCCTAATTTCCAGTGATTATTTGACTCGTATTCACCTTGAAGTGATGCTTTGAAAGCCGCCATTTTGATTGATACCGTGAAAGTGAAAATTTCTATATCTTCACAGTGAGGGATACGATTTCCATCTTTTCCCAATTTCTTCGATAATAAACGGGTTTTCGTGATAGGTAAACACCGTGACGTTTGATTACGTAAAAGCTGTTACGCTACGACTATAGTCACTACACGTCAACAAACGTCATGGGCTGGATGGAAAGAGAAACTTTCTCTATCTTCACAGTGAGGGATTCAATTTCTATCTTTTCCCAATTTCTTCGATAATCTGATATTTAGCGTATAATAATATGAATTATGTGGAAAAATATGATGTACACAAATTTCCCTGCAATACCCTATTTAATATTCACAACATCTTCTGGTTATTATTGACAAAAATACACAAGTGGATAGACTGGAAAGTATCAATGCTGTGTAACGGGTTTTCGTGATAGGTAAACACCGTGACGTTTGATTACGTAAAAGCTGTTACGCTACGACTATAGTCATTATACGTCAACAAACGTCATGGGCTGGAGGGAGGGTAGCGCGGTGGCTCAGTAGGTGGAGGTGCAGGCTGCAAGCCGAGAGGTCCTTGGTTCGAATCCCATCTGCGGCAACCGCGTTGTGTCCTTGGGCAAGAAACTTCATCTCCATTGCCCACGTGGGGGCACGGTGGCGTTGTGTACTAAGGCGTATTGCACGTCGATGGTGCACCTGTCTTCAACCAATGCTCACCCTGCTTGTGTGGAGTTAGTATGTTGGGGAGCTGACAGTTGCTTCGCCGTTGCTCGGTGGTTCTATCCGTGTTCTCCGGCTTCCTCCACCCGTAAAACTGTCACGGTCATGATTACCCATTGTGCATCAATATGTGACCTTAAACACCAATAAATAATGATAATAAATAATGGGCTGGAGGGATTTATCGCGTTGATTGACCTGTTGACATCTTAGGAGGTGGGGGCAGTTTGAGTGGTGACTTGTTTCGCTGACGTTTCAGCAATCTACTTGTATAGGGATCAGTGACCAAAACTTGGGTATAATCCCGGGAACGGGATTTTTCTGGTTCTCGTTTTTCAAAGTCAGTGACGATATCGGGAATTTTCCGGTTGTCGTTTCTGAATATTAGTCCCGATACCCGCAACCTTTGATTACCGATTCTGGTCAGTGATTTTCAGGAGCATTGGCACTCATGTTCAGGTCCGGTAACTGGAAAATTCCCGTTTGCGAATTTGAACCATAGTTCCAAAGGCGATGCTGGTCTCGGAAGAAACTGACAATCGTCGCAATCTCATAAACTACGATACGCAATCATTGATACTAAGTTCTATGAATTTTCTGGGTATCGTGGTAGATTTTCAGAACCTGGAGCGGCAGAGCTGTGAAATTCTCCCTCCCGGTATTAAACCTTAATCACAACGCATGTTGTGCAAAAACAGAATTGTGTCTGCAGAACTATAATGGTGAGAAACTTTACAACGATGTAAAAACCAAATCTTCCACCTATAATGCATTTTGATTGCTTCACTGCATTAACCGTTCCAAAAATCATAACAATTTAGTATCACAGATACGAAGATATACAATCTTTTCCCTGTGTTCAAAGCGAACGTGACGGTAACACAGGTTAATGGAGCATTCACAAGACTTCGTGCTTATAGACATTTTATCGCATCGGAATAGTCAACCTGTCAGCATTTCAACTTCATATTCCACTGGATAGGTCATTACACTAATGTCTTGTATTAATAATTACCTGATAATAAAATCCTTATTCGATGTCAGTGATGGCTGTAAACATCAGTGTTACTCCGATATTCATCGTTTTATTGTTTACATGAATTCATTCCCCGTGAAGTGAGTGTTCTTTGATTTTTATTCTACCGGAACTCTCAGGAAAATGAAAATACAGCTCGTTAAACGATGATCGCATCAGAAACACTCACGGATGGGGTATTTGCACTTAGGTAAGATCCCATATTCTACGAAAAAGCATAGAAGTCACAGGTATATGGTACATTGGTTGCACTCCCGAGTGCATCAAGACGTCAGCTGCAATGCTTCAGCATTGCAGCTGACGCCTTGATGCACTGAAGGGACGACTTTTGTTTGTTTAAAATATATGATTCATCAACGCGGAAGAAACTCCACAACGTTGGCATTTTAGTAGTAAACTATCCTCAGCGCATTGAATACACACACTGCATCAGCTGGTTTCCTGAGGTGATCTGCACAGAGGATATGAAATAAATGTTCTATCATATAATATATCTCGCATATGATATTTATGAAAGGAGTCTTACAATTTTGTATTTTGCCGAAATTTGGGACGAGTTCCATTACTAGTACAGTTTGAGAGGTTACCTGGGATCTTCAGAAAGCAATAATAACAACTGATTGCAATAATAAATGTATTCTAATCTTAAAAAGAAAATAAGTATCCTGATGCACCTTGACTATTTATGAGAAATACAAATAACGCTATAAACCTCGTTACTCAAGACATTGAATTTACTACGATTAATATCTAAAATAAAGAAAAAGGTTGGATATATTTACTCTTACAGTTACGAACCCTACTAATATAAAATTAGAACGTTCCTTTTCATGTTCTATCGGTCGATAGTACCTGAGTTTGCGTGATTTCTGAAATAAAACCCGAAGCAGCTCTTTGCTGCTTCAGGTTTTATTTCAGAAATCACGCAAACTCAGGTACTATCGACCGATAGAACATGAAAAGAAACGTTCTAATTATTTTATTATGCCGAACAAAAAATGACTTTCATTGTTAAGCGTTAACTGCAGCATGTCATCAGTCTTGTAACAACAATGTAGTCGAATCCAAAAACATGACGTCATTTCGAACGAATGACGTCTCTTCGAAAATGACTTGTCACAAGTGCCGTCGCTTTGGGAGTTTCTATATCAACAAATGTCAATGTTTACAACTGCATCATGCTGTTCATGTTATAATTCATTGTTAATGCTTGTGTGAAAAGTGATTTAAATTAATGGAATATGAATTCATGTTTCTCGGACGACAAAAGTTGATAGAATTAAGCGGAGTGAAACAATTTATTTTGAACTTGAGGCGGAGGCTCAGTAAGGTCGAGGAGTACTAAAGTTGTAAACTTGTGTTGTGGAAATATAATTGATTGAAATCATAACTGAGACTCATATTCAGGATTCACTGAAGTGGTGAACAACACGTGAGTGAGTTTTTTAATATTTCTGATTCTTTTGAATTCATTGTTTGCAATTAAAATTGAAAACACATCCACTGAAGATGATATATTTGTTGGTAAGTTTGTGTCTACCAGTGACGAAAAAAGTTAATCGGACACAGAGCCAGCGTTTGGTGTTGAGAAATTCCGATCGACGCTGATCAATGGAAGTGGCGCTTACATATTCTTCGTTCTCTTGTCTCCAGGGAAAAACGTCCCGATAGTACCCGTGTTTTGCCCCCAAACTCCAGTACTATGATTTTAGAAGGTGTCAAATTAACCAATCACGGCTGATGTTACAAACGTGAGGCATAATAAAATCATTTATAAATTTGTATTGTATTGTAAGTATTAATTATTACCTGGGAATTGTACGGTGAACACCTTCACTAATGTGTAGCGCTATGTAGTATAGACATATGTAGTAGCTTGACTAAACCTTGTGTTATAATATATTCTCTCTTGGGATAATTGATTTTCTATGGTATCCAAGTACACTATAGTTAAGTGTGTTTAGGTGTTTAGGGTGTGTCAGTGCACAATACTTCATAGGTAAAACTCTACATGCTGTTGACCTCCTCACATCCCATGACCCAATCATGTAGGCCCTAACCAATATCATTTAAACGAGAAGACCGGGAAATTTTTATTTTAAAACACATTACGATTTTCAGTTTGCATGTGAAAATATTCTTAGAGACCTCAGAGTCCGTCAGGTCATCCCTTTCATCCTCTCTTTCATTGTAGCTGGAAGTGCCCGACACTCGAACAGGAATACCCGTGGAAAGCTGACTTTCCAAAATATACTGCTTTGAAGTCAGCAATTTACTATAGTTTATCTTACAATAAACATGTATTTTGTCTGTATTAACCCCGCAACTGTCGTATATCTGACACCCTTATACAGATGTTTGTATCAGGGGGTCGGATACAAGCACGTTCCTTTCGCGTGAGTTCCATTTTTTTTTTCTTTTTTTTTCATCCGTACGAATAAATAGTTTGTTATATATTTGTCTACATTCTTGACTGATCCCCAATATATTGTAAGATAAAATGATTATTATCATTATGTGGATGTACAAAATATGTATCCGAGTCTTGCTCCGGGTTCTAAGGGCAGATCACGACTCGTCGTGATCTGCCCTTAGAACCCGGAGCTCGACTCGGATACATATTTTGTACATCCACATAATGGTAATAATCTCTATGTACATGGAAACCTTTGGAAATGCCATGCGATTTAATGCGAGGTTCTATTCGAGGTCAGATCTTTTATGAGATTAACTTCGAACAAAAAAGCCCGATTGCCGGGACCTATAGTCTTGTTTTATATAGCGATCTCACCCCATAAATAACAAGTATTGTGACAAACCAAATATCTTAATTCTCATATATAATCTGTTTATGGCGTATCTTCGCGGAAGTTCAACTCTTTCATCTTAAATTAACACAAGGTATTTCCATACACGGAGAATGTGGCGTGACTCAATAACATGAATGTCTAGAATAAATCCAATCATCAAACTAGCGTTAAATTAAATATATACCCAAATTAGCTTAACATCCCAAATAAAGTTGTGAGAAATGATTTCTTTTAAAGAAAGGGACATGATAACTAGGTAGAGTAGAATTATACCGTTTCGGCTTCGTCTCTGACCAACCGGATACACAAATGGAAAACCAGTGAGTGTAATGCAGTGATAACGATTTGATAACAGACAAACACACCATATAAATACTAAGTATATTATAAATGTAAAACAGATTGCAGGTTTGAGTTTGATAATTTGATATTTTTATTAGAGCTGTAGGTTTTTAAATTTCTTGTTCGGTTTCGGTTTTGGTTTTTCAGGTGGAGTAAAACCTCGGTTTGGTTCGGGTTTTCGGTTTGTTCACGAGGCCAAATAAAATTCAATAAAACTCATTCTTATGTCCGGAGTCATAACTGAATGGCAGTGAAATTGAGTGAAACTCAATGAATGCCCGAAATAAGCTATAATACATGAAGAATCAGGAAGGCCAATATAATAATTACCTAAATATACAGAACTTTTATTGTGCTTGGCTATTTTCGAGGTCTGACACCTACACGCAACTTGAGGAAAGCTGCAAACACAACTAAACTGAAATGTCGGAAATTCACAGAATGTAGCCTTCCCAGAGTAGTGAGAGTACCCAGACACCGCCATTGGCAGTGTCTGGGTACTCTCACTACTCTGGGATGGCTACATTCTGTGAATTTCTGCAGCAAGAGAGTATTTAATAAAAAACGAAAAACCTTAGATTACGGGATGTTGACGGTTTCGATTTCGGTTTCAAAAAAACCCTAAAAACCTCGGTTCGGTTTCGGTTAACCTACAGCTCTAATTTTTATCGGGGTCAGTTTTACCATCGAGCCGAATCTTTTCTGTTGCAATGTGTGAGATGATTGGAGTTTTACAACTCATTCAATAGCCAAGTTTATATCGGGCTGAATAGTTTTCTTTGTTGACGGGTGTGGTCAGTGGTAAATGAAGGTAAATATTTACAAACTAGTAACTCACATCTGTTTGGGTTACAGTGCATCAAGGGGTGTGTACAACGTCCTACGCACTTTCACGAGTGGGGGTAGGGTGGGAGGAATTACAGGATGACCATCAGAAATATGAAACTGCGAACATTAACTTATTGCATGCTGCTGGTGGGATTCCTGGTGATCTTTACAGGCTACACACTTTACTGTTCATTCGTGATTGGCACACTGGAAACTTGCCAAATGTTTTGAAAATGTCCTCCAAATCTATAATCACCCAACCGGAATGCTAACCAGACATAGTGGACAATTAAAGAGAAATACACCTCGAACATGCTTCTCTGCAAATTTACCAAAACACTCATTCCCAAAACTATGCAATGACCTAAGCAATGACATTCAATCTGAACCGAGTCGCTCTATATTCAAACGCTCCATAATGTTACACGCCTTGGGAACTTATAATACACCCCCGACATGTTTCAATCCACAGTGTCCTGATTGTAACACTAGAGTCGGTGATCTCTTGCGTGACTAGGCCATTACTAACAGCAGCTCAGATTGTATAGATAAGAACACGATGTAGACCGCCTTTAAGGCGTGACCAGATCTGTAATGCTTTCCTTGTCTGAATCTCCCTCAAACATTTAATAAAGAATACCGGTCTTTGTTATGTATTGCATCTTTTGAAAAGAAATTGAAACTTATTTACCACCTGTACTGCCCCATCCTCGCACTTCCAAATAGGAGATGGCAGGAAGACAGCCATTGGGCTATGCCATCTCCTTACAATATGCATGTTTTTTTACAACTTGTCACTCTTCTAGTTACACAATATTTTTTTTTTTTTTTTTTTTGGAAAACATCTAAATACATTTATATTTGTAACTACACTATATGTCCATGTATATTGTGAATAAAATATTGTATTTTATTACATGCCCATGCAGTCTCTCTTATGCAATACGGCGTGCAATACGGCTGTGCAATACGGAATTCCGTATTGCACACCAACCTGTTCCAACCGGGACTTTTTTTATGCAATGCGACTGCATAAAGTGCATGGTGTTTACCACCGTTGATAGAAAAGAAAATTAGGTCAGTCGGTGCTTGGGTCATGTAATAAATACAAAACCACATTTATGTTTCAATGAGTCGTTTTGTATTCAATGAGTCAGATGTGCGTAGGAAGAAAACGTCGAGACCGAATTGAAACATACATGTAGTTTTGTCTATGTATTGTATTCCTGCCTAGGACAGAAAATATTTTGCTACTATACTAAGTAATAATATGAGAACTTTTAACCGAATGATTCCTTGCACATTGTATTAACTATTTATCCATTGAATTCTGGAATAAAATTGTCATGAATTTACCATCAAGTCTAGTCATGGGTGCTTCATATAAGCTTTTACTAGATTTGATGGAAAATAATTTTAAAATACTCATGAGTTAAGGATGTAAGTAGTACTGAAATGGTTAACCGGATAATCCGTTTGAAACCAGTTAGCTACATAAACGATTAGAAATACAGTCAACCGGTTATCCGAAATATCGATAGTGATCGTCATTCCACGTTTAAAACATAGTAAATCTACCGCTTCTTATTTGTGAAAGATTACACATCGAAGCCGCGTTGTGAATATTGAAAAATAATCAACACTGGTGTTCAAGACTTATTAATGATCGGCAGTTTCCGTGAGTAATGAGTAATCGCAGAGACTATTCCGTAGTGTGTATACAAACGAACGTTGTCGAGTAATCGACAACGTTCGTTTGTATACACACTACGGAATAGTTTGCGAATACTGCTTTCCAATTCCTATAGTTTTGATCCCATATTCGGTGAAATAATGGCCACGGATAAGCGGATATTATCCGGTTATAGCTCTCGGTTAGTCGGTTACGAGAATGAGCCAACCGTGTCAGCCTTAGATGTAAGCACGTATTTTGTATGGGACAGAGGACATTCTAGCACTCTGGCGACAGCATGTAAGGCCAAGATATCGAATTCCCAACTTACATATTGATATTGATAATGTCTATAAAACCAACCCCCCAAATACTTCATGAATAAATCAATAACCGTGGCTGAAAAAACCCCACATCGCTGATAAAAGAAAAGGCGTGACGCACGTTGTCGTTGCTTATAGATATCCAACCTCCATTTGCACCTTCCACGCATTGCGATATTCCCTTCCTGTTTTAATCGACTACATCAACAGCCTAGAGCAAGTTCAATATTTTGTATTCAAAAACGTTTCCCTCACGTCAGTTGCACATGCATGTATCCAATTCCAAGAATAAATCAAAGCCGTGTGGTTGTTATATCAATATTTATTCATAAATTACATAATTATCGTATTATTCCTGATGACAAAAGGAGGGACAAATTCTGCCCATGGAATGAGTCAAGTTATCTCCTTGCAGCTTGCACCAATTTTTGTGATTATAATTGGGATGGGAAGGGGAAGATTGGGAAAATGTCTGTTTAAGACCTCTACAGTTTCGTGCAGTTTCATGACGATTTCATGCAGTTTCATGACAAAATTATTCACGATTTTGCGCTCATGATACCATTGAATGAAGCAGACTTCAGTAACATTTCGGTGAACACATAAAACAGATTTTCACCTATGACATATGAAAGCGCATATACTGTTTTTTTTTTCTCTTGTGATGATTAAAATATATGTCAAATGAAAAAAAAATGTTTGATGTGAATAATGAGTTCTTGAGGGTTGGCTCCTGTTTGAATGTTTGGAAACCAGCCAAGGGTATGCGCGTTGTTACAACCGATAATGTTACAACGCCGCATAATGTTACACCAACGCATAATGTTACAAAAAATGTAAACAACCGATAATGTTATAAACTCCGCATAATGTTACAACTTTTTTCAACCCGTCATGTTACAACAAATTAACCGATAATGTTATAACTTCAAATAAACATATCTTTGGTAACTTATATTGTCATGGCATCAGTTTCAGGTGGAGACCGTCGGTCTGTATTTGAGGGAACTCTTCAGTTTCCAGTGTAGAATTGGACCATTCTGACTTTAAATAATATATACCATTATTGTAATCAACCCATTTCTGTGATAAATTGCGCGTCCATTATATGGTCGGACATTAGGTAAGGATACTATCCTGTATTTTAAGGATATTAAACCCACGGAATCCCCCCTTTCGTCGTATAAAGCAATGAAAGCTATGAAAATGAGCACGATGCGCGCAAAATCATACGTCTCAAAATGAAAGCTATGCAAATGAGCGCAATGAGTACCTTTTCATACGTCTCATACCCTCATTAAGGATACTATACTGCCTTTATTTGGGAGTGTTTTCTGGAGTGTTTGGTAAGTTTTCTGAAGATTGTCGGGTTGTTTGGATTAATTCGATATCTATTGTTGGGTTGTTAGGGATGAGACGGAGCACGTGTCCCCGTAACAACACGCGCTGCGCATACGCACTCCTACCACCTATTATCATGATAATGACGTCACAACATGGCCACCCACGTGCACTATCATGACAACCCAACATGACCGCCCAGTCTCGTGACATGACGTCACTTCCCCCGGTCCTGCCCCGGGGTCCTACAAAATGGCTCATTTTCAACATACATAACTACTCAGCACCATCACCAACACCACCACAACACCAACATCAACACAACTCCTCCTCCACAGCCTCATCCCTCTCCCTATACTGCCTGTTCTAGTGATTCCGCCTTTTCCAGAATCTGTAATTCCAAATTCATCACTTCTACTTCTTCCAACATCTCCACCATCTATATTATCATACCGTCTAGCACTACTCCCTTATAGCATTCTCAGACAGCCTTCTTTGCACAATCCCCCTGATGTACTAATTCATGACCTCCTCTCTTTCTCAGCCTAATCCCTGCCCACCCCTTCCAGTCCTCCTAACCCCCATTCCTCTTCCTACCCAGTCTCGCATCTTATTCTTGTTCCGTGCCACACTACCAACCCGCCACATCCACCATATGTACCTCGCCCCATCCAACTTTTTTACCTTTTTTAATTCCACCTCATTTTTGTTCACTGTTACTTGTTAAAATGTCAAATTAATGAACAATAAGATATTCTTATGACTAAGAAATATGCGACAAATGAGTTTTAGATTCCCAAAACAAGCAGAAACAGAGGCATTTGTTCATCCCCAAAGGCACCAGGGGACTAGGGTACACTACATTTCTGGAAGCGGAGACTACGCATGTTGGTAAACGTACCAGCCGGATAAAATAGCACCCCTCCCCCACCACCCCCGCCTTCACCGTGTTGGGCACTGGATGATCATGGTAATGACGTCACGCGATTGAGTTACCAGGATAATCCGCGTTTATGTAACGCGACTAGGTCATTCTATGATAAATCCCCGGGAGTTGGGGGGGGGGGGGGGGGGGGTATCTCATCGCCTTACCCAGAGCAGAAGAGCAGAAACCTTTAGTATAAATAATACATACCTTTATGCGGCAATCAATGGTAAGTGGTAAAGTCCATCTACAATAGCTGTGACTGGAATTAGTATACAGAAGTTATAACATTATCGGTTAATTTGTTGTAACATAACGGGTTGAAAAAAGTTATAACATTATGCGTCGATTTTTATAACATAACGGGTTGAAAACATTATGCGGAGTTTATAACATTATCGGTTGTTTACTACATTTTTTGTAACATTATGCGTTGGTGTAACATTATGCGGCGTTGTAACATTATCGGTTGTAACACGCCTGTATGTGCATACATTTTTTTTACAGAATATTCAATTATCCATAAAACCTCTAAGATAAAGAATATCCTTAAATTGTTTTATATTTGTTTTTATTATATGACTCGTCCGTTTTGTTCACTTTAAAACATTTGATATTTTGTTTTCATATTAATCAGTGATAAATAAAGTCTTCCGTCATTTTCACTGGTCAATTTCAAAACTAGACAATTTGATTGGCTGAACAAAATACAACTGTGCCACATTTTCAGAATTTGCATAATTAGAGTTGGGAGCGTTCATTGGTCAATTTCAAAACTGGACAATCTGATTGGCTAAACAAAATACAACAGGGTCACATTTGCATAATTTCAGTAGGGAGAATTTACGTTATCTGTCCTATTTAGGGTGGGTTATATTGTATTAATCTTGTACTAAAGTCATACTAAGTGGCTAATTTGTGCGTATGTGTGTCATATGATAAATAGAATATGAAATGAGTGTTTTTCTCATATAATATTTATGAAACTCGTCCGAATTTTCCTTTGGGCTCACCAGAGGCTCGCCCAAACAGAAAATTCTTAGACTCATAAATATTATATGAGTAAAACACTCATTCCATATCCTCTATGTATCGAATTCTTGCATATCATCTGCCATCCTTCAGTAAATTAGCATTTGGATACTTCATCAAGTCGTCCTCTGAGTTTCAATGTGTTCTATGTGCCTGCAGGCTGCCAGTAGGCACTCCAGTAGACTGCCAGTAGGCACCCCAGAAGGCTGCCAGTAGGCACTCCAGTAGGCTGCAGCAGCCACTCCAGTAGGCTGCCAGTAGGCACTCCAGTAGGCTGCCAGTAGGCACTCCAGTAGGCTGCCAGTAGGCTGCCAGTAGGCACTCCAGTAGGCTGTCAGTAGGCACTCCAGTAGGCTGTCTGTAGGCACTCCAGTAGGCTGCCAGTAGGCACTCCAGTAGGCTGCCAGTAGGCACTCCAGTAGGCTGCCAGTAGGCACTCCAGTTGGCTGCCAGTAGGCACTCCCGTAGGCTGCCAGTAGGCACTCCAGTAGGCTGCCAGTAGGCACTCCAGTAGGCTGCCAGCAGGCACTCCAGTAGGCTGCCAGTAGGCACTCCAGTCGGCTGCCAGTAGGCACTCCAGTAGGCTGCCTGTAGGCACTCCAGTAGGCTGCCAGTAGGCACTCCAGTAGGCTGTCAGTAGGCACTCCAGTAGGCTGCCAGTAGGCACTCCAGTAGGCTGTCAGTAGGTACTCCAGTAGGCTGCCAGTAGGCACTCCAGTAGGCTGTCAGTAGGTACTCCAGTAGGCTGCCAATAGGTACTCCAGTAGGCTGCCAGTAGGTACTCCAGTAGGCTGTCAGTAGGTACTCCAGTAGGCTGTCAGTAGGCACTCCAGTAGGCTGCCAGTAGGTTCTCCAGTAGGCTGCCAGTAGGTACTCCAGTAGGCTGCCAGTAGGCACTCCAGTAGGCTGTCGGTAGGTACTCCAGTAGGCTGCCAGTAGGTACTCCAGTAGGCTGCCAGTAGGTACTCCAGTAGGCTGCCAGTAGGTACTCCAGTAGGCTGTCAGTAGGCACTCCAGTAGGCTGCCAGTAGGTACTCCAGTAGGCTGCCAGTAGGCACATAGAACACATTGGAACTCAAGGGACGAAGTGTGATCTGATAAGTTTGTAAAGTGCAGAATTTCGTGCTTAAATCTATCGTTTATAAATAGAAATGAACGCTGACATCAGGTGGGAATATCGACTGAGTGACTGAGACCTCAAATGATTTCAATGGGGGTGGGGGAGGGGGGTGGTGCTCATTGCATTGTTGAAACTCAAAAAGAAATATACTGAGTTCTCAAGTATGCTTCATATAGCTTCACTAACGTATCTAGATTGCAAGTTATTTTGTAAGTTATCTTGGAATAAATTAGGTTTTCTGCATATCTGAACATTTTTATTGACGACATGTATATTTTGCGAAGCATATTTTATCCACATAAGTTCAGGCAACATTCCTTGAAACAGAAGTTTTCAGTTTATTTATCCTATGTCGTTTATTGTTGTGCTTTTTGTCTGTCCACAAGAATGCTATGAGTCAGATGCAGAACGAACAGTGTGCCGAGCGTTGTCATTGCTTACGTGGTCTAACCTACATTTGCAACTTTCAACATATTCGGGATATATATAGGAAAACGTTGGTATATGAAACAAAAAGGGGTGACGAGCATTTGCCTCCATGTCCAACTCCGTTTCATACTTCTACATCATGTGATATAGGTATAAAAGAGTCGATGAAAGAAAAAGCTTGGCCTATATATCAATAAATGAGTCTTGTATAGTTCTTGTAGAGTTTCAATATTGACCACGATTACAGCAGGAATCTGAAACCGATATTCAAGGGTGTAGCCGGTGGGGATAACAGGGATAATATGCCACCCTCCCTCGTTTCAAAAGGTACACTCGTGGTAAATGTTTGCCCCGACTCGGACACAAAGCCCGCAACATAATGTGTTGATATTGACGTGGTGCGTCCTTCGAGTGCAAGTTTGGTCTTGGTAAACATGGGTTAAGGTCCCTCAGTAATGCTCCACAGCTGTATTTTATTTCAGCCAATAAAATGTTCTCGTACGCAATAATATTGGATTCCAAACACTAATTATAGGAATAATCATCAAAAATTTAATTAATAAAGTACCAGGTACAACCCGATGCTTCATTAATTAAAATCTTGCTGCTGATGATTTTTATTACCTTCTAAACACATGCGTGGACGTCACTGCCCACGCGTGGATTACGACCAGTCCACGGCGACTGTACTGTATACGAGGGGACATCCCTCTCCTGCTCTTCTTCCCGTCGAAGATCCATAGAACCCGAATTATTAGCCACCCAGAACATGCTTGCTGCAGTCCTGTTAATACTCCGGAGTCTTCCCTTAATCTGAGTGACGATATTCCACACGCACAGTTCGTCGCCTGAGTGCTAGAATGTCCTATGTCCCCTACGGGACATAGGACATTCTAGCACTCATGCGACGAGTTGTCTCAATGACACCATGTGTTCGGTACACCAGAAAGTCCTGTCTACAGCCCTGTTAATTCACTGGAGTCTTCCCGTAATCTGAGTGAGCCTGAGCAGGTTCCAAACGCACAGTTGTCTCAATGACACCATGTGTTTGGTACACCAGAACGTCCTGGCTACAGCTCTGTTAATATACCAGAGTCTTCCCTTAATCTGCGTGACGAGGTTAAAAACACACAGTTGTCTCAAAGGTACCATGTGTTCGGTACACCAGAACATCCTGACTACAGCCCTGTTAATATCCCGAAGTCTGCCCTCCAAACGCAGAGTTGCCTCCATAACAACATGTGTTCGGTACAGCAGAACATTATTGGCTGCAGCTCTGTTAATACACCGGAGTCTTCCCTTTATTTGAGTGACGAGGTTCCAAACGCACAGTTGTCTCAGTGACACCATGTGTTCGGTACAACTTTTCATATTGATATGCAACAAAAACCAGTGATGTCAATGAAAATTTCTCTCAAGTTCAGACATATTTATATAGTTGCATGTAGTAATTACCCATACTTCAAAACAGACAATTAACTCAATAATATTTCGGTGTTTACTGATATAATTGTATACCACAATAGCTGTTCGTAATCATTTTTGCTCGCTTATCGGATATTGTCAAAGTGTGCTTTTAAACATGCTGACCTCGAATAGAACTCAAGAATATCTCATTTATTTAAGTAATGGAAAGGAAGCCAAGTGTAAAATTAAATGATGGATTCTGGTCGATTTTAAATAGCTCTCTCACATTTAAGTTCTCTGAGCTTCACAAGGGTAAGACATTATGACGCTGTCATTTTGCCCTCATAATATAATTACAACTTTTATCAGATTTTGTGGCTGTTGGCTGTGAACTCGAACAGTTACTTCTGGGTGTAGTATAGTTGTTCATTATATGTTCCTTACAGGATAACTATATATACTTCTTAAGATCCACTGACTCGGGAAATATTGACCTGTATTTCTTTGTAGCTTGATTGACATCGGGTAACATCCGTGTTCTTTTTCTGCAGCAGGTAATGTTCCTGTTCTTGTTCCTGCTATTGAAGTTCGGTTTTA
Source organism: Pictodentalium vernedei (assembly GCA_031216915.1). Classification (NCBI taxonomy): domain Eukaryota; kingdom Metazoa; phylum Mollusca; class Scaphopoda; order Dentaliida; family Dentaliidae; genus Pictodentalium; species Pictodentalium vernedei. Next base: position 26,769,220 of record CM062289.1, read on the forward strand.
ACCCTTTCGGTATGCATACATTTTGCGTAAAACAATAGTTGGTGTCCGTGACTGTCTGTTTGTTGAGGTTTAACCCTTTATCCAACGTAACGGCCAAAACCGGCCAGCGCTATTCTCAAAAATCGACAATTAATTTTCATTATTTTTTCATTTTTTGTCTCAAAAACACAGGTAATGACCCCTCGTTGGAACGAGCTCGTTGAGCTCGTCCCAACGAGGGGCCATAACCTATGTTTTTGAGACAAAAAAGAAAAAATGAGTTATTCAAGAATTATTTTTGCAAGTGTCGTCTGCTTTTCAGGTTAGGTAAAGGGTTAACGACACTATCGACAGCTAGGGTCGCATCGTATAGGAGAGCTTCATGGGAGAGAAAAATGTCAGACCCTCCAACCTGAGAAGTATGCACAAACAGCGGTTGGAGGCTAGAACACTAACGACGTACAGTATGCTTTAAGATACAGCGCCAGACCCCCACCCCAATCTGGATTTCACGTCTTTCTCATGGACAGGTCATTGCTATTTGTCAGGATCGGACCCTCGACCTTTCAGTTGAAAGTCCAATGCTATAACTATTGAGCCACCACCGTGCTTCCTGGCGACCCGTGAGCAGACAGCACAATAAACACTCTAAAATCAGTTGGGTTATTTATTTATTGGTGTTTAAGGTCACATACTTATGCACAATGGCTAATCGTGACCGTGACCTTTTTACGGTTTTACGCGTGGAGGAAGAAGGAGTACCCAGAGAGAACCGCCGAGCGTCGACAAGCAACTGTCAGCTCCTCGACATTATAACTCTGTTCAAGCTCCGCTCAAGCAGGGTTACAGCGGTTGAAGACATGTGCACCATCGAAGTGCAGTACGCCTTAGTATACGGCGTCATCGTGCCCCCATGTAAGCAACCGGGATAAAGTGCCTTGCCCAAGGACACAACACGGGTCGTCCCATCTGGGATCGTCAGTCTACCACTGAGCCACCGCGCTCCAATCACTTGGGTTAAAGATTAACCCAAATCAAATAGGCTGAGTAAATATGAACCCAGTTGGGTTCATATTCACTCCACCCAGTTTATTTGGGGCTTTTTAACCCAACTGATTTTACACTGTTCCTAGCTAGATATGAGGATCAGTGATAATTTTGTAACAGGACGCTTATGTTATACGATAGAGTATAGGAAATACGATGATCAGAACTCTGATCTTCAGATTCCTGTGATTTGGAGCTTGTAAGAAAAAACATGCCAGATCAGTTTTACGTGGTTTATTTAACAACAATAACCAAACTAAACATAAATAAAATTACATTTTAATCATGGCAAATAAACAATGAATACCATGGCTTCCCCCTTACGACAATGGCCTAAAAACCTCACTTGGACATCCACTACTGCAAACAGCCGTACAAATCCGAATAGAAGAAATTGTGCTACACGGAATATAACATCATAAATGTTACATTCCATTCAGCGTTATGGTTCTCATGGAACACAGAATGGTCCTCCCTTTTACGGGAAGAGATACCTAATAAACCTAACTTACAGGGTTTATAATACTGCTCAGCTCAGTTAAAGCCTTTATGCCGCAAAGGTGGAGCACTTGAAATGACAGAAAGCGTAGTACTGATTTATGATTGGTAGTCTCGATTTCGCAAACCAATACGTTACAGCGCATGGATTTCAAGGCGTAAACCAACTGGTTGAGAAAAACACGGAAGTTAACAGAACACTCAATACTAAAATAAACTTCTGTTATGAGGTAGCAAGCACATTATAAGTTATTCTGTTTGTTGACAGGGGACATGGTCTCACGTTCCCTGCATGAAATTTATATTCGACCGAGGCGTCAGCCGAGGTTGAATATATGTTTCATGCAGGGAACGTGAGACCATGTCCCCTGTCAACAAACAGAATAACGTATATGTCCCATTCTTACACAAGTAAAATTGAATTGGGAAAAAAATCTTTTATTTTATTGTAATCTTAAATAACAAAAAAACACCGCCGTTTCAGTTTCAGTTTATGTTACAGTAAATTAAAGAAAATAGACCCTGTAATCTAACCGGTTTCATAAATAATTACCCATGTTTACATAACTAATCTTTTTGTACGTGATAACGGTACTTCTGTGTGTATTTTACTTCAGTTAAATGTATCTGTCTCAGTTGATTTCAATTGAAAAAAAAACATTGCGATGAGCCGTTGGTCATGGCAACGAGACGCTTTCCTTGACAGTGGACATAAGAATCGCTGACAGTAGACATATGCGCGTGCCCGGCGACATAAAATAAAATCAACGAGGCATTGACCAATCACTGCAAGCTATTGCGGTTGGTATCGGGACATAAACAAATGTCCCTGCGGGACTTATTACTATTATATTTCATTATGTTTTACAAAACCGTTACAATTTAATCCTACAGCCCATTTGGGGCTGGAGGATTAAATTATTACTGAACCTCCCCAGATATGAAACATAGACTCACCCATCTTGCTGTACATGATAGTGTATAAAGTGCTCTCATTTAGAACGCCAGGATTGAAGGGATAAAGGAAATGTGTAAAACATGTAATAAAAAGAAAACCCAAGGGTTTTGAGTGATAACCAGAACAATATGATTCATGGGAACGGAGTAACTCGAATACTCAAATCCGGCCAAAGGCTTATAAGCAGCTTTCAAAGTGGGCGTGTTGTATTGTAAATTGCATAACAACTACACCCCAAAAGTAAAACTTTCAGAATTGTATTTTCTAGAATTGTTTTTCTAGTTATGACTTTAAATGGGCTGAAATAAACCATTAGCATTTTCAAAGATGTGGCAATTTGCCAGTTGGAAAATTTCCATATCTTTGAAAATGGTAATCATTCATTTTAGACAGTATTAATAGGTAGAAAATACAATTCGTCGCCTGAGTGCTAGAATGTTCTATGTCCCCTATGGGACATAGAACATTCTAGCACTCGGCCGACGAATTGTAAACGTTTTATAGTATTGTTTCCTGGTGATTACAGGAAATTAGTAAGGAGTCTACACCGATCCGGCGTCGGTAGTCCACCGAATCTTTAAACGCGACCGGATCTTACAGTATATGTCTACATTGTATACTCCAATACGCCACTACCCCGCCGCTGATCCCGACTCTGATAATGACAGACACGAAAAAAAGTTCTTCTTTCTTCACTAAGCATGTCCAGTAAAATAAAAAAAATTAAGTTCATTAAGCTAATTTTATTTAATATTTTCAAATATTTTAAGTATTTATGTCCATTGAGCACTGGGAATCAAACAAGCGAGGGCACTGAAAAGTTGTTGCTATATACATCAATGCTATTACAAGAGCGGGCTGAGAATTTCAACCCGTGACCTGGTCGAAATTCTATATTTGCTTTTTATCTCACACAGCACTATCGGGAAAGAAATACGAGAACTTTGAGACCCAGATACCATTTTTGTTTTGTTTTCGCATTATTTGATTTATGAAATCTTGACCTACAAGGTCAACTGTTTGCTTTCAACTCACATTCCAATCTCAGCACTGTTATGCCGCAACGGCGTATTGTCCAGTTTCGGCCTTTGGTGAGATCCAAATATACTATTCAAAAAAGTAGGGGATATCGAAACTGATGTTGCTATTTTCGGAAACTAGTATTGGATACGCGTGATTGGACAGATCAATATATTACAAAGTTTAGTGTGGATCATGAATGTCACCGGCCCACGAACACTTCGTGTAGATTTTTCGCACGAGCGCCGCGTTAATGTCTGCGGGGTACGTTTTGAAATTTTCATTTGTATTGGATCGGCTTTTTCGGAGGTCTCATCGTTCTTTTCTTGGTATAAACTCGTTCATCAATAGTTTCTGGTCGAAACGTAGCTGTTGAGGTTTGCGAAGACTGACACGTGACGAACGTTTACGTGCCGTAGTCATGTTAGAAGCTGGCAACAGACAGACTGCGGTGGCTCAAATTCTCAACGTTACTCACTCGGTGATTATCAGGCTGTAGTCACGCTACCGTCAGACAGGCAATGTTGATGACAGACGTCGGTCAGGTCGTCCAATGATGACAACTGCTAACCAGGATCTTTTCATCCGAACCACAGCATTACGTAACCGACATCAAAGTGCCTCAGAAATTGGACTGCAGCTGCACCGAGCGACAGATGTGCGAGGCAGTGGTCAGACTATCCGAAATCGCCTACACAGCTGGAATTTGTAAGCTCGACGACCTCGAATAATTCCACGTTTGACTGAACGTCAGATCGCAGCAGGGCGTAATTTGTGTGGAGCACGACAGCGCTGGGACAATCGTCGGTGGAGCAATGTCATGTTTTCCGATGAATCGAGGTTCACTCTCGACTTCCACAACATGCGAATCAGAGTGTGGCGGCGACGGAACGAACGATACCATGACGTAAACGTTGTTAGGCTGCACGATCGTTTTGGTGGTGGATCGGTTATGGTGTGGGGAGGTATAACCATGACAAGCAGAACAGCATTACATTTCATCCAAGGGCGTGTCACAGAGCAGTACTACCGTGACAACATGTTAGCAGCTCATGTGGTGCCATTTGCGCGACGTTAAGGACGTCGATTCATTTTCCAAGATGACAATGCAAGAGCACACAGGACCCGTGTCGCTACAGAAGAACATCACTATATTGCCTTGGCCATCACAAAGTCCAGACCTTTAGCCAATCGAGCACGTGTGGAATATGCTTGGCAGGCGCCTACAACAACGCCAACAGCCCCCTACCAATGTCCAGGAACTCGCCGCTGCACTGTAGGAAGAATGGAATAACATCAGTGAAGATGATATTGGACGTTTGGTGAGGAGTATGCCACGTCAGATCCGAGCTTGTCTCGCGAACCGAGGAGGATTTACACGATATTGAGGTCGTGGACTGAATGTGACCGTCCGTGTCTTCTACAGCTCGGTGCGTGGAATGTGTGCTTGTCAGACACCCAACTATCGCTGAAATCATTCACCAGATGTCACAGTGCAATGCCTTAACTGTCATTTTGGTGAAGATATAAATATATTTCTTCATATATCTCACTTTTATCAAATATTCCCCACTTTTTTTAATAGTACATAATTTACTGAACGAGTTATTAATATACAATGGGAACGAGCAGAAGATTTTCAAAACCCGACAAAAGATGTCACCGAGAATCAAACAACGCCGCCTTTTAGACCTCGAATTAGGCTTTGAAGACATTCCGTACAATAGAGTGAGGAGGTAGTTGAAAAGGATTTTCCCCAGCGACGTAGATATTTTGAATCATCCAGTAAGATATGTTTATTGAAACATCAGTTCAGAACTGCAAACGTTTTTCGATACGTAGTTACAAAATTTGGACACACCACTGAGGTCAGGTGTTACGTTTCACGTAGTACAAGCTGAGTTGTTTGGTTTGGGTAGGACATATTTTCAAGTGGGACAGGACATATTTTCAAGTGGGACAAGGAAGAATTATTTCACGCGGAGTGAAAAAGTTCCCACATTTTACGAGAGAATAACACATGCACCCAAATCAAACCATTTACCAATTATATTCACTTACATTACCATAAATATTCATCTCTGTTGAGCCCTAATATAAAACATGTATGACCTAAAGTCACGTGATAAGAAATAATAATGCGTCTGTGCAACACGAACATGGAGTCCCATCCGGAGGTGAGGAATACTGAGATAAACGTGAGTAAGGAGGGACGAATGTATGTATATTTGCCTGTCCGTGGGATCTGTACAACAACTTAGTTGGTCTGAAGTCACATAAACAATATGGGGTTTAAACCACTGGTTTAGTTGGTCTGAACACACTTTATGTTTTACTTAAGATAATGTAAAGAGGTTTAATTATGCACTGGCAGATTTACTTTTTGTGTTAGGGAAGATGTTTTCTGTAAGATTTATATCAAATAATATAAAGGAATGAATTATTCGCAAGCAAGGATGGATAAAATGTTCTAGAATGAATTTTTATTGGTGGAAAGGCGGTACCGCAACATTTGTTTTCCATTTTTAGAAAGCCTCCAATTTCCGTGTTATCATTCTTAAGACACCTTGATTTTGTTTCCATGGTTACATGTGTTGGAATCAGATTAAACATTAATAAGATTCATAGTTATAGTAGAAAATGTACTCTGTAGCACACAAAAGAAAGTTTTTTGCTTCCATTGATCACACATCCCACTTAACCCTTTGAACTCTAGTGGTATCTTTCATGTCAGTTCAACGACGACAATTGGAAGAGTCCATATTCATTATTTGGGGTAGATAAATCAATAGTTTCAAAGTGCAGCCTCTGGGCTGCACGTTGTAAATATTGATTAGTCTACCCCACACATTTACTGAACAGCCATCCTATTTAATGACGTCATGACGCTGCGTGGTCCTGGCCGGAAAAGCGGCCGCTAGGGTTCAAAAGGTTTAATAACGTTTGATAGTGACGTCGAGGCTAACTGGACATTAGATTCAACATGAGCTAGCTGGGCAATAAAGAATTCTCGGCAACAAGAGTTTCATAGCTCAAAAGATTCTTGCAATGTCGTACAGTCACCCGGCAAGAGACTTTGCCTTTAGACAATCGGGAAAATATTTTTCATTTAAAATACTCGCTCACAATTTAACCGGCAAGCACTATTGTGAAAAAAATCGCCGTTATTATTATTATTTTTTGTCTCAAAAACAAAATTTACGATCCCTAATTGGAACGAGTTTATTGAGCTTGTTCCAATGATGAGTCATAAACTCTGTATTTGAGGCATAAAATCAAAGGGGGCGCGGTGGCGTCGCGGTAACCGGTTCTCGTCAGATCACCGAAGTTAAGCAACGTCGAGCGCGGTTAGTAGTTGGATGGGTGATCATTTCAGCGACGGATTCGTGCTCCCGCGCTGTGTCCTTGGGCACGCACTTAACTCCGATTGCCTACATGGGGGTACGATGACGCTGTGTACTATGGCGTACTGCACAGATTTCATTTGAAATAATGATTTTTATTAATTGGTAAACGCATGCGTGGACATAACTGCCCATGCGTGGATTACGACCAGTCCACGGCGGATGTACTGTATTAGCACGTGTTTTAGTTTCGTGCGAAGATGAGATGAGCGTGAGACGCGAACTACATTTCAGGAGAGAGCTGCACTGCATTAATAAGCTTGCTAAAAAAATCTAACAACTCATTTTCGTCGAACAGTATGAAAATAAACAAAAGTAAACAATGACTATTATATTTGCTTTATGCTTCTTGGTATTTTGTCGACATACATGCCACAAATTAGTATGGAAGCTAGAAAAAACCTAAGGTTGTACATAACGTCTCAGTTTTGGAATGTGGACTGTCTGATAACTTGAATTTGCAGAAAAAAAACAGAAGTCAGACTCAGGCTAAGATATAAGTAATCGTTCGAATTCTTTATGACATAGATATGCTGCTTGTAAAAAACGCAAGTTTGTTGGTTTTATAATTATATACTCTATCCGACGTATAAGATACTAGGTCTACCAAGAACTCTGTGGTCGTTATCACAAACGGGAAGATACTGCAGATACTAACTTTCGTCAATGAAACAGTACTCGCGAAATTTAGGAAAAATATTGTTTAATTGATAGAGCCAGTAACCCTTTAAACCGTAACGCCCGTTTTTCCGGCCAGGACTATGATACGACATAACGTCATTATATAGGAGGCTGTTCAGTAAATGTGTGGGGTAGACCAATCAGCCTTGGGGCTGCACGTTGAAAATATTAATTGCTCTACCCCTAAATAATGAACATGGACTCTTCCCAGTGGCGTAGATAGCTTTTCGCTGGCGGAGGGGCAAGCCCAAAATTTTCCGACAGACCGAAAAATTTTCCGACAGTGTAACAACAACAAAAACCCAAACAAACAGAAAGAAGCTGTTGTTTACTGCAAATGTACTGAAAATTGATCTTTTTTACCCAAAATATACCCAAAATGGCATGTTTTTATCCCCAAAGCCAGCATTTTAATGTTATTAGGCATAAATTCGCCTAAAAATGGTCCCAAAATATTTCCGACAAAACTTCTGGTGGGGGGGCCTCCGGGCTCGGAAAAGGTTTAAGAACATATTCACTAACTTTTTGCTCTAAGGTGTCCCATGGAGGACGTCAGAAGGAATGTGGACACAATTACACGGTGGGATTCAAGTTCTCGGGTTAGCAGTTAAATCCGAAGCTGTTATGGGTTGTTTGTTTACCCACGTTTCGTAGTGTTTGCGCGCTGACTATCGTGGATTTAATGTGGCGTCGCTTTACAGTAAACCTGTTTTGAGAGAACACTGTCATGAGAGACCACCTGTCTTGAAAGACCGCACTGACCTTGTACCATGTGGTTGTTTACTCTATAATGGATCTGTCATGATAGATCACTTGTTTTGCGAGACCACGTTTGCTTGACAAAATGGGTGGTCTCTCAACACAGGTTCTACTGTACTCGCAAAGATTTTTTGTTGGCGTTTAACCCTTTACCTAACGTAACGGCCAAAACCGGCCAGCGCTATTCTCAAAAATCGCCAATTAATTTTCATTATTTTTTTCATTTTTTGTCTCAAAAACATAGGTTATGACCCCTCGTTGGAACGAGCTCGTCGAGCTCGTTCCAACAAGGGGTCATAACCTATGTTTTTGAGACCAAAAATGAAAAAAATTAGTTATTCAAGAATTATTTTTGCAAGTGTCGTCTGTTTTTCATGTTTGGTAAAGGGTTAACGGAAGTTTCGATAACAAGATTCACCTTGTGTCGGACAGTTCTACGGGTGGAGGGGGGGGAAGTCGGTTTACCCAGAGGGAACCACCGAGTAACTGCGAGTAACTACCAGACTCCCTAACATACTATATATTTATTTATTCCCCCAACGTACTAACTCCACACAAGCAGGGTTAGCACTGTGTGAAGACAAGTGCACCATCAATGTGCAGTAAGCCTTAGTACACAACGCCACCGTGTCCCCACGTGGGCAATTGGGATTAATGCGCTGGGACACAACGCATTTACATCTGTCATCGATTGAGCCCCCCCCCCCCACCCCCCCCCCACCCCCCCCCCCCCACCCCACGCATACACTCACAGAAATATCTATATATCCTTTTGGGCTCTAGATATTGATATTCCAATCAATAAGCATTTGATTCGCCTTGAAAATATCAATATATTAAACATAATCTATGGAGCGACACGGCGTAGTCATAAAACTACATCTGTGACGAGTCTTCAATCATAAGTCGTTTGTAAACAAACATGTTTAATAGTATTGGTAAAGTCATTAAAAATTCGGTGAAACCAAGTCTGCTTGAGAAACACTTAAGCCAAAATGAAAATTTACGGCATTTTTTGATTCACGCGTCTGGAATATTTCAGTTGGTCGGAAAAGCGAACCTCAGTCGAACTAAGGTTCGCTTTTCCGACCAACTGAAATATTCCATTAGAGTAAATCTACCCATAGACGATGGACTATTTAAGGCCCAGTCTGGTTCTAGATCATACCAGCGTCGAATTCTTTACAGAATTTGACTGGTGATGTGAAATCTTGAATGGAATCCGGACACTCATCACTACTTTTTACGGTGAGCTTTCTTGGAGCTTGAAACAAAATGCCTATTAACCTTTCACTGCAATGTTTTGTGTTTCTTTTCTTCCAAATGGTCATCTTTAGAGTCGAGTGAGTATGAAGCATATATCTTCGTGTGATTACGTCTGTATATATACCAACGTATTTGTACAGCTTCTATCCATTTTATGATGAACAACAATTACTTATTTTATAATAAGTTAATGTAATAATCAAGGGAATATAATAATAATAATAATAATAATAATAATAATAATAATAATAAATACAGTTTAGAGCCAAGACTCCACGCAAATGTGCTCTCAGGCTTTACAAAATTAAAAAAATAAATAAAGTCAGCTCTGTGTTAATCATAAATTTAGAAGGACAATTTATGTATAGGTTTTACCGAATAAGTGCGTCTTAAGGTTAGTTTTGAAGGTCTGATATGTATGTGGTGATTTCAAGTGATCAGGCAGATTGTTCCAGAGAAGAGGTCCGGCAACGGAGAAGGCCCGATTTCCAGCAGTTACAAGGGTACTGGTCTTGTGACAAAGATTATTTGTGAAGGAGGATCTCAGAGATCGTGTGGGAACGTATCGTTGAAGTAATCTCCTGAGATATGTAGGGGCCAATCCATTTAGACATTTATAGACAGTTACGATGATATCTGTTGGAATGATGAAAAACCGAAAAACGTTGTTTTCCAGATGTAGGTATATCGCTATGGGTGTATACAGGGCTCTTAAGATGGTTCCATAGATAGTTCCACCAGTATCTGATCGGCCAGTTCTCCTCTAATGTTGAACATAAGTTGGGAATCAGGTGGAATATTTGTATAATATTAACGTTCTAATACGATTCTTCACACTGACTATGTCACTCTGTAGAATCGTATTAGAACGTTAATATTATACGCTGGCCTCATTGGTCGAGCTGGGAATTACGTGACGCGGTCATTCTGTTTGGAATGGCCAAAGAATGTCTGTCAAAGAGGTAACTGGCCAGTCACAGAATAAATAAAATAATAAAATGGTAACAAGCGAATAAAATTAAACTGCATCACTGTCGGAAACCGGGGCTTTGTCGCTGCTGGAAGAAATAGATTCACGCCGTGTATTCAGCCAAAACTCAAGGAGTGTCGCCTGAACCCGTGCGTGAACGTATGTCTCACCGTGACGAACCCGCCCGTTTCACTTTTGTTGGGGTGGGTCGTATCCTGAAGGGGTTAATAACTTTTCTTCGAAAAGCATAAATTAACAGGGGTTCACTTAAAACAACAATTTTAATGCATATACATATAAATAAATATGGCAATTTGTGACTAACATGGAATCCAATGAATATGATAAACAATACGTCAATCACCCCCTACCCACACAGTTTTTGAGTCACTTGCGGGCCCGCATTCTCTCTTGTCGCTGTTTTTTCCTTCTTCTCGCTGGTATTTGTTCCTTGGTCGCCTCTTCACTTCACCCTTTCACTGCCGTCGCACGGCCACTCACGTATTGTCACTTTATCGGACGCCTCTGCTCTAACATGTGACGGAATGTCACTCTACCACTTCCGTCGCACGGCCGCTAGTTTATTGTCACTTTACTTGACGGTTTTCACACAAGCAATCGCCACCAATGGGGTTAAGCTCTCCCTTACGTTTGTCTCAGATTAATGTTCATACAGGCAAAGCCTACTCTGCCAACGCATGGCTTGCCTTCTAAAACAGGTCATGCCGTTTACCTAAATGCAAATTAGCTCCCTGAGCTCGTACAACGTGTTTCTGATCCTATTCTCATATATGGCCACCGACTTGGCCCGCGACTGCTCTTATTCTAAATTTGAGCTCCGTGGCTCCCCTACATCTCAACGTGCCTATACTTTTGCACCGATGCTGCATCTCCTCTATAGCACGGGATATCACCATCTACTCTCAACAACGCACAGTCTTACACACCTTCAGACTGGAATGAATTTTTCGAGAAACCCCCCGATTTTTATTTCGATAGCCAGAACATTAATTCTCTTCTTCTACAGTTAAAACTAGAAGTCCTGTCACAAACTGTGCGCTTGTCTAGGCTTAATTGCGCGTAGGACTTGCGCGCAATTGCCAAATCGAATGGCATCCAAAGCACGGCAGGTTCTCCTGGTTACTCATATCAAACACAGGCAGTGTTTCTGCCAATGGACCTCCGGGTTACCCGGAGGTCCATTGGCTGAAACATTGCTTGTGCACAGGCCATATATACAGAATTCGATGGCCTTACTATGGTCATAAGGCGTAGATTAACGCGCAAATCGACGTGTTATTTGTGAGCATTTCATGACAGGACTTCTCGTTTTAACTGTAGATGGGTTAAAACGTGAGCTCCATCAATTCCCACTCATCACCAAAACCTGTTTACCTTACTCTGCACGGCGCCATGCTTACTCGAATATTTCAACCAGAATAGGGCACAGTGTCGGAAATTTCCCCAAAAAGCCTTCTAGAATCGACTTGTGAGGTAGGCGGCATATAAAGAGTTACTGTCATTGATCAATCTGTTCGTGATTTCCGATTTCCACTTCTCGTAATCCCCTGGAAGATTGCAATTTAATTCAACTCTACGCGCCATCTGGGATTTCAATTCATGAGATAGTTTGCGAGTTAATTTGCATTAATTCTTTGATTCCCGCATATTGCAGGAACGTCGTGTCAAATGGAGATATGATTAAAATGTGACCCCGTAATGATCTGAATTACGTTTGGACTTTTTTTACACTCACATTCACACTATGTATTGAACTTGCGTTCGCGTGGTGTACGGAAGTTCGTAATTACAGGTTGGTGTTTAATGGAAGCCCGCTGAACATACTTCCAATAAATACATTCGATCGACATTAACCGCAGTGGTTTAAATGTTCGTGTGTATCGTCTCTTGAGTGCAACAAGGTGTCATGTACAATGCTTAAACATTGCAGAATGCAATGTTTAAGCATTGCACATGGCACCTCGTTGCACCCAAGATGCGAATTATGTTCAGATTGCCATTTTTTATTAGACTTCCCATTGGTTGCTATATTTGTGACGAAAAAATACGGGGAATCCTTCATTTTATTTTTAAATATCCACAATGTACCACTCGGATGATAATATCAGGTTTATCTACCAATGGGATGGCGAGGTCAAATTCAATGTGTTATAGTACAAGTATGGCGACGGAAGGAATTTACGATTTGTGTTGAGAATTTGCAATACACATTTTATAACATTCAAGAGGTCCCGAAGCCCCAATACCGCATTATATGATTAGTGTGGTGATAGATGGACAATCGTAGTTAGAAAATGGGTTGTTTCGTTCGAAGATTTGATAAATTGTTTTGATCGGCCCTAGTCAACATTCTGTCAACAGCCGTGTTCAACCTAGAAAAAGTGACTCGTTCCCGAGGTATATTTCACACATTTTAGCATTAAAAAGTATTTAATTGGCCAAGCGGTGTACCAATATAAAACTTAATGTCTTAGCTGTTGGATGACATCAATATTGCGACTACAAATTCACGCGTTTGGTTTTTCTGTGAGTTGGAATAAGGCAGGTAGATATCTTCCAAGACATTGGTTTGATCCTGATCCTGTCATTCACATTGTGCCCTTGGGCAAAATATTTTACTGGTTGAGTACCAGAAACCAATATCAGGGCTCTACTCAACTGGTAGAGTGCTAAATTATTTTTGGCCATCAAAATTTGTTCAAATATCTTTGCCTTGTTACAATTTATGGGAGAGTGCCTACAGGCTGTGTGTGGTAGTGGGGTGCCTACAGGCACTCTCCCATAAATTATAACAATACAAGTCCTTACAGACTAAATAATATCACTTCAATGATAATACAAAGCACATACACTGAGTATGAAGCCTTCAAGTTGCAGTGCCTTCACCTCAGTGTAAAGCCCAAATAAGGGCTTCCAGCACTCTACCAGCTGATAGAAGGAAAAGTTAGGGCTCTGCGAAACTTTGAATTTCGAATCGAAATCGTCCCAATGATCTAGACTTCATTCGCGCTAATTTGGGTATTTCGAATCATCAAGACTGTCAAACTATCGCAGGGCTTTACCACCGGCAGTGGATGTCTGACTCAGAGGGCGATGTACCCGGGGTATTGCGCTCTTCAAATCCTCCGCACACTGTCGATTAGTCTACCCTACCATGAATGACGCGTGAATTTTGGTTTTGTTAACCTGTTGCGTGTGGTGCCATTTCTCGTGACTTCGAATTGTTCACACAAAACAACGCATCAGCTGGGATAACGTGTTTTTATTGCATTTTAATTATAGAATGAAATTTGCACCTACCCCCACCCCCTTTTTGTATTGTCCCAATAATTCCACAGTGAGAATGCACGTCGTTCACATCAAAGTATTTATCCTGGAAGTCGTCATGAACTTAACTTAGGTAAATTGCCACGATAAAACCACAGTGGTAAGCACAGTTTTGAAGTAAATTCCGTTTGGTAACGTATTGTAATTCCTTTAATCCTGATATCCTTGATAAATGTAGTTCCCTTAATGCGTGCCACTTCACTTGTATAGTATAATGGAGTTCCTTTAGATTCAGATATCTAGCTAATTAAACATGGCTTCTAGTAATGCGAGTTCATGATGAGTTAATATGACTGCAATATGATGCGTTAACAGTTCTAGCTTAATACTATTTCAAACTTGCACGATTATCAGTCTGCTTTCTCCAATGCATAGGCTGCTAGAACGATATATCCGATTGCTTACACCCGGCAAGCATCCTCACGCAGCTTCCCCCCCGTAATCTCGGAGGAATTTTTCAACGTTTTATCAGACGTTCTGATCGCGGTTCGAAGCATTTAACTTACTTCATTGTTCTGCTGTTTTGCCGCGCTTTAGGCTGTTCAAATGCACCAGATAGGATCGAAAAAAGTATTTTACCACCTAAATTATACACTCGTTCTTTCTGAGAAGACGTTAAGTAAAGTTCTTTGACATTTATATAACACGGACTTAATAGGAAACCTTAGTTGAGGAGCATATTTTCGCGCCACGACTGTATTATACCATCCAATTGAAAAGCCAGATACTCCCTATAACAGCCAATTAAATCTCTCACCACTGCCAGATACCCCCTATAACAGCCAATTAAATCTCTCGTCGCTGCCAGATTCCCTCTATAACAGCCAATTAAATCTCTCACCGCTGACACGCCTCTCTCAGACAATGAATGGAATGAAAATGACCTACATTCTCTCTTAAACTCCTCTTCTAGAATCAGGACTCCAGTACAGAATAATAGAAGAAAATGTCACGGAGGTTCCGCTTCCGAAACTACTTTGATTCCGTTCTTTTAAGTTTTCCTGTTTTTTTTTGTTTTTTTTATTAATTTGCCCCAAATAGCCGAGTCGCCGTTGCTATACTCCAATACTTCATTGGCGAGGAGCGCGGTGGATCAGCGGTTACGGCTTTTCAACTTCAAACAGAAAGGTCCACGGTTCGATCCCCGCCATGGGTAACTGCGTTGTGTTCTTGGGCAAGGCACTTAATCCAAATTTCCCACGTGGGGCACGGTAGCACGTCGATGGTGCACTTGTCTTCAACCAATGCTTATCCTGCTTTGTGTAGAGTTAGTACGTTGGGGAGCCTGACAGTTTCTCGCTGTTGCTCGGTGGTTCTCTCCGGGTACTCTTGCTTCCTCCACCCGTAAAACTGTCCGACACGAGGTGACTCTGGCTGTCGAAAGTGTCATTAAACACCAATAAATAAATAAATACTTCAATGGAGACTGATAAAAGTTACTGTTATAACAGATGCAATAACTCAAACATTGCACATGACACCTTGTTGCATTCAAGAGACGAATTATGTTGAGATTTTCTCTTTTTATAAATAGAAGGAAAAGTTAGGTTCCTGGGAAGCTTCGAAATTCGATCCGAAATCGTCCCGATGATCTTGTCTCGATTATTTTCGAAGATCATCAAGACATTTTCTAAATCCTACCAGATGTCCCATTTTGAACTCCTCTTCAGGCATCAGGTCTCCTGTACACGGCGTGATGATAGAGGTAAAGATCAAGGAGGTTCCGCTTCCGAAACTACGATTCCGTTTTCCAATATTACCGTTTTTTATTAATTTGCCCCAAACAGCTGGGTCGCCGTGGCATACATTATATCATTGGGGAATGGCAAAAGTGAGTAATAGGTACAAAATCTTAAGCATTGCACATGGCACCTTGTTGCACGCAATAGACGAATTATGTTCTATAAATAGAAGGAAACGTTGGGGCCCCGCGAACCATCGAAATTCTATTCGATTCCAAATCGTCCCTATGATTCGACTCAATTTGGGTGTTTTCGAATCGTTAAGATATTCTCCAAATCCTACCAGATGTTCCGTCTTGATCGTCTCTTCTGTCATCAGTCCTCTTGTACAAGAGACGTGATAATAGACGAAAAGTTCCGATCAACTCAAATATTTCAGGCCATGAAATATTTATTTATTTATTGGTGTTTAATGTCACATATTTCTGCACAATGGCTAACCATGACCGTGACAGTTTTACGGGTGGAGGAAGCCGGAGTACTCGGAGAGAACCACCGAGCAACGGCGAGCAACTGTCAGCTCCCCAACATACTAACTCCACACAAGCAGGGTGAGCATTGGTTGAAGACATGTGCACCATCGACGCGCAGTACGCCTTAGTACACAACGTCACCGGGCTCCCACGTGGGCAATGGGGTGAAGTGTCCTGCCCAAGGACACAGCGCGGTTGCCGCAGGTGGGATTCGAACCGAGGACCTCTGGGCTTGCAGCCCGCACCTCTACCAACTGAGCCACCGCGCCCCCATCATGAAATATAAAACTACCTAAAAAATTTAAATAATAATAAAATTTCCAAACTTTCAATTCCTGTAAGTCAACACTTGAATTATTGCTCAATCTTGAGCCAGTACTATAAAACTTTTACAATTGTATTTTCTAGAATTGTATTTTCTAGATGTGACTTTAAGTGGGTTAACCCTTTGAACCGAGCGGCCGATTTTACGGGCCAGGTACATGATGCGTCATGATTACATTAATTTGGAAGGATGCTAAGTGATTGTGTGGGGTAGATTAATCAATACTTTCAGCCCTGGGGCTGCACGTTGAAAATTTTATTTGGTCTACCTCCAAACAATGAATATGGACTCTTCCAATTGCTGTCATTGAACTGACATAGAAGATACGACTGGTTTTTCAAAGGGCTAAAATGAACCATCAGCATTTTTAAAGATCCAGTTGGCAAGTTGCAATATCTTTTGAAATGCTATTGATTCATTTTAGTCAGTTATATTATTAGGTAGAAAATACAATTCTAGAAAATACATTTGTAAACGTTTTATAGTATTGCCTCTTGGACTTGATTTGATCTACTTCTTTTTGATGAATTGCCATTATAAATAAAGCCTTACCGTAGCCGCAGTTTAATGATTAGATTAGGTCCACTAAATGCCTTGATATCTTGATGGTTAAAAAGTGACTTAAATACTTATTGATTGGAATATCCATAGCCGGAGCATGAAAGAATATCATTGAATATATCTTTGTAAAGGGACATCACATTTCATCAACTACATCCAGTCTGTTGGCCAAACTACATGAAAATTGGGTAAACAAATAAACCCTAAAATTGCATGCGGGCTGGCGGTTTTTTATTTTATTTTTTTATTTTTGGAATTATTTCTTTGCCATCAAAAGTTCATGTTCTTGGTTTGTTTTTGAGGACTCATAATCTACCGAATAGCATGGGTGGTGGTGTATATCATCCCTTGAGTGCAACAAGGCTTTGCAATGCTAAAGCATTGCAAAGCCTTGTTGCACTCAAGGGACAAATTTATCAATTTTATTAACTTGGGTAAAATATCAGACATAAACCATTTAATTTCTAATTTTTCAAGTTTGCATTTGTTATAAAAAAGAGAGCATGCGGCAGTCAAAATGGCCATGTGGGGGGGGGGGGGGGTACTGAGGAACAGATTTGTAACTTTTTTACGCCTTAACAAAAATGTCACGAGGAAAAGCACACAAATGAAAGTTATATTGGGGTCAATGGTATATTGTTAGTTCAAGATACACATTGTTGGCATTTTAAAAAATACCGATCTTATGCCCAACCGCAATTTATTTATTTCTCTTCATCAGTATAGAAATATTTCTGTTGAGTTTTGACTCTGCAAGGGATATCTTATAATATCTGAAATATATTAGCGGAACGATCCGTTTAATGTAGTGTTACGTTTCCATGTGAATAGTTGAATTGTTTGCTGATACCGACTAAAGCAAACATCACTTGAGATGAATGATGATTCTCTACTGACGATGATATAGATCTGAGAGAAATATCTGACGTAAATCAATTAATTAGATTTTTGTTGAAAGCTGCTCTACGGTCAGAAAACCATTTCAGTGTTCTACAACTTTTTTTGCTGCACGCAATAACCATCCTATTAACCCTGATGTGAACCACATTGTAAAAATTTACCGTGTAAATACGGTAATATGACTGGCAATCAGCATCTGGCTCTGCCATTGTAAATTTTTTCCTCCATTTACCGAAAAACGCTACTGAATCGTAAACGGCAACATCAGTAGCGATATACAAATCAGTATACAAGTAAAGGTGGCGCCGGGGTGGGGGGCTACAGCCTCCCTCCTTGGAGGGTTAGCCCCTCCCCTTGGAGGAAACTGCCTCCTTTTATTGTGCGCTAGTCGGGAAATCCCTAGCCCACGCATTGTGGAGTACAAGCCCCCCCCCCCCCTCTGTGGGAGAAAATCGGGCGCCACTCCTATATAAAAGATCGCTATTGCAGTAAGAAACTCCACATGACGTCGCGAAAAACGAACGCACGCGCGTCATCGCGACTCAACACGTTTTGGGGAGTTATAATTACTCGTCACGCAAAAGCGTAGCTGTATGTCTCCAAACACGAATCTTGTCGCGATAAAACCTTTTGTACAAGCACAATGTGCATATAACACTTATTTCTCTTTATAATCAATCAATTTTATCAATGATACACGTTAAAACGTCAAGACTGATACATAGATATTATCATAACAGTGTGTTGATCCGTGTCGTAGTATCACGTCTCGTTGAGGTGGCCAGATTTTCGGATCACACGAGCTGCCTGCGGCAGCTCGTGTAATCCGAAAATCTGGCCACCTCAACGAGACGTGATGCGACGGCACGAATCAACACACTGTTATGATGATATGTTTATCATATGACATTGTTTCGATGTCAAATTCACCCAAATTTGCCATTTTAATTAATATGCGGTGAAAAGCCGGTTACAAAATAACAAAACAACAACTTCCCTAGTTACGAAAACTATTCACGGAAACTCTCGGATATTTCCGTGGAAGTGTGATATGGATTTTTGATTTCCGTAAGAGTGTGATATGGACTTTTGATCCGGAAAAATCTCACCCGGTGTGATACAACAGTTTGGAAAACATCGTCAAACAGTAGTGATATTTAGGGTAAAAATGTCATAGTCATATGATAAAAATTTGTATCAGTCACAGTAACAGTAACTTTTTCGAACACGTGTGATCATTCACTACAGAAAGAGTACGTTTTAACCTGTACTCATCGAAAACTGTTAACACTTGACGAGGTTACTGTCTTGATAACAATAATTATAAGGCAAATAAATCGCAACTAAGTAAATTATACTAGATCAATTTTTGTTATGATGATATTTTTATCTAGGTCTGCAATGTGTTAAATCTGAAGCATAAAACAAAGAAAGACACAGCTGAAACACATTGCTCTAAACGTCGGTGGTTATAGTACAGGTGGAACAAGGAACAATGGATGGAGATTAGGTCATGCACAGCTCAAGAACGTAATGTCATGAAGTGATATTGATCTTTTATTCATAAAAAATCAATTCATAGACGCTGGATGGTTATCAAAATATAGGTGAACAGGTCAAGAACGGGAGGAATATTGTAAGATAAATTTGTTATTACCTCCATATTCAGTGGATGTGCTTTATATTGACTTTGAAGTGAAATTATTCAGTCTGGAAGGATGTACCTTGCTAGAATTTATGGTAGAGTGCCTATAGGCACTCTACCATAAATTATAACAAGGTAATATCATGTGAACAAATTTGATAACCAAAAATACTTTAGCACCCGACCAGTTAACGTAGACTACTGGGGCGTTGTGAAGCTAGCCGATTGCGTGGTGGATGGGTGAGGGTGGTAAACCTGATAAACTCCGACTGCCATGGCTCACATTCTGACTGATAAAATATTCCAGTGACACCATCTTTGTCACTGCAAAACTTACGCCAAGTATCTGGTGTTTGTGCATTCTGAGGTCGAATAGGCATATGTGAGAAGTTGAATTTGATGAGTGAACAAAATGCGTCCAATTCAAGGCAGTAAAATAGTTGTATCTATTCACAAGTGGCCTCTTAACACCACGCTTAACCTCTGGTCTACCTGTTCTCGTGTTTCTATTATTATTATTATTATTATTATTATTATTATTATTATTATTATTATTATTATTATTATTATTATTATTATTATTATATGCTAGCCTGTAAATTATCGCAAATTATCTAAAAGATATTTCTCGATGTCCATCGACTCTAGGAATATCCCTCAGTAGCTTCCTAAATGACGTCACGCTACGCCTTGAAGGAACGATCAGCTGATCATTGTGATTGTTTTGAAACGTGCGCATTTGCGGTCGAATTGGTCTGAATGTTGTGGAATAAGATGTCTTGTAGCATATAGTAAAACGAAAATCTACGCTGTTTTAGTGAATATCGGGAATTATCTCATTCGTGTGGACCTGAAAGTATTATTTTTCACTCGCGCAAGCGCTCGCGAAAAATAAAACCTTCAGGTCCACATCATGAGATAATTTCCGATATTCACTCAGACAGCGTAGATATCCTCTATATATTTCCTTTTGCGTTCGTATTATGCTTTTCTAACTTGAGTGACCGGGACTACACCGTAGTCCAACGGTTAACAAGGTAAGTTAAAACTAGAAGTCCAGTCATGAAGTGTGCGCTTATCTAGGCTTAATTGCGCGTAGGAATTGCGCGCAATTTCCATATCGAATGGCATCCAAAGCACGGCAGGTTCTCCTGGTTATTCATAGCAAACACTGGCAATGTTTCTGCCAATGGACCTCCGGGTTACCCGGAGGTCCATTGGCTGAAACATTGCTTGTGTACAGGCCATATGTACAGAATTTGATAGCCCTATTATGGTCATAATGTGTAGATTAACGCGCAGATTGACGTGCTATTTGTACGCATTTCATGACAGGACTTCTAGTTTTAACTGTAAGTGTGGATGGTAAGTTGTGTATTTGAGATACTCTTACTTGATTGACTAATGTTTTCTGAGTATGTGCGCTGTGCCCAAAAGAACTGTTTTCTGCAGACATTCCACCCTAATGTAACCAGGAATTTTCTTAATATTGCCTACCATACCCTTCTTGACAAGACCGAGCGCACCTATCACTATGGGAACTGTGATGGTTTGCATTTCCCACATTCTCGTAATCTCAATTTCTAAACTATTGGAGAGCTCTAGTCTCTATCTCCTTGATGGACACATTGTTATTGGAAGGGCATGTCATATCTATCAAAATACATGTTTTGTCTTTTTAATTCTTTATGATGATATCTGGGGGTGGGGGGTACTTTTATTTCTCTGTCAGTGGTTACGCCCATGTCCCATAGAACAGTCGCATCCCTGTTTTCGACCACTGTTGCTGCATCATGCTCAAAATATCACTCATTTGATAAGGGTAGGTTGTAATGTTTCGATACACGCCAATGAATTTACTTAGCGGCCTCGTTATGTCTGTGCAAGTACTCAGATCTTGCGAGGATTGATCAGATCTTGCGAGGGTTGAACACCCAACCATTATAGGATCCATGGTCCCATTGGATTCATGGCACAGACGACACTTGGGATCGTGCGTTTGTTTCAAAATAGCGCATGCGTATTGATGGGTGACCAAGCTTTGATCTTGAGCAGCTGCGATGAACCCTTCCGTCTCGGCCTTAAGAGTTGATGTTTGCAGCCATTTGTGTGTGTCACGATCAGCCCTTTCCGTACGAGCAGGGTATTTACCATGCAGAGAATTGTCCAACCATTGTGTTTCAATTGTTCGATCTCTGTCTGTGTTACCTAATTTCTTTGACTCGTTTTTTTTTTTTGTTGTCGTTTTGGGGTTTTTTTTTACTCTGTATTGTCTACATTCACAACAAGATTTTGACACCCTATTTGATCTCTGTATCTCTCTGCTTCGTTAACTGGTAGAGTGCTGGAAGCCCATATCTGGGCTTTACCCTGAGGTGAAGGTACTGCAACTTGAAGGCATCATACTCAGTGGATGTGCTTCATATTATCTTTGAAGTGATATTATTTAGTCTGTAGGGACTTGTCTTGTTACAATTTATGGGAGAGTGCCTGTTGGCACTCTCCCATAAATTGTAACAAGGCAAAGACATGTGAACAAATTCTGATGGCCGAAAATAATTCAGCACTCTACCAGTTAATGATGAAGTATAGTTTCTTGCTATTCTCATGACTATTAACCAGTTGCAACAATGGATACTACGACTTACTAAGATAGTAATCTAGCCCTATAGTAGAAGTCTTATTATTTATTTATTTATTTATTTATTTATTTATTTATTTATTTATTTATTTATTTATTTATTTATTTATTGGTGTTTAATGTCACATACTTGTGCACAATGGCTAATCATGACCGTGACAGTTTTTACGGGTGGAGGAAGCTGGAGTACCCGGAGAGAACCACCGATCAACGACGAGCAGCTGCCAGCTCACCAACATCGTAACTCCGCACTGCAGCACACGCAGGGTTAGATTGGTTGAAGTCATGCGCACTATCGACGTGCAGTACGCCTTAATTCACCTCTTGTCTCATAATTTCCCAAGCAGTTGAAACAACAAGAAGCGCCACCTTTCCGGCCCAGGGACCTGATACGTCATAATTTCATTAAGTAAGATAGTTGCCAAGTAAATGTGTGGGGGAGGCCAACCAATATTTTCAACGTGCAGCCTCCAGGCTGCCCGTTGAAATTATTAATTTGTATACCCCCAAATAATGAATATGGATTCTTTCAATTGGTGGCATCAAACTGGTTTGGGAGATGTCACTAGGGTTCAAAGGGTTAAACTAACGCAATATGAAACGAGTGATTTTACTATTTGAAAATACTAGCCATCTGCATTTATTGTCAACTGTTTACTCTCACGGTGTCATCTGAATGAATATAATAATTGAGATGGGCGGTATTGAAATTTCAACCTCGACTTCGGTATAGGTATTTTTAGAATGATTCTCTCGGTATCGATACTGCATACGATGCCAATAGCATATGTATCGACACCGATACAAATATCCAATAGTAATTGTGATATGCTGCCGAGTTATAGGTCACCGTTTTAGCAGACAAAGCTGCCCAAGTGTCAAAATGTTGGAAGCTACACGAGCACTCACCATCAGTCATTTGATGTAACAAAAAGGCTGAGAGAAAATACCCCTTGGGTATTTTCTCTCAGCATTTTTGTTACACAAAGGAACCTATGGTGACTGCCTTTAGAAAGACGCAGTCCATGGGATCTTCGTAATTTTGCGTAATGTTCTGCCCTTTTATTAGCTCACCTGAGCGAAGCTCAAGGGGAGCTTTACTGATCACTTTCCGTCCGTCGTCCGTCGTCCGGCGTAAACTTTACAAAACCGACTTCTCCTCCAAAACCACTAGCCCAATTTTATTCAAATGTTGGGTAAATGTTTATTACCTAATGCCAATTCGAATTTGTTCAAATAAAGTTGCTCCTTTCCCTGGGCGGTGCCACGCCCCCAAGGGGCACCAAAATCTTTAAAAAATCTTCTCCTCATGAACCAGCAATAGCAGAGACTTGATATTTGGTGTACAGCTTCCTTTTTTGTTGTAGACTCCGATTTGCTTAGAAGAAGTTCGAGGAGCTATATTTGCCTTCGTTATGGGAGAGGCAAGAATTTTCGCCCCGCCCAAAATTTCCATTTTCCAAACCGAGAGGCAGATTTGAACAAAATTTGATATGAAGGCTTATTGGGTCATAAGTACTTAATTTATGCAAAAAAATGTTTCCGTCGCCCCCATGGGAACCGCAGGAGCTAAAAATAGAAAAAAATTAAAACGCCCATATATCCAAAACTGCACGGCACTGAGAATTCTTATTTGGTGTGAAGCATCCTTAGGACCAACAGAATGGAATGGTCAAAAAAATGGCTATCGGTTTTATCATGGGGTACGTTTTAGGGACTTTGAAAAAGTGCTGAGTCAGCATTTTTTAACACTGTAGGTAATGGGAAAAACATTTAACACTACTTTTCTCCCAAACCACTGCTCCAACAGCTTTCAAATTTCACATATAACATCTTTGGAAGATTGTTTCACAAGTTTAGTGAAAGCAATTCCCTGAGTCCATATTTGGGCTCTCTGTGGGAGCCCAAATGTTTAAATTAGTGCAGTATGAGGAATATTCTTTAAAAATCTTCTTCAGATCTACCAATAAGAATCTTTTGATATTTGGTGTGCGACATCCTTAGGGGTGAGATTCAAGTTTGTTCAAGCCAAGTCCCTGGGTTCATATTTAGGCTGAAAATTTGGGGTCCCGGTCAGGACTTAGAAATTTGGGATCAAAATTCGGAAATTAGTTTTTTTATGCGTTTTGGTCAATTATAGAAGAAAAAAAAAATTTTAGTCTGAAAATATTTTGTTTGGGACTTCGAAAATTTCCGAACAAAAATATAAAAAAATCTGTTTTTTATGCGTTTATCTCAATTTTGGGACGTAAAAGTGCAGGAACTGAAAATAGAAGGAAAATCCTGTGTATTGTGTGGGCACAATCGCTTCATCTAGTTGGTATATGCTTTTCTTAGGAGGGGCATATGTTGCGTATTCAAGTCAAGTCCCTGGTTTGATATTTAGACTACCATGTCAGGTGAGCGCCCTCAGACCCCCTGGGGCCTCTTGTTTTTTAACTCGTGAATATTTTTCATTACCAATATTCCGGATTTTGAGATTACCTCGGTACGGTAAATAGGTATAGGCTCGATACCGAATAGTATATACAGTATACCACCCATCTCTAGAAATAAGAAGGGCAGGGTAGGACGTTACTTCCACGATCACGTGACTAGGAGTGTCATTGACACCATCGTTGTAGAATTTGAAGGGTTCTACCAAGGCACATAACTCTTTTGTCTGTATGCTGATTTCAGATGTTGGTATAACTTCATCAAAAAGCAGTTTGACGTAGCGTCCGTTATTGAATTGAATATTAAATCAATACGATGGCGAATATATAGGCATGGTACATACGCCGTGGTAACACAACATCCTTCGTCAGTATGGAAATATCATAATAGTATTGACATAAGAGTTTAATGTGTGTTCAGTGTTGAATGTGTAAATAGCCAAGTCAGTATTCCTAGGTTTTCCTATTTTCTTAAGGTTCTGTCTTGTTTTGTAACAGTCATGAATATTTTCTATCAACAAGGAAATGCTAATATTTTGCTACAAGATTGCTATTTTTGTTCCGAAAAGTCGCTTTCTGAGTTGAAACACGCATTCAACACTGTACCAAGATCCATTTAAATCTATACCAAGCACTCTGCTTGAGAAGAAAAACAAATTGTCAGCAGCTAATCGCGGTAAAACATCAAACATGAATTTGTAATAGTTTTGTCTGTATTTACATGTATACATACTAATAATTTAGATGTGAGACACTCTCAATCCACCGCTCAGCAGCAGTACGTTTCTCATTATCTGAAGCAACCAACAGCGTTACTGGTAAACATCCGACACGAGGTGACCATGGCTGTTAAGAAGAGCATCAAACCCCAATAAATACATAAATATTCGTGAACAAAGAAAACATTTGTTGACCCTGTACCGTAAAGCTCTGGGCGCCACTCGCTACATCATCGCCGTTCTTTTCCATAATAAAATTGATGCGAGTCATACCAATAATTCTTTATGCACCAACTTGGGACGCAAAGAGCAGCCTTACTTAGCTATTCGTGAGAGCAATACGGAACAAGATAGGGGAAACTGCATCCATGCAATCTATGAATGTAAGCGTTTTTATTACACGCCTGTTCTATGGAATCCCCATCTACAGCAACACAAAACCATGCGAAAAATGAAAATCTGTTCTGCACATGTGTGCAGAATGGAAATCGTTGACGGACTATTTTTATAAAGAAGCGAAATTTCACTAGAATTTTCTACAAATCATGCACCGCAATTTACAGTTTGATTCCCTAGCAATAGCTGAAAATCTTCCCTTGAGTTCCAATGTGTCCTATGTGCCAGTAGGCAGCCAGTAGGCACTCCAGTAGGCACTCCGGTAGGCACATAGAACACATTGGAACTCAGTGGACGAAAAAGTAACACGGGTTCCCCTCGCAAATTTGGTTGGCGATAAAATTTGGGGTTTTTTTGTTGATAGTTGTCAAATGAATTACTAGGTGTCCTTTTAATACGTGATTGTACAGGCGTGAAGGCGTGTAATAAACACAGAACGATACGCGTGTGCGAATGGGTTAATCGATATGGCACTCGCGGAAGGAGAAAACTCGAGACCTGCGACCTATCTTTCCGCGCTAGCACTCGTGCCATATCGATTAACCCATTCACACACACGTGTC
Source organism: Pictodentalium vernedei (assembly GCA_031216915.1). NCBI lineage: Eukaryota > Metazoa > Mollusca > Scaphopoda > Dentaliida > Dentaliidae > Pictodentalium > Pictodentalium vernedei. Next base: position 26,795,550 of record CM062289.1, read on the forward strand.
GTTCTGTGTAATTAGATGGTTTTTGAAGAAAATTCACAACGCTTGTTCCAGTTGACAGCAAACATATTGCTTCCAATTCAACGTCCCATAAGGTGGAAATGTGCGTGTGTTTTTCATTCTCATTCATAACATGTAACGTATCGTAAGGGATTGTCGGGTGATAAGTCACCTTAACGGTGTTTCATTGGTAATAGACACTTAAGTGTGACATGGTATTAGGGAATGCCGTAGTTCATTGATTAGCGCAGTGGACGACAGATTGAAAGATCGTAGGTTCGATACTAACAGCGCCATGTGTGTTCTGCCCTTTGGCAAGACACTTGATGCAGACTGCCAAAGCATAATGTTTGCACTCGTTTCTTTTGAAATAGAGAGAAGCCTGATACACTTGGACATGACTCTTGTTTACTGCAACCAATTTCTATTTGGTTGCTTGTCTGCAACTTAGTTGTGACTCAAATCAAATTTGGAGGCCAATTTGAGACTTAATTCAGAATTTGAATAATTTCAGGGCTCTATTCTGGAGTCAGCATTTATTCACAAACATTAGCTGGTAGAGTGTTAAATGTTTTTGGTCATCAGAATTTGTTCACGCGTCTTTGCCTCGTTACAATTAATGCCTGAAGGCACTCTCTCATTAATTGTAACAAGACAAATCCTTACAGACTAAATAATTCCACTTCAAAGGTTATATGCAGCACATGCACGGAATATGATCTCGTTGAGTTGCATTACCCCACTTGAAAATAAAGCCCAAATATGGCCTTCTGGCACCCAACTAGTTTAAATCAAGAAAACCAAGAAGAGAGTGATCATTTTGCTGCAAGCCAGGTGTTGTTGCAAAATTTGGCATGTCACATTCCATAAAGCAACATCTAATTATTACGTTTGCTTCTCGCGGCCATAACTGATGTTTCTTCAATGGGGAGATGAATACTTGAATGTAAATTTAATATTCGAATAGTGCATACCACAATCAGATTTTCAAATGTTTGTTTCCAGCACCATAAAAAAATTAAAATATTTGCAATTTCTGCCATCCTATGATGTCAAGACACCATTGAAGGAAAATGTGATGCCAGCTCAAAGTGTTCCGTACTGCACGGCGATTGTCCACATTCTATCAGATGATGCTAGTCATACCACACGCGGATTGTCCACATTCCATCAGATGATGCTTGTCGTACCACACGGCGATTGTCCACATTCCATCAGATGATGCTAGTCGTACCACACGGCGATTGTCCACATTCTATCAGATGATGCTAGTCATACCACACGCGGATTGTCCACATTCCATCAGATGATGCTAGTCGTACTACACAGCTATTGTCCACATTCCATCAGATGATGCTAGTTGTACTACACGGCGATTGTCCACATTCCATCAGATGATGCTAGTCGTACTACACAGCTATTGTCCACATTCCATCATATGATGCTAGTCGTACTACACGGCGATTGTCCACATTCCATCAGATGATGCTAGTTGTACTACACGGCGATTGTCCACATTCCATCAGATGATGCTAGTCGTACTACACAGCTATTGTCCACATTCCATCAGATGATGCTAGTCGTACTACACGGCGATTGTCCACATTCCATCATATGATGCTAGTTGTACTACACGGTGATTGTCCACATTCCATCATATGATGCTAGTCGTACTACACGGCGATTGTCCACATTCCATCAGATGATGCTAGTTGTACTACACGGCGATTGTCCACATTCCATCAGATGATGCTAGTCGTACTACACGGCGATTGTCCACATTCCATCATATGATGCTAGTCGTACTACACGGCGATTGTCCACATTCCATCAGATGATGCTAGTCGTACTACACGGCGATTGTCCACATTCCATCAGATGATGCTAGTCGTACTACACGGCGATTGTCCACATTCCATCAGATGATGCTAGTCGTACTACACGGTGATTGTCCACATTCCATCATATGATGCTAGTCGTACTACACGGCGATTGTCCACATTCCATCAGATGATGCTAGTCGTACTACACGGCGATTGTCCACATTCCATCATATGATGCTAGTCGTACTACACGGCGATTGTCCACATTCCATCATATGATGCTAGTCGTACTACACGGCGATTGTCCACATTCCATCAGATGATGCTAGTCGTACTACACGGCGATTGTCCACATTCCATCATATGATGCTAGTCGTACCACACGGCGATTGTCCACATTCCATCATATGATGCTAGTCGTACTACACGGCGATTGTCCACATTCCATCAGATGATGCTAGTCGTACCACACGGCGATTGTCCACATTCCATCAGATGATGCTAGTCGTACCACACGGCGATTGTCCACATTCCATCATATGATGCTAGTCGTACTACACGGCGATTGTCCACATTCCATCAGATGATGCTAGTCGTACTACACGGCGATTGTCCACATTCCATCAGATGATGCTAGTCGTACTACACGGTGATTGTCCACATTCCATCAGATGATGCTAGTCGTACTACACGGTGATTGTCCACATTCCATCATATGATGCTAGTCGTACTAAAGGACGATTGTCCACATTCCATCAGATGATGCTAGTCATACCACACGCGGATTGTCCACATTCCATCAGATGATGCTAGTCGAACTACACGGCGATTGTCCACATTCCATCAGATGATGCCAGTCGTACTACACGGCGATTGTCCACATTCCATCAGATGATGCTAGTTGTACTACACGGCGATTGTCCACATTCCATCATATGATGCTAGTCGTACTACACGGCGATTGTCCACATTCCATCATATGATGCTAGTCGTACTACACGGCGATTGTCCACATTCCATCAGATGATGCTAGTCGTACTACACGGCGATTGTCCACATTCCATCAGATGATGCTAGTCGTACCACACGGCAATTGTCCACATTCCATCAGATGATGCTAGTCGAACTACACGGCGATTGTCCACATTCCATCATATGATGCTAGTCGTACCACACGGCGATTGTCCACATTCCATCATATGATGCTAGTCGTACTACACGGCGATTGTCCACATTCCATCAGATGATGCTAGCCGTACTACACGGCGATTGTCCACATTCCATCAGATGATGCTAGTTGTACTACACGGCGATTGTCCACATTCCATCATATGATGCTAGTCATACCACACGCGGATTGTCCACATTCCATCAGATGATGCTAGTCGAACTACACGGCGATTGTCCACATTCCATCAGATGATGCTAGTCGTACTACACGGTGATTGTCCACATTCCATCATATGATGCTAGTCGTACTAAAGGACGATTGTCCACATTCCATCAGATGATGCTAGTCATACCACACGCGGATTGTCCACATTCCATCAGATGATGCTAGTCGAACTACACGGCGATTGTCCACATTCCATCAGATGATGCCAGTCGTACTACACGGCGATTGTCCACATTCCATCAGATGATGCTAGTTGTACTACACGGCGATTGTCCACATTCCATCATATGATGCTAGTCGTACCACACGGCGATTGTCCACATTCCATCATATGATGCTAGTCGTACTACACGGCGATTGTCCACATTCCATCAGATGATGCTAGTCGTACCACACGGCGATTGTCCACATTCCATCAGATGATGCTAGTCGAACTACACGGCGATTGTCCACATTCCATCATATGATGCTAGTCGTACCACACGGCGATTGTCCACATTCCATCATATGATGCTAGTCGTACTACACGGCGATTGTCCACATTCCATCAGATGATGCTAGCCGTACTACACGGCGATTGTCCACATTCCTTTTGATGATGCTAGTCGTACCACACGGCGATTGTCCACATTCCATCATATGATGCTAGTCGTACCACACGGCGATTGTCCACATTCCATCAGATGATGCTAGTCGTACTACATAGCGATTGTCCACATTCCATCAGATGATGATAGTCGTACCACACGGCGATTGTCCACATTCCATCAGATGATGCTAGTCGTACCACACGGCGATTGTCCACATTCCATCATATGATGCTAGTCGTACTAAAGGACGATTGTCCACATTCCATCATATGATGCTAGTCGTACCACACGGCGATTGTCCACATTCCATCAGATGATGCTAGTCGTACTACACGGCGATTGTCCACATTCCATCAGATGATGCTAGTTGTACCACACGGCGATTGTCCACATTCCATCAGATGATGCTAGTCGTACTACACGGCGATTGTCCACATTCCATCAGATGATGATAGTCGTACCACACGGCGATTGTCCACATTCCATCATATGATGCTAGTCGTACTACACGGCGATTGTCCACATTCCATCATATGATGCTAGTCGTACCACACGGCGATTGTCCACATTCCATCAGATGATGCTAGTCGTACCACACGGCGATTGTCCACATTCCATCATATGATGCTAGTCATACTACATGGCGATTGTCCACATTCCATCAGATGATGCTAGTCGTACCACACGGCGATTGTCCACATTCCATCATATGATGCTAGTCATACTACACGGCGATTGTCCACATTCCATCATATGATGCTAGTCGTACTACACGGCGATTGTCCACATTCCATCAGATGATGCTAGTCGTACCACACGGCGGTTGTCCACATTCCATCAGATGATGCTAGTCGTACTACACGGCGATTGTCCACATTCCGTCAGATGATGCTAGTCATACTACACGGCGATTGTCCACATTCCATCAGATGATGCTAGTCGTACTACACGGCGATTGTCCACATTCCATCAGATGATGCTAGTCGTACTACACGCGGATTGTCCACATTCCATCAGATGATGCTAGTCGTACCACACGGCGATTGTCCACATTCCATCAGATGATGCTAGTCGTACTACACGGCGATTGTCCACATTCCATCAGATGATGCTAGTCGTACTACACGCGGATTGTCCACATTCCATCAGATGATGCTAGTCGTACCACACGCGGATTGTCCACATTCCATCAGATGATGCTAGTCGTACCACACGGCGATTGTCCACATTCCATCAGATGATGCTAGTCGTACTACACGCGGATTGTCCACATTCCATCAGATGATGCTAGTCGTACCACACGGCGATTGTCCACATTCCATCAGATGATGCTAGTCGTACTACACGGCGATTGTCCACATTCCATCTGATGATGCTAGTCGTACTACACGGTGATTGTCCACATTCCATCATATGATGCTAGTCGTACTACACGCGGATTGTCCACATTCCATCATATGATGCTAGTCGTACCACACGGCGATTGTCCACATTCCATCAGATGATGCTAGTCATACTACACTGCGATTGTCCACATTCCATCAGATGATGCTAGTCGTACCACACGGCGATTGTCCACATTCCATCAGATGATGCTAGTCGTACTACACGGCGATTGTCCACATTCCATCATATGATGCTAGTCGTACTACACGGCGATTGTCCACATTCCATCATATGATGCTAGTCGTACTACACGGCGATTGTCCACATTCCATCAGATGATGCTAGTCGTACTACACGGCGATTGTCCACATTCCATCATATGATGCTAGTCGTACCACACGGCGATTGTCCACATTCCATCAGATGATGCTAGTCGTACTACGCGGCGATTGTCCACATTCCATCATATGATGCTAGTCGTACCACACGGCGATTGTCCACATTCCATCATATGATGCTAGTCGTACCACACGGCGATTGTCCACATTCCATCATATGATGCTAGTCGTACCACACGGCGATTGTCCACATTCCATCAGATGATGCTAGTCGTACTACACGGCGATTGTCCACAGTCCATCAGATGATGCTAGTCGTACTACACGGCGATTGTCCACATTCCATCATATGATGCTAGTCGAACTACACGGCGATTGTCCACATTCCATCAGATGATGCTAGTCGTACTACACGGCGATTGTCCACATTCCATCATATGATGCTAGTCGAACTACACGGCGATTGTCCACATTCCATCAGATGATGCTAGTCGTACTACACGGCGATTGTCCACATTCCATCAGATGATGCTAGTCGTACCACACGGCTATTGTCCACATTCCATCAGATGATGCTAGTCATACTACACGGCGATTGTCCACATTCCATCAGATGATGCTAGTCGTACCACACTGCGATTGTCCACATTCCATCATATGATGCTAGTCGTACCACACGGCGATTGTCCACATTCCATCAGATGATGCTAGTCGTACTACACGGCGATTGTCCACATTCCATCATATGATGCTAGTCGTACCACACGGCGATTGTCCACATTCCATCAGATGATGCTAGTCGTACTACACGGCGATTGTCCACATTCCATCAGATGATGCTAGTCGTACCACACGGCGATTGTCCACATTCCATCATATGATGCTAGTCGTCCTACACGGCGATTGTCCACATTCCATCATATGATGCTAGTCGTACTACACGGCGATTGTCCACATTCCATCAGATGATGCTAGTCGTACTACACGGCGATTGTCCACATTCCATCATATGATGCTAGTCGTACCACACGGCGATTGTCCACATTCCATCAGATGATGCTAGTCGTACCACACGGCTATTGTCCACATTCCATCATATGATGCTAGTCGTACCACACGGCGATTGTCCACATTCCATCAGATGATGCTAGTCGTACTACACGGCGATTGTCCACATTCCATCAGATGATGCTAGTCGTACTACACGGCGATTGTCCATATTCCATCAAATGATGCTAGTCGTACCACACGGCGATTTTCCACATTCCATCAGATGATGCTAGTCGTACTACACGCGGATTGTCCACAGTCCATCAGATGATGCTAGTCATACTACACGGCGATTGTCCACAGTCCATCAGATGATGCTAGTCGTACCACACGGCGATTGTCCACATTCCATCAGATGATGCTAGTCGTACTACACGGCGATTGTCCACATTCCATCAGATGATGCTAGTCGTACTACACGGCGATTGTCCACATTCCATCAGATGATGCTAGTCGTACTACACGGCGATTGTCCACATTCCATCATATGATGCTAGTCGTACTACACGGCGATTGTCCACATTCCATCAGATGATGCTAGTCGTACTACACGGCGATTGTCCACATTCCATCATATGATGCTAGTCGTACTACACGGCGATTGTCCACATTCCATCATATGATGCTAGTCGTACCACGCGGCGATTGTCCACATTCCATCAGATGATGCTAGTCGTACTAAAGGACGATTGTCCACATTCCATCAGATGATGCTAGTCGTACTACACGGCGATTGTCCACATTCCATCAGATGATGCTAGTCGTACTACACGGCGATTGTCCACATTCCATCAGATGATGCTAGTCGTACTACACGGCGATTGTCCACATTCCATCAGATGATGCTAGTCGTACTACACGGCGATTGTCCACATTCCATCAGATGATGCTAGTCGTACTACACGGCGATTGTCCACATTCCATCAGATGATGCTAGTCGTACCACACGGCGATTGTCCACAGTCCATCAGATGATGCTAGTCATACTACACGGCGATTGTCCACAGTCCATCAGATGATGCTAGTCGTACCACACGGCGATTGTCCACATTCCATCAGATGATGCTAGTCGTACTACATAGCGATTGTCCACATTCCATCAGATGATGCTAGTCGTACTACACAGCTATTGTCCACATTCCATCATATGATGCTAGTCGTACCACACGGCGATTGTCCACATTCCATCATATGATGCTAGTCATACTACACGGCGATTGTCCACATTCCATCAGATGATGCTAGTCGTACTACATAGCGATTGTCCACATTCCATCAGATGATGCTAGTCGTACTACACAGCTATTGTCCACATTCCATCATATGATGCTAGTCGTACCACACGGCGATTGTCCACATTCCATCATATGATGCTAGTCGTACTACACGGCGATTGTCCACATTCCATCAGATGATGCTAGTCGTACTACACGGCGATTGTCCACATTCCATCATATGATGCTAGTCGTACTACACGGCGATTGTCCACATTCCATCATATGATGCTAGTCGTACCACGCGGCGATTGTCCACATTCCATCAGATGATGCTAGTCGTACTAAAGGACGATTGTCCACATTCCATCAGATGATGCTAGTCGTACTACACGGCGATTGTCCACATTCCATCAGATGATGCTAGTCGTACTACACGGCGATTGTCCACATTCCATCAGATGATGCTAGTCGTACTACACGGCGATTGTCCACATTCCATCAGATGATGCTAGTCGTACTACACGGCGATTGTCCACATTCCATCAGATGATGCTAGTCGTACCACACGGCGATTGTCCACAGTCCATCAGATGATGCTAGTCATACTACACGGCGATTGTCCACAGTCCATCAGATGATGCTAGTCGTACCACACGGCGATTGTCCACATTCCATCAGATGATGCTAGTCGTACTACATAGCGATTGTCCACATTCCATCAGATGATGCTAGTCGTACTACACAGCTATTGTCCACATTCCATCATATGATGCTAGTCGTACCACACGGCGATTGTCCACATTCCATCAGATGATGCTAGTCGTACTACACGGCGATTGTCCACATTCCATCAGATGATACTAGTCGTACCACACGGCGATTGTCCACATTCCATCAGATGATGCTAGTCGTACTACACGGCGATTGTCCACATTCCATCATATGATGCTAGTTGTACTACACGGCGATTGTCCACATTCCATCAGATGATGCTAGTCGTACTACACGGCGATTGTCCACATTCCATCAGATGATGCTAGTCGTACTACACGGTGATTGTCCACATTCCATCAGATGATGCTAGTTGTACTACACGGCGATTGTCCACATTCCATCAGATGATGCTAGTTGTACTACACGGCGATTGTCCACATTCCATCAGATGATGCTAGTCGTACCACACGGCGATTGTCCACATTCCATCTGATGATGCTAGTCGTACTACACGGCGATTATCCACATTCCATCAGATGATGCTAGTCGTACTACACAGCTATTGTCCACATTCCATCATATGATGCTAGTCGTACCACACGGCGATTGTCCACATTCCATCAGATGATGCTAGTCGTACTACATAGCGATTGTCCACATTCCATCAGATGATGCTAGTCGTACCACACGACGATTGTCCACATTCCATCAGATGATGCTAGTCGTACCACACGGCGATTGTCCACATTCCATCATATGATGCTAGTCGTACTACACGGCGATTGTCCACATTCCATCATATTATGCTAGTCGTACTACACGGCGATTTTCCACATTCCATCAGATGATGCTAGTCGTACTACACGCGGATTGTCCACAGTCCATCAGATAATGCTAGTCATACTACACGGCGATTGTCCACAGTCCATCAGATGATGCTAGTCGTACCACACGGCGATTGTCCACATTCCATCATATGATGCTAGTCGTACCACACGGCGATTGTCCACATTCCATCAAATGATGCTAGTCGTACCACACGGCGATTTTCCACATTCCATCAGATGATGCTAGTCGTACTACACGCGGATTGTCCACAGTCCATCAGATGATGCTAGTCATACTACACGGCGATTGTCCACAGTCCATCAGATGATGCTAGTCGTACCACACGGCGATTGTCCACATTCCATCAGATGATGCTAGTCGTACTACACGGCGATTGTCCACATTCCATCATATGATGCTAGTCGTACTACACGGCGATTGTCCACATTCCATCATATGATGCTAGTCGTACCACACGGCGATTGTCCACATTCCATCATATGATGCTAGTCGTACCACACGGCAATTGTCCACATTCCATCATATGATGCTAGTCGTACCACACGGCGATTGTCCACATTCCATCAGATGATGCTAGTCGTACTACACGGCGATTGTCCACATTCCATCAGATGATGCTAGTCGTACCACACGGCGATTGTCCACATTCCATCAAATGATGCTAGTCGTACCACACGGCGATTTTCCACATTCCATCAGATGATGCTAGTCGTACTACACGCGGATTGTCCACATTCCATCAGATGATGCTAGTCGTACTACACGGCGATTGTCCACATTCCGTCAGATGATGCTAGTCATACTACACGGCGATTGTCCACATTCCATCAGATGATGCTAGTCGTACCACACGGCGATTGTCCACATTCCATCAGATGATGCTAGTCGTACTACATAGCGATTGTCCACATTCCATCAGATGATGCTAGTCGTACTACACGGCGATTGTCCACATTCCATCATATGATGCTAGTCGAACTACACGGCGATTGTCCACATTCCATCAGATGATGCTAGTCGAACTACACGGCAATTGTCCACATTCCATCATATGATGCTTGTTGTACTACACGGCGATTGTCCACATTCCATCATATGATGCTAGTCGTACTACACCACGATTGTCCACATTCCGTCAGATGATGCTAGTCGTACTACACGGCGATTGTCCACATTCCATCATATGATGCTAGTCGTACTACACCACGATTGTCCACATTCCATCATATGATGCTAGTTGTACTACACGGCGATTGTCCACATTCCATCATATGATGCTAGTCGTACCACACGGCGATTGTCCACATTCCATCAGATGATGCTAGTCGTACTACACGGCGATTGTCCACATTCCATCAGATGATGCTTGTTGTACTACACGGCGATTGTCCACATTCCATCATATGATGCTAGTCGTACTACACCACGATTGTCCACATTCCATCAGATGATGCTAGTCGTACTACACAGCTATTGTCCACATTCCATCATATGATGCTAGTCGTACTACACGGCGATTGTCCACATTCCATCAGATGATGCTAGTCGTACCACACGGCGATTGTCCACATTCCATCAGATGATGCTAGTCGTACTACACGGCGATTGTCCACATTCCATCAGATGATGCTAGTCGTACTACACCACGATTGTCCACATTCCATCAGATGATGCTAGTCGTACTACACAGCTATTGTCCACATTCCATCATATGATGCTAGTCGTACCACACGGCGATTGTCCACATTCCATCATATGATGCTAGTCGTACCACACGGCGATTGTCCACATTCCATCATATGATGCTAGTCGTACTACACAGCTATTGTCCACATTCCATCATATGATGCTAGTCGTACCACACGGCGATTGTCCACATTCCATCATATGATGCTAGTCGTACCACACGGCGATTGTCCACATTCCATCATATGATGCTAGTCGTACTACACGCGGATTGTCCACAGTCCATCATATGATGCTAGTCGTACCACACGGCGATTGTCCACATTCCATCATATGATGCTAGTCGTACCACACGGCGATTGTCCACATTCCATCATATGATGCTAGTCGTACTACACGCGGATTGTCCACAGTCCATCAGATGATGCTAGTCGTACTACACGGCGATTGTCCACATTCCATCATATGATGCTAGTCGTACTACACCACGATTGTCCACATTCCATCAGATGATGCTAGTCGTACTACACAGCTATTGTCCACATTCCATCATATGATGCTAGTCGTACCACACGGCGATTGTCCACATTCCATCAGATGATGCTAGTCGTACTACACGGCGATTGTCCACATTCCATCAGATGATGCTAGTCGTACCACACGGCGATTGTCCACATTCCATCATATGATGCTAGTCGTACTACACAGCTATTGTCCACATTCCATCATATGATGCTAGTCGTACCACACGGCGATTGTCCACATTCCATCATATGATGCTAGTCGTACCACACGGCGATTGTCCACATTCCATCATATGATGCTAGTCGTACTACACGCGGATTGTCCACATTCCATCATATGATGCTAGTCGTACCACACGGCGATTGTCCACATTCCATCATATGATGCTAGTCGTACCACACGGCGATTGTCCACATTCCATCATATGATGCTAGTCGTACTACACGCGGATTGTCCACAGTCCATCAGATGATGCTAGTCGTACTACACGGCGATTGTCCACATTCCATCATATGATGCTAGTCGTACTACACGGCGATTGTCCACATTCCATCAGATGATGCTAGTCGTACCACACGGCGATTGTCCACATTCCATCAGATGATGCTAGTCGTACTACACGGCGATTGTCCACATTCCATCAGATGATGCTAGTCGTACTACACGGCGATTGTCCACATTCCATCAGATGATGCTAGTCGTACCACACGGCGATTGTCCACATTCCATCATATGATGCTAGTCGTACCACACGGCGATTGTCCACATTCCATCATATGATGCTAGTCGTACTACACGGCGATTGTCCACATTCCATCAGATGATGCTAGTCGTACTACACGGCGATTGTCCACATTCCATCAGATGATGCTAGTCGTACCACACGGCGATTGTCCACATTCCATCATATGATGCTAGTCGTACCACACGGCGATTGTCCACATTCCATCATATGATGCTAGTCGTACTACACGGCGATTGTCCACATTCCATCAGATGATGCTAGTCGTACTACACGGCGATTGTCCACATTCCATCAGATGATGCTAGTCGTACTACACGGCGATTGTCCACATTCCATCATATGATGCTAGTCGTACTACACAGCTATTGTCCACATTCCATCATATGATGCTAGTCGTACCACACGGCGATTGTCCACATTCCATCAGATGATGCTAGTCGTACTACACGGCGATTGTCCACATTCCATCAGATGATGCTAGTCGTACCACACGGCGATTGTCCACATTCCATCAGATGATGCTAGTCGTACTACACGCGGATTGTCCACATTCCATCAGATGATGCTAGTCGTACTACACGGCGATTGTCCACATTCCATCAGATGATGCTAGTCGTACTACACGGCGATTGTCCACATTCCATCAGATGATGCTAGTCGTACTACACGGTGATTGTCCACATTCCATCATATGATGCTAGTCGTACTACACGGCGATTGTCCACATTCCATCAGATGATGCTAGTCGTACCACGCGGCGATTGTCCACATTCCATCAGATGATGCTAGTCGTACTACACGGCGATTGTCCACATTCCATCATATGATGCTTGTCGTACTACACGGCGATTGTCCACATTCCATCAGATGATGCTAGTCATACTACACGGCAATTGTCCACATTCCATCAGATGATGCTAGTCGTACTACACCACGATTGTCCACATTCCATCAGATGATGCTAGTCGTACTACACGCGGATTGTCCACATTCCATCAGATGATGCTAGTCGTACTACACGGCGATTGTCCACATTCCATCAGATGATGCTAGTCGTACTACACGGCGATTGTCCACATTCCATCAGATGATGCTAGTCATACTACACGGCAATTGTCCACATTCCATCAGATGATGCTAGTCGTACTACACCACGATTGTCCACATTCCATCAGATGATGCTAGTCGTACTACACGCGGATTGTCCACATTCCATCATATGATGCTAGTCGTACCACACGGCGATTGTCCACATTCCATCAGATGATGCTAGTCGTACCACACGGCGATTGTCCACATTCCATCAGATGATGCTAGTCGTACTACACGGCGATTGTCCACATTCCATCAGATGATGCTAGTCGTACTACACGGCGATTGTCCACATTCCATCAGATGATGCTAGTCGTACTACACGGCGATTGTCCACATTCCATCATATGATGCTAGTCGTACCACGCGGCGATTGTCCACATTCCATCAGATGATGCTAGTCGTACCACACGGCAATTGTCCACATTCCATCAGATGATGCTAGTCGTACTACACCACGATTGTCCACATTCCATCAGATGATGCTAGTCGTACTACACGCGGATTGTCCACATTCCATCAGATGATGCTAGTCGTACTACACGGCGATTGTCCACATTCCATCAGATGATGCTAGTCGTACTACACGCGGATTGTCCACATTCCATCATATGATGCTAGTCGTACTACACGCGGATTGTCCACATTCCATCAGATGATGCTAGTCGTACTACACGGCGATTGTCCACATTCCATCAGATGATGCTAGTCGTACTACACGGCGATTGTCCACATTCCATCAGATGATGCTAGTTGTACTACACGGCGATTGTCCACATTCCATCAGATGATGCTAGTCGTACTACACGGCGATTGTCCACATTCTATCAGATGATGCTAGTCGTACTAAAGGACGATTGTCCACATTCCGTCAGATGATGTTAGTCGTACTACACGCGGATTGTCCACATTCCATCAGATGATGCTAGTCGTACTACACGGCGATTGTCCACATTCCATCAGATGATGCTAGTCGTACTACGCGGTGATTGTCCACATTCTATCAGATGATGCTAGTCGTACTACACGGCGATTGTCCACATTCCATCAGATGATGCTAGTCGTACTACACGGCGATTGTCCACATTCCATCAGATGATGCTAGTCGTACTACACGGCGATTGTCCACATTCCGTCAGATGATGCTAGTCGTACTACACGGCGATTGTCCACATTCCATCATATGATGCTAGTCATACTACACGGCAATTGTCCACATTCCATCAGATGATGCTAGTCGTACTACACCACGATTGTCCACATTCCATCAGATGATGCTAGTCGTACTACACGCGGATTGTCCACATTCCATCAGATGATGCTAGTCGTACTACACGGCGATTGTCCACATTCCATCAGATGATGCTAGTCGTACTACACGCGGATTGTCCACATTCCATCATATGATGCTAGTCGTACTACACGCGGATTGTCCACATTCCATCAGATGATGCTAGTCGTACTACACGGCGATTGTCCACATTCCATCAGATGATGCTAGTCGTACTACACGGCGATTGTCCACATTCTATCAGATGATGCTAGTCGTACTAAAGGACGATTGTCCACATTCCGTCAGATGATGTTAGTCGTACTACACGGCGATTGTCCACATTCCATCAGATGATGCTAGTTGTACTACACGGCGATTGTCCACATTCCTTCAGATGATGCTAGTCGTACTACACGGCGATTGTACATTCGTACTTATTCGAGACTCACAGCTACTGGCCGCTGCTTGTGTGCCCCGATTTCCTAGATCCGTAAAACTGTCCAACGCGACATGACCATGGTTGTTGAAATTGTCGTTAAACCCCTGTAAATAAATAGATGATAACGTGAAATTTAATAGTTTACTTCAGTGTTAATGCCGAGGAACCACCGATATAACTGAAGCCACAACGACGCGCGTGTGATTAACCGTTAAACTTTCACAGAAAGGCCTGATCACCACAGTTCCGAACACCGAGTTATATCATCATTATAAAGTACACCGTGGCCTGGGCTGGGAAAAAATATTTTCAAACCACTCGTCCAGTCGGCAAATACATCACAAGGCCTTCCCACCTTGTCTAGAAAAGGGGCACACTTTTAGGCAAATAGTGATTAGTGGCAATAAACAGACTTTGGCCAAAACTTCACTGCTTGAGGAGTTCGAGGGATGCACAAGCATCAGATACCAGTATTTTGGTACAAACCATTCAACTCCTAAACGTGTCCTTACTGGCTCCACTGGTGTGCCTGCGGACATCAATGCACAACATTTAATCTACCTGGAGATTTCAAACATATTTCAACAGTCAAAAGTAGTTCAATCGAGTTACGGAACTTCTTTACAAATGTGGTGCGTCAAAGGTGCGCGAACGGGAAAAAAACACACCTTGAAATAAAGCACTGGGCTTTTGTTTTTGCCTGAACACTTCAAATTCAATTTTTTTCAATTTTTGCCCCCAAAGAAGAAATATTTTGATGGGTATTGTCTTCTATTCGTGTCAAGTAAAGGGTTAAATCGTATTTGTAAGCCCCTATTTTTTTCTCTTCGCCTTTGCGGATCTCAATGCATTTTAACGCCTTTAGAAATCTAATTTGTTGCTCAGGAACATGGTTGGGTGCTTTCAGAAGTGAGATGTATTTTAAAGCTGTCATACCCGTCATGGGTCTGGTAGTATGTTGTGACGAAATGAATTTAAACAGTTAACTGGTGGAGTGTTGGGAGCCCTATTTTGGGCTTTAGTAAAAGTGACAGGCAATAACTGTCTATAGCTAGGAAGCCTTTATTGTCCCTGATATGAATCAGATTCATTATACAATACCTTGCTCTCTGACATTTAATTGGATAGTGCCTGTAAGGCACTATCCAATTAAATGTAATAGAACAGTATATGATGAGCTTTGATTTGTTGTCAGAAAAACTCAGCACTTTACCAGTTATCTCCTAGAGTGCTGTAAGCCTATATTTGGGATTTATTCTGAAGTGCAGATACTGCAGATTAGAGGCTTCGTATTCTGTGGATTGCTTCATATAATCTTTGAACTGAAATTAATTAGTCTTTAAGGAATTACCTTGTCACAATCACAATTTGTGGGAGAGTGCCTATATACCTGGTGGCACACTCCGATGAACAAAGGCCAAGACATGTGAATAAATTTGAATGACCAAAAATAATTTAGCTCGCTTCCTG
The DNA here is from genome assembly GCA_031216915.1 of Pictodentalium vernedei. Classification (NCBI taxonomy): domain Eukaryota; kingdom Metazoa; phylum Mollusca; class Scaphopoda; order Dentaliida; family Dentaliidae; genus Pictodentalium; species Pictodentalium vernedei. The sequence continues at coordinate 26,812,140 of CM062289.1, forward strand.
TTCGTTAATAGAAATAATCAAAGTTACTGGGTTATACTCAGATCGCTCGCAGACAATTCACTACTTATCCATCCCCAAACAGTCAAAACCCGACATTTGTCCAATAGAAATGCTACCTTTGTTTTGATGATATAGAACTGATCTGTTGATTGTGTTTCGGAACTGCTTGGTTTGGGGATAAACATCGTCGATAAGTCAGTCCCGTCCTCAGAACACTGTCGATAAATCTCATCAATCAGGAAAACACTTTACTACATGGCATGATTGCTGTGTCAAATTGAGGGATAAGTCATCATATAAATAGACAGAACGCGATGTGGGTTTGAATCGGTTGGCGTTTTACATAACGAGTTGGAATGGCGTAGTCATATTTCGCTCTCGCGAAATATGACTGCGCCATTTCAACCATTTGGTGGGTATTACTGATAGTAAAAATAGAAGTACAAATTTAGGTAGATTTGCAAAACAGCTGGCAGAAACTTTTTTAAAGGAGCATGTCAGGATGTCCGAAGATTTACCGAAATAAAGTTGACTAATTTAGATATATGTGGGTCCGCATACGAGATGGCCACGGGACTGGATTAATGTTGTGGTTGGAAATGATTGCTTTTTAGCTCACCTGGCCTAAAAGGCCATGTGAACTTTTCTCATCACATGGCGTCCGTCGTCGTCCGTCATCCGTCGTCCATCGTCTGCCGTCCGTCGTCCGGCGTCCGTAAACCTTTCACATTTTCATCTTCTTCTCTGTGACCGCTGAGACGGTGTGAACCACACTTGGCAGGAATGGTTTATGGGAGGTCCTCTACAAACGAGCCTCATTTTGTTCCCGTCGGATGAAAAACATGGCTTCCAGGGGCATTCCTCTACCAACGATCCTCATTTAATGTTGATCGGGTTTCAAACATGGCCGCAATTGCAGCTTACAGTTACTATAAAACCCTATGGGAAATCACATTTTTATCTTCGTCTCTGGAACTACTGAGCCGACGTGAACCAAACTTGGCATGGATCGTCTATGGTAGGTCCTCTACAAACGATTCTCCTTTTGTTTCCGTGGGTTGAAAAACATGGACGCCAGAGGCATTCTTTGATTCTGATTGGTGGATTTTCAAAAATCTTCTCCTCTAAAACTGCCCGATCAAATGTTTTGATACTTCACATAAATGATGACTGGGACCCCCTCTACCAACGATCCTCATTTAATGTTGATCGGGTTGTAAACATGGCCACAATTGCGGCTTATAGTTATTATAGAAACCCTATGGGAAATCACTTTTTCATCTTCTTCTCTGGAACTACTGAGCCGACATGAACTAAACTTTGCAGGCCTGGTCTCTAGGAGACCCTCTACAAACAATCCTCTTTTTGTTCCCATTGGTTGGAAAATATGGACACCAGAGACATTCTCTGATTCTGACTGATGGATTTTGCAAAATCCTCCCCTCTGAAACTACAAAGTCAAATGTTTTGAAACTTCACATGATTGAGGACTGGGACACCCTCTACCAATGATCCTCATATAATGCTGATGTAATGTTGCAAACATGGCCACAACTACAGCTCAGAGTTACCACGGAAAGCCTATGGGAAATCACATTTTTATACGTAGTTTCAGGTGAGCGATTACAGGCTCTTTAGAGCCTCTAGTTAATATTATCTCATTCTTGGTTAACTAATTTTTTCGTGAACCGACTTTATTTTGTTTTGTACGTTTTCATTTTCACACTACTGGACAGACGATCGATAATTGTATAACGAAATTTGGAAATTTTTCGAAGCATAACTAATGACTCGACGGGAAAGGAACTAGTATAAACGATGCTTGGAAAAACGTTCCGGCCTGTACATCACCAGTTGAATACAGAAACATTCCGTTAAATACAAGGGTTTAAAGTTTAATGTATGTGCAATAAAATAGTAAGTGAGTATTCAACCCAAGAATTTACGTTTACTGGTCTGCAGTGAATTATTTTAATAATCAGTCGTAAGCTATTGTTATTCTTGGCATCCAGTGTAAATCTGTAAACAGAATATACAAACTTCAATAGTGAATGTGGCATTTCAAGGACAAACAAGAATACACCATGAGCAATGGTTCTTGCAGAATAAATACTGCCGGACAACTCCGAACTCAGAAGTTGAAATGACAAAGCATAACAAGCAACAGAACTTGAAAGACAATAACAACACTTGATGTACGTTTTAAATTTGTTGTTTTCTATCTGCCTTTAACAGTCAAGCGCTTTGTTACATTATCAATCGCCATAATTTCCAAGTTTCCCACAGTCTTTCATCTATCAAGTCTCACGTCTCGTGGTGGTTACTCGTTTGTTTTTTCAATTTTTCATGTATCACTCTCTCTGCGTACGATACCGATACATTTCAAACAATTTTACCTAACTAGTCAGAAAGCTTATCCCAGTGCAATACACGAATAATCAAACATTGCCATGCAATTTTTGTTAATGTTCAGTATATATTTCCAAGAGATAACAAAGATACCATCATTGGAACGATGGGAACGAAGCTGTTTGGTTCATTCCAATAGGGTCACAAACATTGTTTAACCCTTTACCTAACGAAATGGCTAAATCGGCCCGAGTAATATTGAAATTCAGCAATTGAAAAAATATTAATTTTTAGAAAATTACAACAAAACTATATCATGTGACTCCTCGTCGAGCTCGTTCCAATGAGGGGTCACATGGTATGGTTTTGTTGAAATATTTTTTAAAATTTTGATAACAAAATATTTAAAATCATAAATTTTGATATCATCTGCGTTATTAAAGGGTTAAAAAGCCAATATTTTAGGTTTTTAAGAGAAAAATCCTCTTAAAAGTATTGCCTGCAATTTATGGTAGGTTAACCCCATAGGGCCTCAAATTATTTTTTGACAATTACCAGAGGGCGTGGTGGGTCAATTGGTGCAGGCTGCAAGCCGAGAGGTCCTCGGTTCGAATCCCACTTGCGGCAACCGCGTTATGTCCTTGGGCAAGACACTTCACCCCCACTGCCCGCGTGGGGGCACGGTGACGCTGTGTACTAAGGCGTACTGCACGTCGATGGTGCACATGTCTTCAACCAATACTAACCCTGCTTGTGTGGAGTTGATATGTTGGGGAGCTGACAGTTGCTCGCCGTTGCTCGGTGGTTCTCTCCGGGTACTCCGGCTTCCTCCACCCGTAAAACTGTTACGGTCATGGCTAGCCATTGTGCAGAAATATGTGGCCCTCAACACCAATAAATAAATAAATAAATAAATAAATAAATAAATAAATTGACAATTACCACAGTATGTACATGTACACAGATGCAGGTGACTGAACGGTGTTTCCACATCATTGCTGGCTGCCTGTACAGGCAGCCAACAATGATCTAAAAACATTGCCAACATAAATACAGCCTACCGTTTTAGTTCTCATGGAAGAATACATTTGAAGACAACTTTTGCAAAGCAGTACAAAAGATCCATTTTGTGGTTGTATGGAGACTTGGGGGTTAAGATGTAAGCAAGCTTTGAAGAATATGACACGCCTCGTGGTGGTTACTCTCTTGTTTTTGAAGTGTCACTCTCTCTGCTCACGATACTGATTTTTCATTTGTATGAATATGACATTTTAAGTGTTAAACAGTCAAACACCATAGACTATATGTCTACTTTTGTTCTACATGTATTATATAAACATCGTACAGCAAATTACATATATGAATATCATCATTGTCCCTCCATAGAAATTATAAAATGACTTGATACAAGTAATTATACTTTCTATGTAACATAATTAATCCTGGTATCTGATCATAATGAATGGCTTCATAGTAAGGTTACTTAGAACATGGTATTCATAACAACTACCTCTTCTGAGTATTTAGTTGAAAATAATATTAGCCGTTATTCAACCCTTTGCGGTGAGACACAGATCTATTTAAAACTCAAGATTTAAGATCAAGTCAGGTGATGAGTGGCTGAGAAGGACACGAGGGACAGGCGTTTCACCGCCAGAAAGTGTGTTGGAAATGTAGTGTTATGTCGGGTCTCCGCATCTCCTTTCGAGTACATCTTGGTGATTTCCGACTAAAAAAAAACATTTCTAATCGTTAGAGTAAACAGCTCTGCAGCTTTGGGGTGACTATTTCTAAAAGGTTTCTGGCATGCAAGAAAGGTATCTCGTATTAACCTTCTGCACACTAATATGGAAATAGCAAAATTTTAAGCTGCACTTTTTTTCCCATAATGCAACTAGGAATTTAACTAATTCAGTTTCGTTTGACAGGGTTCATTGTGCTCTGTTGAAAACTATTGACTTGGTTAAATTAGTTTCATTATGGGAGTTATTTGCTGCTTGAGATTTCCATATATTTACACCAGTCTGCAGGGGGTTAAACGTGTGGACCCGGTAGGCCGATTTTCCGGCCCATGGAACATGGTGCGTCATTGAGCAGGATGGCTGCTGAGTGCATAAATGTGTGGGGTAGGCTAATCAATATTTTCAACGTGCAGCCCAAAGGCTGCACGTTGAAAATATTAATGGGGCTATCCCCAAATAAAGAATATAGACTTATAACTGTGGTCATCGGACTGACATGGAAGATACCACCAGGGTTCAAATGATTAATATGGGGGTAGAAACTGTAAAATATTCCGAACAAATTAGCGATGCAAAGCATGGCCACTTGCTAACTTTTGCCAATTTCTGTCTATCTGTCGAAACCTTCATGTTTTCGATCTCTCATCAATTAAAACTATCAACCTCACTGGAGGTAATGATGTTTTGTTCTTTTTCTGTTTTTGCTGTTGTTAGGTTGATCGGTGTCTTACATTTTTTCTATATGGAAAGGGCTATAAAGCCTGGGAATAGGACAATAAATACTCCTGGAATGACACCGGTAGACGACGCATTTATAGTCGAGGTGTGACGAAGTCAAACTCGACTTATAGTTTGATGAATGGCGGGCGGGCGGGTAGGCGGGCGGGCGGGCGTATTGGGCTCGTTGGGCGGGCTACGTACACAATTGGTTTCCGGACGATAACCTGATAATGGTTCGACCCACGTTCATGATACTTCATAGGTAGGTTGGTCTCGGTGAGGGGAAGATCGAAGCACCCCATTTATTTTGGACTCGCTGGGTCAACGGTCAAGGTCACAGTGGCCTTGAACATACTAAATCGTAAACAATTGGTTTCCGGATGCTAACTTGACTATGGATGAACCCACATTCATGAAACGTCATATGTATGTTGGCCTTGGTAAGAGAAAGAACCCTCTTTATTTTGGACTCACTAGGTCAAAGGTCAAGGTCGCAGTGACCCTGAACATCGTAATCAAAACAATTTGTTTCCGGACGATAACTTGATAATGGTTTGACCCACATTCATGAAACTTCATAGGTAGGTTGGCCTTGGTGAGAGGAAGAACTTTTTCTCTATATTGGATGCGCTAGGCCAAAGGTCAAGGTCAAGGTCATAGAGACCCTGAACATAGTGAATCGTAAACAACTGGTTTCCTGACGATAACTTGATAATGATTAAAACCCACTTTTGTGCTGTCACAACTCGACATTGGTTCGGTGATCCTATCGGCATTTTCTCAAAATAATTGTCCGACGTTCGAGGTAAGCTTCAACGATGCAGTGAGCTTAACCGTGGCTCAGAGATAGGGTATGGTTTGGATTGATAGTTTCGAAAATTATTTCTCTCGGTAATGTTCAGCATCGCTGGGGATTTATGCGCGGATGTTTATTTTAGGGCAACAAGCCTTAAATTTTAAATGCACATATATTGTCACTTTCAAGCTCTTTATCCCATCAATGAGAGCAAATTCAGCAAAAAGATATTATGAAAAAAAGTCTTTTTACACAAAGCATATAACCCTTTGAACCCTGGTGGTATCTTCCATATTAGTTCAATGACAGCAACTGAAAGAGTCCGTGTTCATTATTTAGGGGTAGACCAATTAATATTTTCAACGTGCAGCCTTGGGGCTGCACGTTGAAAATATTGATTGGTCTACCCCACACATTTACTGAACAGCCTCCTATATAATTACGTTATGGCGTATCATAGTCCTGGCCGGAAAAACGGCCGCTACGTTTCAAAGGCTAAATGGCTCTATCAATTAAACAATATTTGTCCTAAATTTCGCGAGTACTGTTTCATTGACGAAAGTTCGTCGGATAGAGCATATAATTATAAAACCAACAAACTTGCGTTTTTTACAAGCAGCATATCTATGTCATAAAGAATTCGAACGATTACTTATATCTTAGCCTGAGTCTGACTTCTGTTTTTTTCTTTCTGCAAATTCAAGTTATCAGACAGTACACATTCCAAAACTGAGACGTTATGTACAACCTTAGGTTTTTTCTAGCTCCCATACTAATTTGCGGCATGTATGTCGACAAAATATTTAGAAACACAGAGCAAATATAATAGTCATTGTTTGCTTTTGTTTATTTTCATAATGTTCGACGAAATTGAGTTGTTCGATTTTTTTAGCAAGCTTATTAATGCAGTGCAGCTCTCTCCTGAAATGTAGTTCGCGTCTCACGCTCATCTCATCTTCGCACGAAACTAAAACATGAGCTAATACAGTACATCCGCCGTGGACTGGTCGTAATCCACGCATGAGCAGTTATGTCCACGCATGCGTTTACCAATCAATAAAAATCATTATTTCAAAATGAAACAAAATACTGTATTTTGATTGGCTGAGAGGTACAGGTGTAACTTTCAATCCACAGTGGCTTTTTTTTACACCGTAGTTAACCACGGCGGTATAAAAACAAGAATATACAATAGCAGGCTATATGTCTAAAAAAACAGTACCCATTTTTAATTGTTAATTCATACCTTCTGCTCGACTATGTTACAACAAAAATAAAAACACAGGAAATTTAAGATTTATGTGCAATAAAATATTACAGCTATGGATGGCATTGGAACTGGCTCATTGAGCCAGTTCCAATGACATCCATATTTGTCTGGTTTTATTTATTAAGAAACTTACAAAGTACAAATTTTCTGTCAGTTTTTGCCAACAATGTAGGTTAAAGTATTAAGTACACCAAAATTCTTGGAAATAAATTTGAGTCAGAAATTTACACCGGTTTGGGAACTCATACACCCTTCGGCTTCGCCTCATGTGTATGAGTTCCCAAACCGGTGTAAATTCCCATACACCCTGGAAAACACAAGGATAACTAATATCATCAGCAAAATTTTAATTAATGAAGCACCGGCTTGTACCCGTGCTTAATTAGTTAAATTTTTAATGATCATTCCTATAATTACTGTTTGGAATCTATTTCTATTGCTTCCGTGGAACTATTGCCCACCCGTGGAAAGTGACCGAACCACGGCGACCGTACTGTAACTGGCATAAAAAAGTCGTGCCAATAATGAGTGAAAAGAGCTTTTCAAAATTATCACCCTCGTCGGGTTTTACGTCTACATCCATTACGGAAGATGACAAGTTTCGCCTGGAGACAGTCAGTAAATAGGAAATGCAGAGTGATATATATATATAAAGTTTTTGTGTGTGTGTGTTAAGCCCAAGAGCTCTATGAGGATTTTCGGCTTTAAACTACATTTATTATTATTATTATCATTAAGTTTATTTCATATTTCATGAGAAAAAAGCATACAATTGTGAATGTCACCTGAACAAGCACCAAGAACTTCTTTACACCCACCTTTCTGTAATTGTTTACAGTTTAATATAGATAAGCAAGATCATTAAAATCATATATAATGATTTTACGGGATGTTTTTACGTTGGTGACAATTACTTGCCCCCTTCTCGTCTAGCTTATGAACGTGCCGGTGGATCACTCGCCCTAATTTAGAGAAGCCATCAGTGCTATTTTACACATTTTAGAACCTTCTGCACATGAGAGGTTGTGCTCCCTATACTTTCCTGCGTGAGATATGGTTCAAGGAATAACGTACTCGCCGTGTTATAGGTACTGTAAAAAGCTGCCGTTAAACTAACTGTAGATGTCCTGGAAGCCAATTGTCGTTACGTCTATCCTAACTTTTATGGTAATAGTTGTAACAGCTCAAAATTTTACCTAATGAAAACTAATAGAAGGGTGCAGATACCGTGGAGCAAAGTCTTCTTTTCAAACGAACGCATTCAACTCATTAACCCTTTGAACTCTAGTGGCATCGTCCATGACAGTTCAATGGAAGCACTTGGAAGAGTCCATATTCATCATTTGGGGTAGACCAATCAATATTTTCAACGTGCAGCCTTAGGGCTGCACGTTGAAAATATTGATTGGTCTTTCGCACGCATTTACTGAACAGCCATTCTATTTAATGATGTTATGGCGTAGCATGTTCCTGGCCGGAAAAAGGGCCGCTAGGATTCAGAGGGTTCAGTTTTGCTTTTGCAAAACAGCTTCGTCCTTGACTAAAGATCCCTTGCTTTAGGAGACTCAGTTTTTAGGGTCGACCTATTAATATCATTAACCTGCAGGCGTATGGCTGCATATTAAAGATAATAACTGGCCTGCTCTCTGTGACAAACCAACGGCCGTCTCGTCTCGTGCAGTGAGGTGAAAGAAAATATAAGGTCCTCAGTTTCTGCTCAGGGTCGAACAAAACAAGTTCTGGATTGCCAAACGTATTTAAATACGACATTGTACTGTAATGTTGGATTGCTGGTACTTTCATTGTATTTGTTACGGTAATTTTTTTACAGCGTGTCTTTCCCGAATTGTTTAAAAGATTACCTGACAGTTACTTAATGGTAACACATTATCCTTTGCGCCCTGGTGGTATATTCTATTCCAGTTCAGAGCTATCAACTGGTGTAATCTATATCTGTTACTTGGTGGGGGGGGGGGGGGGTGGGGGGGGGGGGGGTCTTTGGGCTGCACGTTAAACATCTTGATTGTTCTACCCACCAGCTATCTACTTTATGAATTAGGTCGTATGTATCACGATCCTGGGCTGAGAAAGCGGCCTTTCGAGTTCAAAAGGTAGAGAAATACTGATTCTAATTCTACGTCAGAAGGAACCAAATTTTTAAAAACGAGCGCAACAACTTTGCACAGTACTTTAGGGAGCGGGTAGCACAGAACATTTTTAGCTCAACTTTGGCAAAGCCAAATTTGAGGTATTGCCATGGCCCGTCGTCCGTCCGTCCGTCCGTCCGTCCCGCCGTACACACGGCTCGGGCTAGAGGCGTTATTTATGAACCGATCTTTTCGAAACTTCTTGGGTACCTTTGTTGTTACCGTGAGACGAGAACGAGTGTTTTGGGGTCCGGTCCGAAATTTAAGATGGCCGCTGGCAGCCATTTTGTACCAAAGGTGCAATCAGATTTTTGCGCAGAACTTCCATATGAAAGTTCCGATTTGAATATTTTTTACGTATGAATGTTTAGTACCATGGGATACATCACATATAATACGGGTTTTTTTCTCGTGCGCAAATTATGCAAATTAGACTAACTTTGATTTATTTAGTGTTACTTTCAGAACTGTAAGTGCAAATGCCAATACGGCTCGGGCTAGAGGCCGTATTTATGAACCGATCTTTACGAAACTTCTTGGGTACCTTTGCTATCACCGTGAGACGAGAACGAGTGTTTTTGGGTCCGGTCCGAAATTTAAGACGGCCGCTGGCAGCCATTTTGTACCAAAATTAGGTACAAGCAGATTTTTGCGCAGAACTTCCATATGGAAGTTCCGATTTGAATATTTTTTTCGTATGAATGTTTAGTACCATGGCATACATCACATATAATATGGGTTTTTTTCTTGTGCGCAAATTATGCAAATTAGACTAACTTTGATTTATTTAGTGTTACTTTCAGCACTGTAAGTGCAAATGCCAATACCGCTCGGGCTAGAGGCCGTATTTATAAACCGATCTTTACGAAACTTATTGGATACCTTTGTTATCACCGTGGGACGTGAACGAGTGTTTTGGGGTGCGATTCAAAATTCAAGATGGTCGCCAGAAAACTTTTTGTACCAAAATTAGTGCAATCAGTTTTTTTTGTACAGAACTTCTGAATGAAAGTTCTGATTTGAATAAATTTTTGTAGGGATATTTGTTAACATGGAATACATCACATATATAATACAGGGTTTTTTTCTCGTGCTGAAATTATGCAAATTAGATGAACTTTGATTTGTTTAGTGCTACTTATACACAGTAAGTGCACGTGTCAATACGGCTCGGGATAGAGTGTGTATTTATGAACTGATCTTCACGAAACTTCTTGGGGTACCTTTGTTATCACCTTGTGACAGGAACGGGTGTTTTTGGGTGCCTTTGTTATCACTTTTCTATGAGAACAAATATTTTTGGGTTCAGTCAGACCCACTCTGGCAGTCAAAGATTTCTTTTCTAGTTTAGCATCTAACTGTCGCCCACCTTTACAATACTTTACCTACACATTTGTTACCGGCTATGGTCAGCATTTAAGTACAGACCGTTACAATACTTTACATGTACCTTTGTTATCAGGTAATTACCTAGATGTTTGTCATTGCTGTGTCACATACTATACATGTACATGTCTTAAACAAGTTGAGCTACAGTGTCATTGACACTTTCATTTTCATTTCTCTTGACATTAACATAAGTATGTTATTATGCCTCCGACCTCCGAAGGAGGTTTCTGTGGACATTTTATCGAGGTCTCGATCTGTATGTCCGTACTCTCCTACTTCCCTTCTAACATTTTGCATTATAAACCTAGTAAATAGTTGTCAGATTTTGACGTCCTTTGATATGCTGAGAGACCAGCATGGGGAAAGGATATTCCTATATTGCAGATTTTGTCATCATATTATTACCAGAGTTACGGCCCTTGTTACACTTAGAAACGTAACCGTACAAACGTTTTGCATTATAACTCAATTACCGGTCGCTGAGAGACCAATATGGGGAAAGGATATTCGTACATTGCGGATGTTGTCAGCGTATTCTTATCAGAGTTATTGCTCTTGTTACAAGTGGAAATATAACCGCACAAACGCTTTGCATTATAACTCAAGTACCGGTAGTTGCATTACATAGTGTGGGTTTTGTCCACGCATTCTGACCAAACTTATGGCCCTTGCCACACTTAGAAAAGTGCCCGTAAGAACGTTTTGCATTATAATTCAAGTAGCAGTTGTCGGATGTTGATGCCCTTTGGTATGGCGAGGGAACAGCAAGGGGAAAATGATAGGCACATATTGCGCGTTTGTCCATGTATTCTCACCAGAGTTATGGTCCTGGTTAGACTTAAAACATTGTCCGTTCGAATGTTTTTCATTGTAATTCATCAGTTAAATTTGACCTCGTTGTTCTTTCTGGGCCCGTAATTTGATTGGTTGAGAGGGGTCGGCTCCGTGCTCTAATCTCAGGTAAATTATATCTTTCATGCTCTAATTGCCGGAAGCTGGTCAATTACAACATGTCTGTATCCACGCTATGCGCGAGCAAATCTCTCAACCGCTCCTATCACAGATCGAACACAGCTCGGAGTCGTTTTCAATGGCAACGGTTGTTATCATCCGTGCTTTGAAGTTCACCTTGTAAGTTCGATCAAGGCAAAAGACCGAGATAGATAGTGACATTTTTTAATTGTTTTTTTCGTAAAATAAAACGGGTTTGGAGATTTTTTAACTTCTAACGATGACAGGAATTACTACGGCAGAGTGGAAGCGACACTCTATGTTTTCCTACTATCTTGTTTAAACGAGATAGTTAGGTTGTTTAAACGAGATAGCTAAGTCGTTTAAACGACTTAGCTATCTCGTTTAAACAACATAATTATCTCGTTTAAACAAGATAGTAGGAAAACATAGAGTGTCGCTTCCACGAGATAGCTAAGTCGTTTAAACGACTTAGCTATCTCGTTTAAACAACTTAACTATCTCGTTTAAACAAGATAGTGGGAAAACATAGAGTGTCGTTTCCACGCTGCCGTAAATTACAATGGAGATAAACGTTTCTTGTTTCGTTAGACATTCGGGAATGTGGCTGTGGAAAACCATTTGTATTTGTTAACTCGCTCCTTTGGGGTTCGTTAACAAATGGTTTTCCATAGTCAAATTCCCAAATGTCTAACTCAACAAGAGGCTTTTATCTCCTAATAGGGAGCGCGGTGGCTCAGTAGGTAGAGGTGCAGGCTGCAAGCCGAGAGGTCCTCGGTTCGAATCCCACCTGCGGCAACCGCGTTGTGTCCTTGGGCAAGACACTTCATCTCTATTGCCCGCGTGGGGGCACGATGACGCCGTGTACTAAGGCGTACTGGACATCGATGGTACGCATGTCTTCAACCAATCTAACCCTGTCTGTGCTGCAGTGCGGAGTTCCGATGTTGGGGAGCTGGCAGCTGCTCGTCGTTGCTCGGTGGTTCTCTCCGGGTACTCCGGCTTCCTCCACCCGTAAAACTGCCACGGTTATGATTAGCCATTGTGCATAAATATGTGACCTTAAACATCAATAAATAAATAAATAATCTCCTAATTACATGTCAGGTACCGGTTGTCGGATATAAACAAAACATGTTTTATTTGGGGGGGTTTCTGGTAGAAGCACATATGGTAAACCCTTAAGTATTCTGTGTGGTTGTATCACTTCTTACCATGTCACACGTTCCAAGGCAAAAGAGACTGTGAATTATACCTTGAATAGTTGGCAATACTTGCTTGTATTCTACGTTAGAGTGCCATGCATTGCGAGAGTAATGCATCACTATCCAAACACGGCGGGTGGGATTTTTCACCAGATGAATATTTTACAAATTCCGGAAACAAAACGCAAAAAGTGCTAGCAAACTAGCAAAACGTATACTGAGATATCGTGGAGTTGCATGCGTTTGTTTTCTTGAATAGTGTTGGGTTACAGATAGAACATGTACTCTCACCAAATGTGGTAGTAGTCCACCCCTTTTCTGTCCATGCATGTTAGTACCTGAGGCGTAAATCACGAGGAGTGCCATACTTTTCCCCTGTTTATGTTTTCACGTCGGGTGGAGTTCTATTGTAGCTGAACCATGTAGTACGAGATGCCTTGATTAATTATACATAAATGAATTTGCATAGTCATAAACCTGTCACAGATGGTTGCAACTAGATGATATTGTAGGCGATAAAGCCCGAAAACTTTACAATAGGATTTCCAATATTACTGATACATTTGTCTTAAACCCAAATACACTGAACGACACGTGTGTCAATGGGTTAATCGATATGACACGAGTGCGAGCGCAGAAGGATAGAGCGAGAGGCCGCAGGCCTCTCGCTCTATCCTTCTGCGCAGGCCTCTCGCTCTGTCCTTCTGCGCCCGCACTCGTGTCATATCGATTAACCCATTCACATGCGTGTGTCGTTCTGTGTTTATTACACGCCTTCACGTCTACAAAAACAATTATTAGAAGGACACTAGCAATTTATTTGACAACTTTCATCACACAGAACACATTTTGTCGACAACCAAATTTGTGAGGGGAACCCGTGTTACCATTTCCTCCCGCGAGTTCCAATGTGTTCTATGAGTTCCAATGTGTTTTGTGTGCTTCCTGGCACATAGAACACATTGGCTGGAACTCAGGGGTCGATTTTCAGCTAACGCTAGCGATTCAAAATGTAATTGCGTTGCACGATTTGTAGCAAATCCAGTGAAATTTCGCTTCTATTTAAAAATAGTCCGTCAACGATTTCCGTTCCGCACATATGTGCGGAACAGCTTTTCATTTTACGCATGGTTTAGTTTTGCTGTAGATGAGAATTTCATAGAACAGGCGTGTAATAAAGTATTCTTCTGCACTTCTGTGTGAAGGTCAGAGCACGCGTCTCCTTTTCTATCAGAAATAAAGACGAGTTGAAGACGAGCCTTTGTTTCTGATGGGAAAGAAAACACGTGCTCTGGCCGACTTGGTGCACAAGGGCTATTGCGTGTAAAACAATACGTCTTTGTTATCCGAGGGATGACGACACGGTATACGCTATAAGTTATGCGCCCGTTCTCTTCGAAAATAAGAGAAGGGAATGAGCGAAAGATTTGTGCTTCAAGGACATTTACTATAGACAATCTCAGAAGGTTCAAATGCGCTTTTGTAACCGCATCAATTTACAATAGGAATTCCATTATTAAAGGTACATTTACCTTAGACCCAGCATACATGCCTACTTCTATGGAAAGGTGCTATGGAAAATTATATTGGGTCAACAGGCCCTTTTTTGACGAACCTAGGAAAAGAATTATCACCAGACATTCCACTGAAGTACAAATCTTTTGTTCAGCCCGGGGCAACTACTATAAAACTTTTACAATTGTATTTTCTAGAAATGTATTTTCTTCCTGACTAAAATGAGTCATTACCTGTTTAAAAGATGTGGCAATGTTTCATAACTAGAAAATACAATTCAAGAAAATACAATTGTAAAAGTGTTATAGTCAGGCCTGAAAATAAGCAGTCTGACATTTGCAAAATGAGGTCCCCAGAGAGTGAATTTGGTGATGCTATCCCATACAGTGGGCCAATTTCACCTCTGGGTACCACTTTCTGTTTAGTTTTGAGACCCTGATTCAGATTGAGGTTCACAGAAGGTAAATTTAGTGATGCTACCCTGCTGTGCAGGGTAGCATCACTAAGTTCACCTTCTGGGGACCTCATTTTGCAGATGACAGTCTGCTTATTTTCTGGCTTGTTTATAGTATTCGCCCCTGTTCACTTATTTTCGAAGAGACCCGGATGAGAATATAGCGAACATCGTGTTTTCATCAAGCTGAGAACAAAGGCATGTTGTTTTAAATACAAAAGCCCTTTGTGCTCCAAGTCGGCCAGAATGCGTGTTTTCTTTTCCATCAGAAGTAAAGGATCTCATTCAACTCGCCTCCGTTTCTCTTAAAAAAGAAAACGTGAGCTCTAACCTTCACATGGGGCCAAAAGGCGTCAAAGTGGCCCTCATAACTACTTAAGGCATCACCTGTTACTATTATTTATTTACTGGTGTTTAAGGCCACATACTTATGCACAGTGACTAATCGTGACCGTGACAGTTTTACGGGTGGAGGAAGTCGGAGTACCCGAAGAGAACACCGAGAACCGACGAGCAACTGTCAGCTCCTCAATATTCTAACTCTGTTTAAGCTCCGCTCCAGCAGGGTTACAGCGGTTGAAGACATGTGCACCATCGACGTGCAGTACGCCTTAGTGCACGGCGTCATCGTACCCCTATGTAGGCAACCGGGATAAAGTGCCTTGCCCAAGGACACAACGAGGGTCGTCCCGGACGTGGATCGAACTCGGGACCTCTAGCATTGAAGTCCAACAGTCTACCACTGAGCCACCGCTCTCCCATCACCTGTTACAAGCATTACCCTACTCTATATACGTGTCAGGGCTTGAGTAGCTCGTAATGGTAGCTAATAATTAATCTTTATGTCAGCAAGTAACTAATCATTTTGCATAATCATTATGTAATTTTCAGAACAGCTCTACAAGAATTCATGCAGTATGCGCTCCCAGTAATGTATCCACTTGTGGCTGGTGGTGCACTAAATATATATTTCATCGACTTTTTTAAGTTGAGCATATCATATACCCAATAAATAACTGAATATAAATTGAATTTAATTTATCCTTCCCTTTCTATAATCAGTGTGAATTTTATGTTTGGAATGTGAATGGAAAATGCTTTTCGACAGCTTGGAACTTTTACGCCGATAACACGTTCAAGTACATATCGTTTATCTATATATTAAATCCTCTTTATAAACTTACTAGATATGTAAATTTATGTTTTGCGTTGGTTTAAATTTTTTAATAATTACTGATAGAATCCAGAAACCATTTCAGGACAGTTACCTGGCATATGTTCTTTCTATATGCCGCCAATTATCCCCAGAGTTTGTAACCAACAAACCGAATTCGTGTATAGCATTCATTTATAAATTATCAGAGATATAGCGAAAATTACCGATTCAGGGATGTATAAAGCTGATTTGTCTCGACTGTGATGGCCCAAACGACGATTAACTAATATTACAACTCCATCATCAAGGCACGCCTTGATGATGTAGTTGGAATGTTAGTCTGTTGTGATTATAGTTATAAAAATTCCATAGACCTCTTGGAAATGTATTAGAGAATAAATAATTGTAAAATAAATAAAATACAGTTGAAACTAGAAGTCCTGTCACGAACTGTGTGCTTATCTAGGCTTAATTGCGCGTAGGAATTGCGCGCAATTGCCATATCGAATGGCATCCAAAGCACGGCAGGTTTCCCTGGTTACTCATCGCAAAAACAGGCAATGTTTCTGCCAATGGACCCCCGGGTTACCCGGAGGTCCATTGGCTGAAACATTGCTTGTGCACATGTCATACGTACAGAATTTGATGGCCTCACGACGGCCATAACGCGTAGATTAACCCGCAGATCGACTTGCTATTTGTGCGCATTTTATGACAGGACTTCTAGTTTTAACTGTAGACATCTAGTAGTTGTGACGCAAATTCTTGATTAATTAACTCGTGCCGTGCCGGAACGTCAAATTGGATATACTGGCTCACCGACAACCCTATTTATTTATTTATTTATTTATTTATTTATTTATTTATTTATTTATAGGAGTTTAAAGACACTTTCGACAGCCAGCGTCACCTCATGTCGGAGAGTTTTACAGGCGAAGGAAGCCGAAGTACCCTCGAGAGAATCATCGAGCAACGGCGAGCAACTGTCAGACTCCCCAACGTACTAACTCCACACAAGCAGGGTTAGCATTGGTTGAAGACAAGTGTCCCATCGACATGCAGTACGCCTTAGTACACAGCGCCACAGTTCCCCCATGTTGGCAATCGGGATTAAGTGCCTTGCCCAAGGACACAACGCAGTTACCCCTGGCGGAAATCGAACAGTGCACGTCTCGGTTTGAAGTTCAATGACGTAACCACTGAGCCACCACGCCCACGAATCGGTTACTACAGGTCGCCTTTTTGAATTATCGACTGTGTGTGTGTCCAATTATCAAATCTAGTTTATTAACCCTTCACCTAACATGAAAAGCAGACGACACTTACAAAAAAAAGTCTTGACTAACTAATTTTTCTCATTTTTCGTCTCAAAAACATAGGTTATGACCCCTCATTGGAACGAGCTCGACGAGCTCGTTCCAACAAGGGGTCATAACCTATGTTTTTGAGACAAAAAATGAAAAAAAGGAAAATTAATTGGCGATTTTTTAGAATAGCGCTAGCCGGTTTTGGCCGTTATGTTGTAAAGGGTGAAGAGAGTACATGATAGCGAATAAGAGAGGATTGATTATCGTTGACGTCAATACTGACCAAAATTTTTAAAATTTGGAAAATTATTTTGAGGGGTGTCACTCGCACCCTGAATCCCCTAGAAACGAGATTGATATAAACGTGCAGCTCTTCAGACACCAGAGTATTTCGAATCTCTCTCCTCCAAAATGAACGAAATATGTGATTTCGTTGAGTTCAGTTTTGCAAAAACGTTTAAAAGGTGAGAATAATTTAATAGAAATTGGTCAGATGGGGTGCGGTGGCGCTGTATACTCAAGCGTACTGCATGTTGATGCTGCACTTGTCTCTAACCAATTTTGTTTTTTTTTTGTTTTGTTTTTTTCTTTAGTTGGGTTTGACGACATATTAACAGCCAGGGTCATATCATGTCGGTGACAGTTTTACGGGTGGAGGAAGCCGAAGTACCTGGAGAGAACCACCAAGCAACGACGAGCAGCTGCCAGCTCTCCAACGTCGTAACTCTGAACTCTGCACCGCGGCACAGGCAGGGTTAGATTGGTTGAAGACATGCGCACCATCGACGTGCAGTACGCCTTAGTGCACAGCGTCATCGTGCCCCCATGTAGGCAATCGGGGCCCAAGGACACAACGCGGGAGCACGAATCAGTCGCTGAAATGGTCACCCATCCAACCACTAACCGCGCTCGACGTTGCTTAACTTCGGTGATCTGACGAGAACCGGTTACCGCGACGCCACCCCCCCCCCCCCCCCCTCCAACCAATGCTAACCCTGCTTGTGTGAAGTTTCTCGGTGGTTCTCTCCGTGTACTCCACCTTCCTTCACCCGTTCTAATGTCCGACATGAGGTGACCCTGGCTATCGAAAGTGTCCTTAAAACCTAATAAATAAATAAATAAATAAATAAATGGTGAGAAATATATGATTTTGTTCTGTTCAGTTTTGCAATACGTTTATATGGTGAGAGGCATCGTTCGCGTTGCGAACACTATCAACACCCAGATGTGTTGAAAGCCGTATTTCCAGTCGTAGAATATATTAACGATAGCGATCAATTACTGAGCTTTGTCATTGATTAAATTACAGTATAGCAGAATGACTGGTGTTGTCAATTTATATATGTCACTTCCGCATCTGATCTTGGATCGTTTGATAGCTTCACGTTGAAACCCATCCGTCCTGGCAAATTTCTTAGTGGTTTGTAATCTCGTTTGTAACGGAACTGCTGAGAACGAGCAATTTGTTTCATCACTTGATTGGTTTGAACGGGAAAGACCTGGCGCTATTTCTGGTCGTTAATATCCCGAAAGACTGCGTTCCGAAATCTATCCATTTCTTGAGTGAGATAGTACGGCTAATCCCTAATTCTCGTCAGATATGGGTAGTGGAACAAGTTTGTAGCCTGGAAATGGATACAATATGGGTAATGCCTCCCCCTCCTCCCCCCATCCCCCAAAGAAAACAATTCTAAAAAGTCCACTTATGATAAACATAAGTTCAAACTTCGACCCGAAGGTCGTGATATGATTTTTTGGTGTACCGCACCAAACAATTATAGCAATTACAGTACATGGATCACCCGCAGAGTGGAGATACCACCCAAGTAATAATTGAAAATTTGTTGCAAAGCATAACAAGCACAAGCAAGGTTTCAGCCAATGGACCTCCGGGTTCGACCCGGAGGTCCATTGGCTGAAACATTGCTTGTGATTTTTGTCGACATGTACAAAATTTGAAAGTTATAGCTTAGGTGATATCTCCACTTCGCAGGTGAATTAGTTAAATCCACTCTCCACGTACTGTATATTGCAGCCTTTGGAGCCAAGTTTGGACTAAGTAAACATAAGTTCCCCTTACCGTGCTGTAAAAAAACAGCTCAATTTTATTTCGATCAACACAATTTACTCATTTAATCTCATGAGCCCGTTTTTCCGGGCCAGGTACATGATACGTCATGATAACATTAATTTGGAAGGATGCTAAGTGATTGTGTGGGGTAGATCAATCAATTTTTTGAACGTGCAGCCCCAAGGCTGCAGGTTCAAAATAATAATTGGTCTACCCCAAATAATGAATATGGACTCTTCCAATTGCTGTCATTGAACTGACATGGAAGATACCACCATGGTTCAGAAGTTAAATTACCTAAAAAGAGACTGGGGCTACAGATTCACCCTCACAGGCGTGGAATTTCAAATCATTTCTTAGGGGAGATCTCCATGACACCCACCGCTGAGAGGTGACGCCCCTCTAGTGTTCTCCAAGGCTTTTGACAGTGACAGTCGCGGATGACCATTAGCCATCGAGGGCGCCATAAAATCCAAAATTATTTCCCGCCCTCAAAAATCCATAATGTGAATTTGACCGACAGTTCGTCCCCTGAGTTGCAATGTGTTCTATGTGCCTACTGGCACATAGAACACATTGGAACTCGGGGGACGAGTTCTAAAGCACGTATACCTGGAACCAGTGCTTTTAATATTGCTTTTTGACAGGCGTTTAACTGGTAGAGTGCTAAATTATTTTTGGTCCTTAAAATTTCTATGTGCATCTCTGCCTTGTTACAAGTTATGGGAGAGTGCCAATAGGCCCTCTCCCATAAATTGTCACAGAGCAAATCCTAACAGATAAAATTATATCACTTCAAGGATAATATGAAGCACATCCACAGAACATTATGCCTTTAAATTGTGGTACCTTCACTTTAGAAAAAGCCCAATTCACAGAACATAAAACCTTTAAATTGTGGTACCTTCACTTTAGAAAAAGCCCACTCCACAGAACATTAAGCCTTTAAATTGTGGTATCTTCACTTTAGAAAAAGCCCAATCCACAGAACATAAAGCCTTTAAATTGTGGTACCTTCACTTTAGAAAAAGCCCAAATATGGGCTTCCAGCACTCTACCAGTTAATAAGATAAGAAGTCTATGTGGACTCTGCAATGGTCCAAATTAGCAATGGCTATCGGCCGGCAATTCAGTGGTAAATGTCGTGGATTCGTTCTTTTGAAGAGCAGGTTCCTGTATCGCTACAAATTTCTGTCTTGGCCGTTTGATTGAGGCGTGTCTCATTTTGGGTTTAGCGTGACTGTTGATGAGCAGGGTTCAATACTATAAAACATTTACAGATGTATTTTTCAGAATTGTATTTTTTCATGTGAATATAAATGATCGAACTGACTTATTAGTGCTTTAAAAGACAGTAAATCGTCACGACGTTTAAAACACTATTATTACTACTTTAGCGTGTGTTCTCTAGTATATTAACACAATTTTAACACGTCTAGTTATTGTCAATTATTACCACTTTAGCGTGCGTTCTCCAGTATATTAACACAATTTTACCTTTACAGTAAAAGTGCATAATGCACAGATTCAAACCGGAAGTTGTGTGTTAACGTGGTTAACAGACCACTTCTGGCTAAATGCTTCGTTAACAGCCCGGCTCCGGTTACAGTTTATGTAATCCGTCATACCAAACACGCCACTGGTTCCGAGATGATGAAACGCGCCTAACTGCAATGAATGTTAAAAAACACGTGAAATTTGTGTGATTTCCCCATTACTTCGGTGACGAAGCATTCGAATTGTCAAGGTGAGTGTTATTAATTCATTACGGTAGGTTTTTGTTAGATTTACGGTTAAGTCGTTACGGTTTATTACCGGCCCGTCAGGAATGATTAACAGCCAGAGGGTCCATTAACAGCCCTGAAGGGCCGTTAATAAACAGGGACGCCCAACAAAATCTTGTTATTACTATTATTACCACTTCTAAAATGTGTTAAATCCAAAGGTTCTTCATCAAGTTCACTTGATTGTGACATCTCGAGTTTTCAAAATTACATTTAATCAAAGCACATGTCGTCTGTTTCTAGATATCTAAAACGTCACGTGGTCAATCAAATGATAGCTTAATTTAAATATTTTTGTTTGCCACCAAAATATGACACGAAAAATTGGTCTTCTCCCGAAATCTACTAACAAAAACCTACCGTAATGAATTAATTACACTCACCTTGACAATTCCAATGCTTCATCACCGAAGTAATGGGGAAATCACACAAATTTCACGTGTTTTTTTGCAGTTAAGCGCGATTCATTATCTCCGAACCAGTGGCGCGTTTGGTATGACTTATTCCATAAACTGTAACCGGAGCCGGGATCTTAACGAAACATCTAGCCGGAGCCGACTGTTAACCACGTTAACACACAACTTCCGGGTTGAGTCTGTGCATTATGCACTTTTACCGTAAAGGTAAAATTGTGTTAATATACTAGAGAACGCATGCTAAAGTGGTAATAATTGACAATAAATAGACGTGTTCTGTGTAATTATGAGAGGGTGTGGCAAACAGTTCGAAAAGATGTTATGCCTTGTGATGCGCATTTCACTCGAGAATAGCAGACGTGAGCAAATTGAACAAGTCAATTATTCTCTGTATCTTAAGTCCCGTTTTGTAGCAGGCTGGTTCAAACAATATGAAGCTGTTTTCATTCTGACGTAATATTTATGGTTACAGAAACCCCGAAGACCCCGAAGACCATAGGCACTCAGTTTGTCTTGCCTACAGCAAATTTGTGATTTATTGATGTGCAGGGTTCGCGTTGTTGTTTGCCAGTGGTGTCAATTGTACTAAATAATTTCACTTGCAAGTGTCGTCTGCTTTTGTACGAAAGAGCATTAGGGCCAACCCGTTAGAAAACAAAATATAATCACAACTCGTTATAACGACGTTTGAAGTCGTTATAACGAGTTGTAAAGTCGTGATAACGACATTACAACTCGTTATAACGACTTTACAACTCGTTATAACGACTTCAAAAGTCGTGATAACGACTTTATAACTCGTTATAACGACTTTACAACTCGTTATACACAAGTCGTTATAATGACTTTACAACTCGATAACGAGTTGTAAAGTCGTTATAACGAGTTGTAAAGTCGTTATAACGACTTGTGAAGTCGTTATAACGACTTTTGAAGTCGTTATAACGAGTTGTGATAATATTTTTTTAACGGATTGGCCCTAATGCTAAAGGGTTATATTAGTACAGAAGCAGCAAACGGCTTTTGGTGCAAAAAATATAGGTCTCAAAGTCATGATGGTTTATTATTTTAGTATTCTGTTTTGATAAATATCTACCTGGCGCCAAAATTGCATCAATTAATCATTTTCTTTTCTATGAAAACGAAGCGTGAAATCTTGAAAATGATTTTTTTTAAAATCACCAGAAGTTGACTACAACAAAATTATGTTAGAACTGATAAGGCAATTATTTATTATGCTCTGTCATTACGCCGATTATGTTTTGCATGGTCATCAGGGGAATTTTCATTTGTATCTAACATTGTTAACCCTCAGCAAACGCGTGAATCCAGTCTGTATTTATATACTGCTTCTGTACTAATATAACCCTTTATCTAACATGAAAAGCAGACGACACTTGCAAACAAAATTATTGAATAACTACATTTTTCATTTTTTGCATCAGAAGCATAGCTTATGACCCCTCATTGGAACGAGCTCGTTCCAATGAGGGGTCATAAGATATGTTTTTGAGGTAAAAAGTAAAACAATAATTAAACTTGAATGGCGAGTTTTGTGAATAGCGCTGACCGGTTTCGGCCGTTACGTTGGATAAAGGGTGAACCCTCTGCTCACTAATGTTGAAATACCAAAATTTCTTGAAGCAGGCTATGCTCCAAGGAATGTAATCATTCAGTCTCAAAGACCTCTAGCAAACAAATTGAATTGGTTAACTTCACAGTTGCATTTTAGGAAAACCTCGTGCTTAAAATTTTGGTACTTTCACGTCAGTGTTAAGAGGGTTAATTTCTCAGCCCTGTATGATTACAGTTTCGCGTTATCAGTATTGTCTCGTCGGTCTCTATTGTGTCGTCTGCTCAATTAGTATCAACTTTCAACTTACACATCAATTTATGGGGAGTTCGGTCGGAAGCGCCGTGGCTCAGTGGTTACTGCATTGGAATTTAAACCGAAAGGTCCACTTTTCGATCCCCACCAGAGGTTACTGCGTTATGTCCATGCGCAAGGTACTTAATCTCCATTGTTCACGTGGTGGCACGATGGCGTTGAGTACTAAGGCGTACTGTACGTCGATGGTGCGCTTGTCCTCAAGTAATGCTACTCCTGCTTGTGTGGAGTTAGAACGTTGGGGAGTCTGACAGCTGCGCGCCGCTGCTCGATGGCTCTTTCGGCTTTCTCCGGCTTCCTCCACCCGTAAAACAATCCGACACGAGGTGACCCTGAGTGTCGAAAATGTCATTAAACCTCAATAAATAAATAAATAAATAAATAAATAAATAAATAAATAAATGGGGAGCACTGTGGCTCAGTGGATAGGGGATTGTTCTTTAAACCGGCAGATCGAGGGTTCGATCATGACCGACAGTATCTGCGTTGTGTCCTTAGACAAGACACTTAGTCCCAATTGTCCGTGGTCGCACGGTGGCGCTGTGCACGCCGACGGTGAACATGCCGTCAACTGCTGTTAACTCTCCCTGTGCAGAGTTAGTAAGTTGGAGAGTCTGGCAGTTGCTAGTCGATGTTCTGTGGTTCTCTCCGGGTACTCCGGCTTTCCCCGTCCGTAAAAATGTTTGACGCGATGTGAAGGTGTCTTTAAACCCCAATAAACAATAAACACAAATATTTATACATATACATAATTTTTTTATGTTAGTGTTTAGTCCAAATGTTTTTATGTGTTCGAGTGATGGCATTCTCAAGTGTGCTCATCGACGGCGATTAAACTTGTGTGTCATTTCAATAAAATAATTTTAATACATTTTTGAAAGATGTTACTCGTATTTCAGTTCATGTGATTGTGTTCGGTATATTAATGAGAGCACAGCGGAACTTAAATTGTGGAACCAGCGTGAACTGTCAGCTTTATTCGAGCATGCACGTCTCAAGTGTTACAACATGGCGGATATACTGATGCAATTTTATCGTACATGCTTGGTTTTTTAGCTCTGCCATCCACTGTAAGAAACATTTTTTTATTCAATGTGTAAGACGTTTTGTGTAAATTGATTACAAGAAAATGCGAGTTCATTTACCGTTTTCTTCAAAGTACTGAATGCGTTATTTCGGAAATTATTTTAAGACGAGAGTCAGGAAAAGAGGGACCAGGCGCGTAGCCAGTATATTAAAGTAATGGGGACAAGAGTTTTATCTAGGGGGGGGGGGGGGGGGGCATAAGAATATGATTTGCTGCATCATCCGAGCCCCGCAGCGGCAATATGGGGGCGAGCACAAGAGAGGGTGCTCCCCTCTCGTTGGAGGGGGTTTGCCCCCCGGGAAAAAATTTTGAAACTCGAGACAGAAAAACGCAATTTCCTTGACTCTGAGTCCGTTTGTGTCCATAATTTATACTTGTGAAAGGCATCAATAATTAGGTCACATTGTGACCTAATTATTGATGCCTTTCACAAGTTATAAATTATGGACACACACGGACACAGAATCAAGTAAATTGTTAGATATTAAAAATTCTTGCCTGCTATTCCCTATATGGGTTAACATGGGGGGACTGAAATTTGGGGAGCATGTGCCCCTCTCAGCCCCACCCCACCTCCCCTCCTGGCTTCGACACTGAGAGAGAGACAGTGAGAAGAAAAAATCAAACTCCGCTCTTTGATGCTTATACAAATTTATTGAACCAGGGGTCGCGGAATCACTAAATCTATACACCTGGTACTTAATTAAGCACCCCTGTTTTTTTCGCATTGGTGTTAATTAATTGAAACTGTCATTACTTTCACGCTATCTTCCAGATGGCCAAAAGTGATTGTTTTCAGAAAGAGCACAATGATGAAAATATGTAGTATTTTAATTGCGTTAATTACACATATCTGTCACTAATGTTTTTGATGGGAAAATGTTCTCTCGACAAGTATGGTGCTGGAACGTTCCATGATGATACAATGTCGGTAATTACTGACAAAAAATACATGTAACTTGTGATATCCTGAACACAATAGCAGTGTCTGACGTCAGTAGCGAGTGTATCCACCACGTGCCCGGATGACAGACTGAACCCTCCTACTAATGCTACCAGCGAGCCTTCTGGTACGGTCCAGAGACAACTTCTGCCACTTCTCATGCAATGCAGCTTCCAAATCGGACAACTTTTGTACAGGTGGATCCCTTGCTTGCATACGACGTCCAAGAAAGTCCCAGATATGTTCTAAGAAATTCAAATCGGGACTCATTACAGGACAAGGTAGTGATGCAATAGCGTTGTTCTGAAGGAATGCTCTCACAGCATGGCAACGCTATGGCCTTGCATTGTCGCCCATGAATACAGGGCGAGTAGCCGACGGGTGGTTGTCAAAATGAGGTACGACAACCGGATTGAGAATGTCCCGGATGTACTGATGACCATTGAGTTCCAACCTACAGTCTCCATATCAAGTTTACAATCATGAGAGTGGCATCCCCAGATCATTACTGACCCTCCACCATAAGGAACAGTAGGTCTGATGTTCCTGATCACATAAGTAGTATTTCTATGCCTCCACACTTTCGTGCGACCATCTGTGACGTGAGGCAGTAACCTACTCTCGTCTGACCAATGGACTCTCCTCCACGTCCTGAGATTCCAATGTTGTCGTGCCATACACCACTCCAAATGTCGTCTTTGATACTGATCGGACAGAGCTGGACACTTGATGACCCTTCTGGACCTCACACCCATACCTCATAGTTTTTTTATGACGTTATACAGAAAAGGTGATGTTTATGCATTTTATCTTTTCGTTTTTAACTCAACCTGACAACGTCAAGATTGAGCTATTGGGATGGGTTGCGATCAGGCGTACGTCTCTCCGTACCTTCCTCTGTCAGCCCACAATTCCTTTACTACAGACTACAGGACACAGATCTCACCCGATCAGTTCCAAATTTCACACGTGGCATTGGGGCAATATCTAGATGGGGGCTACTGATTTTTGACCGAATTTCGTCGAAAAACATGGCCGTCAGCGGCCATCTTAGATTTGGAATATAAATTGTCAACAATTCCATTGGCACACCCTACACCCTGACACACCCTACAGGCCGCATTTCTCATCCGATCTTCTTCAAATTTCATATGTAGCTTTGGTGTGATGTCTAGATGGGATCTATCGAATTTTGCTGAATTTTGTTAAAAAACATGGCCGCCAACTGCTTCATGGATTTGGATATAAATTGTCAACAATTCCATAAGCACACCCTACAGGCCGCATCTCTTACTCGATCTTTTACGAATTTCATATATAGCTTTGATGTGGTGTCTAGATGGGAGCTGTCGAACTTTCCTGAATTTCGATGAAAAACATGGTCGCCAGTGGCCATCTTGAATTTGGCATAGGAACTGTCAACAATTCTATTAGCTCACCCTACAGGCCGCATCTCTCATCCGATCTCACAATTCTATTAGCATACCTTACAGGCCGCATCTCTCATCCGATCTAACAGTTCTATTAGCACACCTTACAGGCCGCATCTCTCACCCGATCCGATCTTTTTCAATCCATATGTAGTGTCGGTGTGATGTCGTGGTGGGAGCTATTGAATTTTTCGGAATTTCGTTGACAAAATGTGACAGCTAGCAGCCATCTTGGATTTGGCATATAAATTGTCAACAATTCCATTAGCACACCCTACAGGCCGCTTCTCTCATCCGATCTTTTTTGAATTTCATATGTAGCTTTGGTGTGTTGCCCAGATGGGAGCTATCGAATATTTCGAGTTTCGCTGAAAAACATGACCGGCAGTGGCCATCTTGGATTTGTCATATAAATTGTCAACAATTCCTTTCGCAAACAAGCCTTATGAGGTGCATCTTTCACTCAATCTTTTTCAACTCTATTATGTGGCTATAGGGTGATGTATACAGTACGTGGAGAGTGGATTGTAACTAAATCACCCGCGGAGTGGAGTATCACCCGAGCTATAACTTTCAAACTTTGTACATATCGACGAACAACACAAGCAATGTTTCAGCCAATGGACCTCCGGGTTGAACCCGGAGGTCCATTGGCTGAAAATTTGCTTGTGCTGGTTATGTTTTGCAACAAATTTGGAATTATTGCTTGGGTGGAATCTCCACTCTGCGGGTGATTTAGTGATAATACACTCTCCACGTACTGTACATAGGAGCAATCGTATTTTCTTTTAGTTTCTTAATTAAAAAACATGGCCGCCAGCGGCCATCTCAGATTTTGCAATTAAATTGTCTTCAATTCCTTTTGCGCATCGTACAGTTAGTTATTTAGTTCAGTCCCTTCGATGGTGAAGCTGAGCTGCAGTGTCATTGGCACTTTCATTTTAAGTTCACTATGTTGTCCAAAATATGATGAATGTGATTATAAAATATAAATTAATGAAGCACCTATGACTCTACTATAAATGGGGTGCAATTAACCCTTTATCCAACGTAACGGCCAAAACCGGCCAGCGCTATTCACAAAATTCACCATTCAATTTTTATTACTTTTTCATTTTTTTGTCACAAAAACATAGCTTGTGACCCCTCATTGGAACGAGCTCAACGAGCTCGTTCCAATGAGGGGTCATAAGCTATGTTTTTAACGCAAAAAATAAAAAAAATTAGTGCTTCAAGAATTTTATTTGCAAGTGTCGTCTTATTTTCGTTTTAGGTAAAGGGTTAAAATATAAACAGTGAAAAAATGAAATATTCATCAAGTTTCGGTACACTTGAATGGGAACTGTAAATTAGCACGCTGAGTATTAACCGACCCTATGGAGTAGTTTTTAAGAAGTTACCAACGATATTTTTTTCAAATAAAAAAAAAGACATTTTGAAGGGTATTGTAAAATATGTTTTTTATCGCACATTTCTCGAATTTTGTCTTCTGTGTCAGAAACGTTGTTTTAGTCGTTTGTTTGGATAAAGAATTGATGCGACACGAAACTGTGAGAGGTGAGAAAGGCGTTACACAAAGTATTTAAAATTCCTCAAGTCAAATCTAATTTCCTACGTCTGTCAGGTCCGTGATGTAAAATGGTTGTTGTGCTTTTCAAGTGGCTCTCGTGCTGGTATTAAGCTTTTCACCAAGTACCTGAACGAGTTTGGGATAATACGACTCTTCTAATAACCATTTTATACAGCAACACCCTTACTTCGTCACAATGAACAACCATATCTGTAGTTTCAGAATCGAGGTACCTCAGATAGATGTCATCGCAGATAGACGCTGCTCAAATGGATATTTACCTGATAGACGATATCAGATAGACGTTTCCCAGATGGATGTTTCCCAGATAGACGTTTCCAAGCCTGGGAATAAGCAGACTGTCATCTGTAAAATGAGGTTCACAGAGGGTGAATTTGGTGATGCTACCCTGCATAGCAGGGCATCGCTAAATTTACCCTCTATGAACCTCAATCTGAATCAAGGTTCCAGGCCTGAACTGAAAGAGGTACCCAGATGATAAATTGGCCCTCTGTATGGGAAAGCATTGTCAGCTTCACCCTCTGGGGGGAAACGTCTAACTGGGAACGCCTATCTGGGAAACGTCTATCTGGGATTCATCTATCTGGGATGTAATCCCCACATACCTTAAACAACATGTTGGATCAACGTTTCTTTCCTGCAGACATAGTAGCGTCCCGAAGATTGAGGGATGTGTGAACCCAGTTTGTCCCGACTGTGGTGACTCAAGTCCCGACTGATAATTTGCAACTTCATCATCAAGGCATGCCTTCGCCGAAAGTATGCATTGATGATGCAGTTGAAATATTTGTCAGCAGTCGGTATTATAGATAAAACCCATGACTTATTAGAAATGTATTTGTGGATAAATTTAAAATATACCCACAGTTGCTTGGTGCACCAAATGTTCACCACGAGTGGTGAAGTGGTGTTAACCGCGAGCCTATGACGAGCGTTTAACACCACTTCATCACGAGTGGTGAACATTTGGTACACCAAGCTACTTTGGGTATATTTTATTTTTACCATGATCGTCAAATTATTAAACGTCGCTATTATTTTTTCGCGATTTTACTGAGCAGCAGACGAACATGCGTGCGAACCATGGTTTTGTTTACATGAGCACCGGTGGGCGGTACATCCGCTGTCAGTTTTATCGCCGAAACGAAATGGAAAAAGAAACGCGCAACTCACAGGGCCTTTTTCACTTTAATAACATAATAACATACTATTTCGAGTTATGGATGCTTTATTAACATGAGACAACGCATGTTTCTTACTTTTGGTGTCTTCTGAGGTAAACTCATTTGAAACGTAATAAATAATTGCCGCTTTCATTTCACTCTTCGCGAGGCGACGAGCGATAAATGTAGACAAGTTTGCATTCAGGTCGAGGTCACCAAAGGTCAACTTGGATGTAGTTCCACTGGAAGTGTAAATTTTTACTATTGAAATCCCATTGCTGGCGTGTTCACCACGGTTGGTGTGTAAAGCTAAAATTTATGTCATAGGCGTGTCATATATAGTAGAATAGGCAATCATGGTATAAATACGGCTAAACGCTACATGCAGGAAGGTATTATGGCACCTCGTAGGTGTAAAGATACAAGAAACTTTTTATTACACGCGCGCCTTTTCTATGAAATCTCCATCCACAGCAACACTAAATCATGCGGAAAATGAAAATCCATTTCGCACGAAATCGTTGACGGACTATTTTTTATAAAGAAACGAAATTTCACTGGAATTTTCTACAAATCGTGCCCCGCAATTACAATTTAAGTCGCTAGAATTGTTAAAAATCATCCCTGAGTTCCAATGTATTCTATGAGTCAATAAACAGATAGAACACATTGGAACTCGGGGGACGAAATAGTAACACGGGTTCCACTCGTAAATTTGTTTGGCGATAAAATGTGTTCTTTTTGTTAATAGGTGTCAAATGAATTGCTGAGTGTCATTCTAAAAATTGTTTTTATAGGCGTGAATGCGTGTAATAAACTCCGAACGACACGTGTGTTGGAATGGGTTAATCGATATGGTACTTGTGCCATCGCGGAAAAATAAAACTCGAGGTACGCGGCCTCTTGTTCTATCCTTTCGCGCTGGCACTCGTGCCATATCGATTAACCCATTCACACACACGCGTCGTTCTGTGTATATCCTTACAGTGTCCCGTCAAAACTAACTATATGTCGAGTTCAGTCGATTCTTCTAAAAATATTGATAATGCTTAAAACTTCAGAGAGCGCCAGAATGCTTAAATTACAATTATTGCTTCCTGAAATAAACATCCCACCTAGGTGCGTAGCGAGTATGTTAGTAGTAGTATGTTAGGGGCTGGACGTGCCTTTTTTGCCGGATCTCATGCTGGCATGAGATCCGTCAAAAAGGGCCCGTTCAGCCCCTGACATACTACGGGGTGACACTCCCACCTCCCCAACCCCCACTATAACCTTTCCAATCGCGACATTTTCATCTGCCTCGTAGTCTTAGATGTGAATGCCGGATCCGTCAAAAAGGGCACGTCCAGCACCCTGATATACTACGGGGTGACACTCCCACCTCCCCCACCCGCACTATAACCTTTCCAATCGCGATATTTTCATCAGCCTCGGAGTATTAGATATGAATTCACTCTTGCTGGTAATCGTGTACTTACGGAACTAGATTTCATACTTTGACTTATGTCACACACACAGTTGGGTCATACAGGTGGGCGGCTGTGGCGCCCGATGTGAGCTGCGGGGGTCTAGCGAGATCGGTTTATAGCACGATATACATGTTTAATAAATAAGAAGTTGCCTTACAGTTACTGCATGTGTATCTTATTTATCCATAAATAAATTTTCAAATAGTCTTGAGTTTTAAACTGTAATTCCGACTAACTAATATTCCAACTACATCATCAATCAGGGCTGCACGATATTCAAAACTGAATACCGGTATCGGTATTCAAAAAAATACCGCGGTATACTGGTATATCGAAAACTGTTCAGAAAAATGAACATAAGAACTACAACCGAGGCTTCAGGCATCACAGTCGAAACGAATTAGCATGCCTTGATGATGTGGTTCGAAAAACCTTTACCCAAGGTAGACGATATCAAAATATTTTTTAAAAAAGTTTATCAGATTTTCCAATAAAATTCTACAAAACCATTTCATGTGACCCCTCAGTGGAACGAGCTCGTTCCAATGAGTGGTCACATGATATAGTTTTGTTGAAATTTTTGAAAATTATTTTTTTCAACTGCTGAAATTGTATATTACGTGAGCACATGCAGACGATTCCTTTGGTAAAGGGATAATATTATTCATTCGGGGTATAGTTAAAAATCTCAAGACATCTTGAAAATTAAATTGTGACGAAATAAATAATGACGATAAACCGATATTTTTGTAACTGCACCGGTATTCAATCGATATTGGTTTGAATACCGGTATATATCGGTTTATCGATATACCGTGCAGCCCTATCGTCAATACATGGCTTCGACGAGGAAAACGTGCGGCGATGATGTAGTGGGAACATTTTCCCACCCGAGGGCAGAAACACGCCGCTCTCCGCACCAAATATACCATTTGTACGGTATGTTTGTAGGTATAATCCTACTCGCCAAGTTCGTTCCGTCGAGTGGTGGCGAGCTATTGTCGGACGAAAACTCAACCAAATTGGTAAGGTGACTTTTTGAAAAGTGTTTTTTTTTGTGTGAGTAGTTTGTCGATTTGTTAGATCTCACAGCTAACCTTTAGAAAACAAGCCTTAATCCTTAATAGACAATTTGCCAACTTATATGAATCTGCCAGCGGGATGATAGTGGGGGCCTGTGGCTATAACACATTAGGGGCCCCAGAGATGTACCAAGCCGACCATGGTTCGGCCCGGTGGGCGAAAATGTTGAGAATTGCACATGAAAAGGAGCAAAATCCTCGACTCTGACCAACCACGTGCAACGTGTAGATTGCATATTTGCCTGTGGCGAATATGTAATCTGCATTCAGTACAGAGTTATATTATCTATATACTTAAGAGAGCCGGAAGAAATAGAGAGTAGTCTCTACTGTGTTTTGAGAGACTTGAATAAAAAAAACGTCCAATAAAGAAGTCTATCTTTCAGGGTTTCGGGGTGGGAGGGAACATCGTGCACATACATGGGAGCACTGTCGAGTATGGTGGACTGATGTGGGGCACAATACGTAGTCTGTTTTGAAAAGGGATCCTTCATGTGCACACGCTGGGTTCCTCTCTAGTCTCATGGACCTCTGTGAGGGTCATTGCAGCGAACTGAGGAACTCAACGTCGACAGTGAGAGATCCCTCTTGGCGATTTACGATACACGCATTCAAATCCCTGCAATCACGCAAGGACATCTCTCTCTCTCTCTCTCTCTCTCTCTCTCTCTCTCTCTCTCTCTCTCTCTCTCTCTCTCTGTCTTCTCTCTCTCTCTCTCTGTCTCTCTCTTCTCTCTATCTCTCTCTTCCCCCTCTCTCTCTTTCTCTCTCTTTCTCTCTCTTTCTCTGAGTTTGTGGGCCCATTTTGCCTTGTGGGTCCCATGTTGACCATAGGACGAGGCGCGTTTGCATCAAGAATCTCTCCCAGCGCTCCTTGATATACTGAATCGTAAAGTCAGTTTGCAAAGGAGACACAAGAGGTAAAGGAGACAAAAGCTCATCAACTGCAGAACAATATGCTGAGACGCCAAGGCAATCTGTAAAGATGGTAAAACCTCATCAGCTGATGAACCCCATTAAAGAAATTGTCCAATGCCGTGGATAATAATGACTTGAACTTAATGGTGTTCAGTTGTTTTCAGTACGGTCCTAAACATTATGAAAATTGTTTGAAAGGAAAACAAAATCAGTCATTCGGTGAATTTCGTGTTCTCGTATGTTTTTATTCAAAATCCTGACATGATTTGTCATGTAGTTTCTACAGCTTGTCAATACAGTAATTTGACAAACCACTTGTGACATCAAAGTTACACACCATTCTTTCCACTAAATACATTTTAGCTACTTTATACACTAAAGAATACTATGAATACTTGTACAAGTTGATCCTTTTCACATATTAAAATTGCTCTTTTCAAACTATCTCAGCCCTTTAGCAGCTAAATAGTTCATTGAAAAATCATATTTGACATTCTTTGTGATATATAATTAAGTAAGCAACATGGTTGCGCAGTTTTTGTTTGTTGGAGAATTGGAGTACATGTTCTTCTCGTCCTCTGATATTTTCTAGTGGATGTATTTACTTAAATATATTTATTATGTTTATTTTATAGTGTATTCTTCTACGAATTGTTCTGTATTCTGGAATAAATTGAGGATTCTAATTTTTAATCAACGGGTTCTCAATAGAATTAAATATTTTTTGACTGGTTGTCAATAATATTACTTCCATGTACGTAAGTATAATCATTTTCTGTGTACTTCGACTTGTGTGTTTGCCAAACTCTTATTTGTACCCTCCAGGCTCCACATTAGAAAGCTTGCTTTTTATCACTGAAGTGTATGTGTTTAACAAAAACTACTCACAGAAATTTTGATTTTGTAGCAGCGATTATAAAGGCGTTCAATGTGAAAATAAGTTTGATGACTGTGGGGTTTATTTCTTCTATTATTGTTCTGTCCTCGTGATATGGAGTTTACTTAACGAAACTTAATATACTCTTATGCCGTATATGGATTGTGTTATATAATTTGTGCCCAAAGTGCTAGGAACTGTACAGATTGGGTATGTATGTGCAAGGTGGGGATAGACGGAAGTGGTGCTGTCATTCATCACTCGTTATAAAAGTGTCGTAACGACCGAATTCCACTTACCACCATTTCAGCATATCCTTATCCAAATGTGTATTACAATGGCGGGTGGTGGAATACAGAAGGATTACCGCCACCCTGCCCCACCCACATTCCCCCGATCTAAATCCTCCTTACAATTGCTCTGAAGGCTATACTTCTGAGTTTTTCATAAAATGATGCACGCATGCCCCTCTACCACACAAATGCTCGAGAAATAGTGCAACACTTCCCCACACACACTGCAAATTAAGGCAGGCTTGTGCACCTTCAATAGCGACTTTCAAGTCAAAGTAAGCTCACCATGTTCAAGAACCATCGAGATATAGTTGGGTTTGCACCCCCCCTCCCCCCCCCCCCCACACACACACATCATTAGTGTAGTGTTGTACAGTACGTGGGGTGTATATTATTACTAAATCACCCGCAGAGTGGAGATTCCACCCAAGCAATAACTGCATATGTGTTGCAAAACATAATAAGCACAAGCAAAGTTCCAGCCAATGGACCTCCGGGGTAAACC
Source organism: Pictodentalium vernedei (assembly GCA_031216915.1). NCBI lineage: Eukaryota > Metazoa > Mollusca > Scaphopoda > Dentaliida > Dentaliidae > Pictodentalium > Pictodentalium vernedei. Next base: position 26,846,679 of record CM062289.1, read on the forward strand.
CGGAGGTCCATTGGCTGAAACATTGCTTGTGTTTTTGTCCTCTTGTACAGAATTTGAAAGTGATAATTTTGGTGATAACTCCACTCCCTGGGTGATTTAGTTGCAATCCACCCTCCACGTACTGTAGTTGAAGAGAAGGAAGTGGGCTGCTACTTCTTATGAGAGGATAATATTACAAATAAATAGGTTCTGAGGCTGCATTTGATTGTACAAAAATTGGAAATTTTAATTGAAGACAGTAAACCTTGTACCTGATGAAACGAATAAATCCACTCTAAACAATACACAAAAAATTATCATTTAAAAAAGTTATTATAACATTTTATTGGGACGAGTTTGGTAAGATTGTGGCTATAAGGGTCAGAAAAGCTATATTTCTGTCAAATAAATCCATTCCATAGTTTTTTTTAGAAACATATAAAGACTGTCTCTACACCTTGTGTAAGATAGAGCGCCAAAATTAGTTCGCCGAAAACAATAGTGATCTGAGTTTGAAGAAACTCAAGGAATTTTTAAAATATTTAGTTACGATCATAAGGGCCGAAGCAGACATCGTACTACCGGCGTTTAATATCTTATCAATAATTGAATTAAATTCGACAGGGTTTTCCGCAAGGGTGTCGCCAGGATTTCCCCGTCGCGGGATCTCTGATCTCCTACAGGGCGGGGGTGAATGAGTGTCAACGGAATTTTTGTGATTAATTGGGAAAATGTCGCAATATCCGTGACTCCAGAGGCTTGGAGAGAGTCAAACGAAACGCAAAACAATTGTGGCTAGTTGAAATAGGGTATATATACAAATACGCCATAGCACCTGTTTTGGATACCCTAGGTCCACAAGCCACAAACCCTATTTCCACAAGCCACAAACCCTAGTTCCACAAGCCATAAACCCTATTTCCACAAGCCACAAACCCTAGTTCCACAAGCCACAAACCCTAGTTCCACAAGTCACAACTTTAATAAGTACGACATAACTCACAACGGAGAATTGATGTGTGTCGACCAGTGATTGTGTAAAAAGTTTCTGGTAGGGACTAAAATAGAACTCTCTCAATGTAATTAACTCTACCTATGCCACAGTGGGTATATTCGGGTTATTCCTATTGTGCACGTGTGTCGGGTCTTCGGGGTGTGCTGATCCGCCTCGACGAGGGTGGGGGATGTTTGAAGACCCCCACCCCTCAGCGCCACCCTTGGGATTTTCGAAATCAATAAAGTATCCACTCCACCATATGACTTGCACATTTTATAAGTTTTGTCGTTGTCGTATTGATATACAGTGCGTGGAGAGTGGATTGTAACTAAATCACCCGCAGAGTGGAGATATCACCCAAACTATAACTTTCAAATTTTGTACACATGGACAAAAAACGCAAGCAATGTTTCAGCCAATGGACCTCCGGGTTTAACCCGGAGGTCCATTGGCTGAAACTTTGCTTGTGCTGGTTATGCTTTGCACCAAATTTTCAATTATTGCTTGGGTGGAATCTCCACTCTGCGGGTGATTTAGCGATAATACACTCTCCACGTACTGTAATAATACGGACAGTTCATATTTCTGTGGGTAGAGAATTTATTTTGTCACGTGGCTTACGGACACAGTCGTCGCTCCTAGTTCTGTTCGAGGATATAATCAGCCCGTCTTGGACACAATCGGCTTAGGTTTGGCTGACGCAATCGGCCCGAGTTCTGTCCGAGAATACAATCGGCTTGTCTTGGATACAGTCAGCATAGCTTTTGCGGACGCAGTCGGCCCGAGTTCTATCCGAAGATACAATCAGCTCGCCTTGGACATAATTGGCTTAGGTATTGCAGACGCAATAGGCCCGAGTTCTATCCGAGGATACAATCGACTCGTCTCGGACACAATCGACATAGTTTTTTGCGGACGCAATCGGCCCGAGTTCTATCCGAGGATACAATCGGCCTGTTTCGGAACAATTGGCTAAGGTTTTGCGGACGCAATCGGCCCGAGTTCTATCCGAAGATACAACCGGCCTGTTTCGGAACAATTGGCTAAGGTTTTGCGGACGCAATAGGCCCGAGTTCTATCCGAAAATACAATCGGCTCGTCTCGGAACAATCGGCTTTGGTTTAGCGGACGCAATCGGCCCGAGTTCTGTCCGACTATAAATGGGCAACTATACGATTACTCGCCGGTCTCTCGTTTTAACGAATATGACGTGGTGTCGCCACTGTCCGGACGATTTCTTACATTTCAAGCCTTCGGGTTGGAAGATGACTTAAGTAAAGGAGACAGATCGAAGCGACTAAAGGTGGAATTCTTTGACCAACTGCAACACGATTTGTTTGGATCTGCAGATAATATAATACAGGAATGCCTGTATATTGACACCTTTGCATGAGCCCATGTTTAACTCATTGTGTAACCGCGTAAAATAGCTGTGAAAAAAAGTGGAGGGGGCACTTGTCCCCTGTGCCCCCACCCTGGTTCCACTGCCTCTGGTTTGGAATGAATTTGCAATTCAACGAGTCGTATCTCAATGAAGATAAACCAGGAGCTATTTCACTGATTTTAAAGAAAATTTTTGAAAAAAAACATTACCAACAATGAGACAATAGTGATAAAAATTATCAGAATTTGAAAGGTATTTTACGTCGAAAAAATGAGGTTTGGTTTCCTAATAATGCCATCAGTTCTGAAGCTTGTTCGCGTATCCAGTGTCGTTAGTAGTATGTTTCGTACGTTTGAGGTAAAGGTTGCCGGACCCCGGTGCCGGACCCCGGAAGTGACGTCATGTCACGTGACCCAGTGAAAGAATTCGAAATAGTAAAAGTTGGGTGGATTTGGGTGATTTAGAAGGATTGTCGGGTTGTTTCTGGTAATTAGATTTACTCTTCTACAATCGAACACACCCTCCGAACATACCCCGTCTTATTGCAGAAAAATTGGGTAACATAGCAATCACGTGCTACCACAGAAACCAAGATGACGGCCTCCAGTACACAAAATGGACGACGGAAACACGTATCACCCTAACAACACGCGCTGCGCATGCGCACTCACACCACGTATCACTATGGAGATGACGTCACAAGATGGCCGCTCACGCGGGTTACCACGACAACACAACATGGCGCCACTGGGTCACGTGACATGACGTCACTTCCGGGGTCCGGCACCGGGGTCCGGCAAACTTTACCTCAAACGTACGAGACATACTACTGTCGTTGACAGGTAATGTTTATCCGAGGGTGGGGCGGCGGGGGTGAGGTGGGGTGGGGGTTAATAGGAGTAACATGACCCCCAAGGTTAACTCATGGTAAACATTAGTCTAAACATGGACCTAAAGGCTGTAATATGATTTTTTAGTGTGGTACGTCCACAGCTGTTGGCACTCTCCAATATTTATTTATTCATTTATTGGGATTTAACGACACTTTCGACAGCCAGGGTCACCTCCTATCGGATAATTTTACGGGAGGAGGAAGCTGGAGAAAACCACCGAGCAGCCGTGAGCAACTGTCATACTGGGTTCATATTCACTCAACCTAGTTGATTTGGGTTGATTTTTAACCCAACTGATTTTAGAGTGTATATATCGAAAATTATAAAATACCCCCCCCCCCCTCCTTTATAATAAATAGTTTAATATTTTCAATATTATGGTTCTGTAATGATCCACGCATCTATTACCTATGGTTAAACTCGTTTTTGCCGTTATGATGACAACACGAAATTATGTGGAAATTAACTGAGAATTGTTGAATGATCCAATAAGTCGCTGATTGAATGTGAAACTATTCAACATTTCGTATCTATCTATCTGTTGTCTACAGTGTATGCACGAATTTAATATTATCAGTGTTTAAAATTTTCTGCTCAACTGAGAATTTTCCATTATTTGTGAATGCAATATGAAGAAACGAATATTTTGTTACAGAATCTTGTGTTTTCAAACCAAGGTTAAATTTTGAGGTTCCTTTCTTATTGGTTTGATATTTGAATTTCTTGATGTTAACTTTAAGTCTAAGGTATCGATAAGCTGAACAGATCGTTTGAACCGTAAATAAAATTGCTAATTAGTGTATCATCTTTCTTTTTAATAAATGTTAGTTCAGTTCAAAGCAACATTCTGATCACGATCATCATCATCATCATCATCATCATCATCATCATCGAATGTGTTATATGGTAATTCAAACATATCATCGTCCAAACATACTCTACAGTATAATGCGCCCTGTACAGTCTGTTTCGCCCAAAAAAGGTAATGGCGGATTTACCATTGATGTTTTGAACGATACCATCACCGCAGTGTGTGTAAAATCGATAGATCTCCGGAAGAGTACACGCTAAAAACTAAAGTGTTAAAACTACACTTGAAGTGCTGTATTTAACACTTACTAAGTGCTGAACTAACACTTTGTTCAAGTGTTGATATCCCAGAACTTGACAGGTGTTACAATAATACCACTTGGCAAGTGTAATGTCGCGACACTTAAAAGGAAACAACGCGGATCAGGCTCGAACGCTCGAGCATGATCCGCGTCATCTGCGTTGTGTCCTTTTAATTATGTACCCACCAAGCGCAAATCAAATTATGGACGATTCTGGAAGAACCACCAATGCTAGACACATGGGAAGTGCCATCCATTCAAGTTTCAGATGTCTGACGATTGTAATGTCTAAGTGCTTAAAGCATTGCACTTTGAGTGTTGAAATCAAACCCTAAGACTTAGAATGGGTTGAACACCTTGAAAGTGTCAGTATTAACATTTTAGTTTTTAGTGTGAAGGTTAACTCATGGTAAACATTAGTCCAAACATGGACCTAAAGGCTGTAATATGATTTTTTAGTGTGGTACGTCCACAGCTGTTGACACTCTCCAATATTTATTTATTCATTTAGTGGGATTTACCGACACTTTTGAGAGCCAGGGTCACCTCCTATCGGATAATTTTACGGGAGAAGGAAGCTGGAGAAAACCACCGAGCAGCCGTGAGCAACTGTCATACTGAGTTCATATTCACTCAGCCTAGTTGATTTGGGTTGATTTTTAACCCAATTGATTTTAGAGTGTATATATCGAAAATTATAAAATCCCCCCCGCCCTCCTTTATAATAAATAGTTTAATATTTTCACTATTATGGTTTTGTAATGATCCACGCATCTATTACCTATGGTTAAACTCGTTTTTACCGTTATGATGATAACACGAAATTATGTGGAAATTAACTGAGAATTGTTGAATGATCCAACAAGTCGCTGATTGAATGTGAAACTATTCAACATTTCGTATCTATCTATCTGTTGTCTACAGTGTATGCACGAATTTAATACTATCAGTGTTTAAAATTTTCTGCTCAACTGAGAATTTTCCATTATTTGTGAATGCAATATGAAGGAACGAATATTTTGTTACAGCATCTTGTGTTTTCAAACCAAGGTTAAATGTTGAGGTTCCTTTCTTATTGGTTAGAAAATATTAGATATTTGAATTTCTTGATGTTAACTTTAAGTCTAAGGTATCGATAAGTTGCACAGATCGTTTGAACCGTAAATAAAATTGCTAATTAGTGCATCATCTTTCTTTTTAATAAATGTTAGTTCAGTTCAAAGCAACATTCTGTTCACGATCATCATCATCATCATCATCATCATCATCACCATCATCATCATCATCATCGAATGTGTTATATGGTAATTCAAACATATCATCGTCCAAACATACTCTACAGTATAATGCGCCCTGTACAGTTTGTTTCGCCCTATGAAGGTAATGGCGGATTTACCATTGATGTTTTGAACGATACCATCACCGCAGTGTGTGTAAAATCGATAGATCTCCGGAAGAGTAACATGGTGGTGGGATCTGCCTATAGGAGGCAGGGATATCCCCTAAACAGATTGATTCAGATGATTCGACAATTTGGACTTCTGAAGGAAAAGTTTTTGAAAATCATCAAGAGAAGTGCGGTTTTCTTTATTCTACAGTGCAGCCGCCGTTACTGTTGTAATCCACGCGTGGGTAGTGATGTCCACGCATGTGTTTACCAGTTAAAAAATCATCATCAGCAACATTTTATTTAATGAAGCACCGGGTTGTACCTGGTGCTTCATTAATTAAATTTTTATGGTTTTTCCTATAATTAGTGTTTGGAATCTAATATTATTGCATCCCTGGAAATATTACACACCTATGAAAAGAGACCAGTCCTGGACGGCTGTACTGAAGTGGGACATAAAACGCACGAGCTCCGGACGTTGTTCATCAGACCCAAGAGGTGTTGAAGCAATACGCACATGTATATCTCGTTGAAGACGATTGCCCTTTCTTCCCGACCTGCGGCGTCTGGTTTGATCTGACTTAAATGGCCCAGTCAACCTGAAGGAATTCGACGACCCAGGTCAAATAACTGTTGTATTAATCTACATGTATATCGGTCATATGAGTTGTTAAAAATGTTTTGACATTCCTTAGTTCATTTATTACTGAATTTTATTTAATTAATAACACCTTCCATTGATTCAACTGGTCATTTTCGAAACACAGTTCCCTGAATGGCTACAGATATTTTAGCTTCAAAGGAACTATAAAATCTTGCAATACACCATAAACATGATATTCCTCGAGTAATCATCTTGTAACCAGTTAGACGACAGGGATTTTTTCCAATGAGTAGATAAAGCTAAATTTGGAACTATTTTGTTAGGTGAGAGCACACTATAAGTCACGGTGACGTTTAATTGGATGATATGGTGTGACATTGGGCGAAGTGAGAGCAATATTAGGCGATGTTTTAGTCTCAAGTGACGCTATATCCACCAGCTAAACGTCCTGTAACGTTTTTATTATTCCCGCCAACGAAGTGTTTACGGACTGTTCATATTATTGTTAAATTTTCCTATCGACATTCGTGTGTTTACAAAAACAGACGAGTAGTGACACAATGCAAGGGAAGCAATCCAACATCTTATTAATCGCTAAGAAAATTTGTGATTTATTACCTACGACATTTTGGGCGTATTTACAATTCTGCCTGCTGTCCGACATTAGGAACTGAAAACACACTTTTAACTTGTTGAATCCGACAGGCCGCTTTTCCTGCCCAGTAACATGATACTTCGTAATTTCGTTAAGTAGGATGGCTTTTGAGTGAAGGTGTGGTGTATAGGGCTGCAACGATACGTCTCACTCACAATACAATATGTATCGCGATTTTTTTCAGGGTACGATTTTTTCACGATACATTACATGCAGTACATTGAGAGTGAATTATCAGTAATATAAGGCCCATAAACTGCACAGAGTCCAACTTTCATTTGGCCAGTAACATCCAATTTCTTTTTTTAGTGCTTGAGAAAGACAAGCAAGTTTCAGCCAATGGACCTCTGGGAGTCTGGGTTCAACTCAGAGGTGAGAGGTCTGTTGCCTCAAATTATGCTTATAAATTGGACAGAGTTGATATTTTACTGAAATACAAATGAACAAGTGGAATCACTGGAGTCTAAAATTCTATCAGTATAGCTATAATTCACTTTCAACGTGATATTTATGTTCCCAACGTAACCCCCTTCTGAAGGGGATTACGTTGGGAACGTAAATATCACGTAGAAAGTGAATAAAAGCTATTCTGATAGAATTTCAGACTCCTGTGGTGGAATTATAAGTTGGAAAAGCACAAAATAGACTTGTTGGGCCTGAAAATGCAACTTCTGACTACATCATGCCAACCTTCTGGAAGTGTAACGTGATACACATGACACGATACGATATGCGTATCGTGTACAAATGTATCGCGATGCATTGAAATCGCGATGAATCATTGCAGCCCTATAGACCGCTGAATATTTTCAAAGTGCAACCTCCTGGCAGCACTTTGAAAATACTAATGGGTCTACCCCCAAATGAAGAATATCGACTCTTCCCGTTGCTACCAATGCCACCAGGGTTCAAAGGGTCAAAAAAATGCCAAATAGCCGAATTCAGATTGAGATTTTTGCGATTAAAATAAAATGGCGGAGAGTGACAACTAATATACCACCAGTGTCGGTATAGTGAATTAATATGACATGACTGTTCACTATTATTTGTTTGTGTATTCCTCAGTCCTCGGTTACCTGCTATGATCGTTCATTAGTTAAGCTACCAGGCTGGCATAAAAATAAATAATCAAGTCCCTGTGTAGCGTCTTCGTGGAGATGACCTCTGACGTTTTAATTCTTTTTATTTAAACCTTCACTAACAGCACAAATCTATCATCTTTCACAAATTGGCTGTCATATGAAAATCAAAATTTGGAACTTCTTCTTCTTTCATACGAATGATACGATATTTATGAAACTCGTCGGAGTGTCCATTTTTGCCCCACTAGAGACTCCGCAAACCGCAATTACACTTCTGTATGGATGGGGGACGCTAGGTTGGAATAAGGGAGTACTTGTGTTACCCAATCTTCCGTTTTTGTTGCTTTCTTTGTCCGAAGTGCATCCTGGAGCAGGCAAATCTCTGTGAAGACTCCCAAGTGCATTCAATGCAAAGACAGTTGTAAAGATGAATTATTTTCTGGAATGTTGCACCGATTTTGTTATCTATTGCGATTCAACTTTTTACTCAAAAGTTATGTGCCGATTTTTGACCGTAAAACTGCCACAGTGTGTTGAAAGATGTCAAATCTGCGACGGTAGTTGAATGTACAGCATATTACGCCATAGATTTTACAAAACCACATAACACTTGTTTATAGTTACCGTCTTAAAGTAAACTACATGCAGGTTCTTTACGACCTGTCGCTGAATATCGATCGAGAACACGCATAGATCACAGCACACACATGTGTTGCTTGTTTTTTCTTTCTTTCATACCATCAATTTTCTTTATTTTCAATCTTATGAAGAAACGATAAACCAGAGACGTGTTAACTATAGGACGCGCCACAATGTACGAGACAGCTGCCATTTTATATCTTATAAATGTGCTAAATTACTGCTGAACCCTTATGTGGCGCAAGTGCATGTTGTAAAGAAGGTTACCTGGTTGTGCATTGGATGCCGAAATGAAACGGGCTGAACAGGTTGTGTACTGGAAGCCGAAATGAGATGGGCTGAACTGGTTGGGCACTGGAAGCCGAAACGAAACGAGCTGAACTGGTTGGGTACTGGAAGCCGAAATGAAACGATCTGAACTGGTTGGGTACTGGAAGCCGAAATGAAACGAGCTGAACTGGTTGGGGACTGGAAGCCGAAATGAAACGGGATAAACTGGTTGGATGCTGGAAGAACAGAACTGGTTGGGTACTGGAAGCCGAAATGAAACGCGCGAACGAGTTGGGTACTGGAAGCGAAAGGAAACGAGCTCAACGGGTTGGGTACTGGAAGCCGAAATGAAATGAGCTGAACTGGTTGGGTACTGGAATCCGAATCAAACGAGCTGAACTGGTTGGGTACTAGAAGCCGAAATGATACGAGCTGAACGGGCTGGGTTCTGGAAGCCGAAATGAAACGAGCTTAACTGGTCGCGAACTGGAAGACGAAATGAAACGAGCTGAACTGGTTGGGTACTGGATATAACTCGAAGCCGAAATGAAACGAGCTGAACTGGTTGTGTACTGGAAGCCGAAATGAAACGGGCTGAACTGGTTGGGTACTGGAAGCCGAAATGAAACTAGCAGAACTGATTGGGTACTGGAAGCCGAAATGAAACGAGCTGAACTGGTTGGATACCGGAATCCGAAATGAAACGCGTTGAACTGGTTGAATACTGGAAGCCAGAATTAAACGAGCTGAACTGGTTGGGTACTGGGAGCCGAAAGGAAACGAAATGAACTGGTTGGGTATTGGAACCGAATGAAACGAGCTGAACTGGTTAGGTACCGGAAGCCGAAATGAAACGAGCTGAATTGGTTGTGTGCGGGAAACCGAAATGAAAGGAGCTCAATTGGTTGGGTACTGGAAGCCGAAATGAAACGAGCTGAACGGGCTGGGTACCGAAAGCCGAAATGAAACGAAATGAGCTGGTTGGGTAGTGGAAGCCGAAATAAAACGAGCTGAATTGGTTGGGTACTGGATGCCGAAATGAAGCTGAATTGGTTGGGTATTGGAGGCCGAAATGAAAGGAGCTGAACTGGTTGTTTACTGGAAACCGAAATGAAACGGGCTGAACTGGTTGGGTACTAGAAGCCGAAATGAAACGGGCTGAACTGGTTGGATAGTGGAAGCCGAAATGATACGAGCTGAATTGGTTGGGTACTGGAAACCGAAATGAAACGAGCTGAACTGGTTGGGTACTGGAAGCCGAAATGAAATGAGCTGAACTGGTTGGGTCGAAAGGAAACGAGCCGAACTGGTTGGGTACTGCAGTCCAAAAATAAAGGAGCAGTAACTTGAATATTTCTTCAGTGGCCAATAAGGTCATTTCGGTATATTTTCGTGTCTTTGGGTGTTTTAAAAAGTGACTGAAGTTCGAAGCATCACGGTTGAGGAGGTTGGGTTTATTTTCAACTTTTTAATTTTTTTTTTATTTCTCAAACGTAATACCCATCAAATAAATATCCACAAAGTGTATATTTTTCTTTCGTGTACTGTGATAATATAATTAGTATTTGACAGCGTTTTGGTTTAGGTGATTCATCTTTTCTTAAAACCATAAAGCTAATATGGATTTACACAGGAATTTCGGGAACATGTATTATAAGTTACAGGGCGTTCACTTGCCATGTATGGAGTCATGTTAGGAGAAGTGAGATTTGGACTCGCCTAATATTGATCGCACTGAGCCTCACACGTCACCATACCTGGCAAGTAAATGTCCTGTAACGTATTTATCGTGCCACCAAACGAATTAAATAATAAATTAAAAAATCCCAGTCGCCTCATTTTGAATATTTATCAGGAAACTGTCTTTTATTTGCACGAAAATAGGTGAAAACTTGAGGCTGGAAAATTAATTCGGAAACAAAATGGCACCCAGCAGAGGGGTTATATGGGTTCATACACGGTCACTGGCAGTGTATGGACTCAATCCGAAAGCCGGTTCCCCACTGAAACACCTACACGCTAAAAACTAAAGTGTTAAAAACTACACTTGAAGTGCTGTATTTAACACTTACTAAGTGCTGAACTAGCACTTTGTTCAAGTGTTGATATCCCAGAACTTGACAGGTGTTACAATAATACCACTTGACAAGTGTAATGACGCGACACTTAAAAGGAAACAACGCAAATGACGCGGATCAGGCTCGAACTCTTGAGCCTGATTCGCGTCATCTGCGTTGTCCTTTTAATTATGTACCCACCAAGCGCAAATCAAATTATGGGCGATTCTGGAAGAACCACCAATGCTAGACACATGGGAAGTGCCATCCATTCAAGTTTCAGATGTCTGACGATTGTAATGTCTAAGTGCTGAAAGCATTGCACTTTGAGTGTTAAAATCAAACCCTAAGAGTTAGAATGGGTTTAACACCTTGAAAGTGTCAGTTTTAACACTTTAGTTTTTAGTGTGTAATATCGCCTGGACCATCGATGCTATTAGAGCACGTTGATTGGTCAAATTAAACAGGTGGCATGATAAATCTTGATATTCATCAATTTATTATCAGGGATGTTGGATATGGGGGGGGGGGGGGGAGATGTGATGACACTTAATCCTCGTCCAAGGGAGGGGGTCGATCGTGCCTTTCTCCCACACCTGTGTTGCGCTGAAACTTATATGGAACGTGGAAGTCTGTCATTTGACGATGCATTGTCTGAGATGTGTGCTACATTTAGTCTGACCACTTGTCCAATCATAGCACCAGGATAGGTCAGATAACTCCTATAGGTTTTATACCGAGGCTGATTACGTGGTGCCTATTTATTGAACGTGATCTGGCAAGAGTGTTCACTGTATTGGATTATGTCATACGGGACATAATAATAACGACAAGAATCGTCAATAATGACCTTGTTCCCGGTGGAAAATGTAGATCTATCGAGTATATCAACAAACAAGACAGTCTTCACAATTTACCCCATCAGATGGTTTGCTCTCCACTCCCGTCCTTTTTGATCTTCCGGCGTCCCTCTTCAATAGATGATTCGTTAAGAAATTAATTAACTCGTGCGCCATCATGCAAACATTAGTGAACTCCTCTTTCCCGCGTGAATAATAATTCCTTAAGTTTCTTGGTGGCTCTGATCATCCATAGTTGGGAGAACTACGACCTTGTTTTTCTATGTATTTTACACTAGTTATAATACTATTGGTCGGCACTATTTCTAAACCCTTCTTATAATTCAAATACAGTTATAAACAATCTTCTTGAAGCAGTTATAAAAAAACTGTTTTCATTCTTATGATATCACTGACTTTCCCGATATTATTAGTTACACAGTTTGTTGGTGGCCTAATATGGTATATATGGTGTCAGTTAATTTCATATTGGACGAGAGCGAAGCTCGAGTCCAATATGGAATTAACTGACACCATATATACCATATTAGGCCACCAACAAACTAAACTCTCGTCCAATATGAAATTAACTGACACCATATATACCATATTAGGCCACCAACAAACTGTGTTACGAATATATCTTACCGACTGCTGCATCGATGCACAGAACTAATAACAACAGCGATCAAAATTAAATGAGAGAATTCTCACAATGTGTTCACGTGTCTTTGCCTTGTTACAATTTATCGGAGAGTACAGGCACGCTCCCATAAATTGTAACAAGGCAAATTCATACATACCAAACAGTTTCATTTCGAAGATAACATGACACACATCCACAGAATATGAAGCCTTCTAAGTTGCCTAACCTGCACTTCAGACCAAATATGAGCTTCCAAAACTCAATCTTTCAACCTGAAGCGTTTATCGGCTGCCGCCATTTTGAATAATCAATGGACAAAGGGGAGATTACCCATATCTGTCAGCGCATATTGATGCTGACGGGCAGTATATGGTTTTATATGCAGTCTGCATGTGACGTCTTTGAACCAATGAAATTCCCAGATACTTGTAGGAGGTAAGATATAAACAGTGACAGATCCATATCTTTGCAGGTCATCATGTTGATACAAGGGAAAGAAGTCTAAAATATTTGCATAATTTAGAAATCCTGGAAGAGAAATATCAGTAAGTAAAGCATAGAACCTATAATTGTCAGGATTTAGTACGTCACGTGATAATCCGTTACCAAATATGTCTATAGACGACATTTGCAAAAGAAATTTGTTTCAGGCTTATTTCTTTTACAAGGATTGGTGAGAAAAGTATGCAACATATACATTAACGCCTCTCCTTGGACCCGATGGCACTGGTTTGTGCGATGACCTTCGTAACGGCAACTTCGTGGCCGCACTCTTCGAATACTACGAAGGGATCTTTAATCTACACGGAGTGTGTCTCTCGCTACGTCCCCAACCGATAGGACGGTACGCCGTGACAGCATCAACCCCACAATTGATGTTGATACCATCAACCCCACAACTGATGCTGACATCGAGAGCACATCGAGAGCTTTCCCCGACCGAGGATCGATTCCGGGCCCTCTGGCATGAAAGACCAGTGCACGTATTCACTCGGCCACCAATCTCTGATTTTACGGACTTTCAGGCCATGTTTGGATTAGCGGGTTTCACGCATCAATGCACGGTGAGTACGTGTTGAATTATTGTTGGAAATAATCGGTATCCACTCAAAAACGCTAGATTTTCTTTTCATTATATGTTTTTAGAACAAATTGCTCATTTCCCGTGATAATTTTACTCGTATTCACCTTGAAGTGATGCTTCGAAAGCCGCCATTTTGATTGATACCGTGAAAGTGAAAATTTCTATATCTTCACGGTGGGGATACGATTTCTATCTTTCCGCAATTTCTTCGATAATCTTCGATGCTGCGCGTTTAAAATATTGATTGGTCTACCCCAAATAATGAATATGGACTCTTGTAATTGCTTCATTGAACTGGCATGGAAGATATAGCTATAGCTAGAGTTCAAAGGTTTAATGAATGAGTTTTATAACCAAAAAAAGGGTGAGATCATATAATAAATAGAGAATTGTTGTTGCTATTGACGGTTCATCCTGTTTTGGTTCCAACCACCTATGCTTTCTGTGTAACAAGTCAGGTTGAGCTATTGTGATCATTCACCGTCCGTAGTCCGTGAACATGGTGTTTGCGTCTTCTCCTCCAAAACCGCTGAACCAATTTAAGTGAAATTTTGCTCAAATCAAGTTGCCCCGCCTCTCGGTAGGGCCACGCCCAAAAAGTGGACCTAAATCTTAAAAAATCATCTTCTCATGAACCAGCAGTAGAAGAGACTTGATATTTAGTGTGCAGCTTCCTTTTGAGGTGTAGACTCAGATTTTTTCAAGAGAAGTTCGTGGGGCTATACTTGCCGACGTTATGGGAGGGGTAAGAATTTTCGCCCCGCCCAAAATTTCTATTTTCCAAACCGAGATGCTGATTTGAACCAAATCTGATATGAGTGCTTATTGGGTCATAAGTTCTTAATTTCTGCACAAAAAAAAATCCCGTCGTCCCATGGGAACCGCAGGAGCTAAAAATAGAAACAAATTAAAACGCCCATATCTCCAAAACTACACGGCACTGAGAAGTCTTATTCGGTGTGAAGTTTTCTTAGGACCCACAGAATGGAATGGTCCAAAAAAATTGCTATCGGTTTTATCGTGCGGTACTTTTTCGGGACTTTGAAAAAATTCTGAGTCAGCAATTTTTAACACTGTGGGTAATGCGGAACACATTTAAGACTCTTCTTCTCCTGAACCACTGCTCCAAAAGCTTTCAAATTTCACATATAACATTTTTGGAAGATTGTGTCACATGTGTATTGAAATCAAATCCCTGGGTCCATGTTTGGGCTCTCTGTGGGAGCCCAAATGTTTAAATTAGTGCAGTATGAGGAATATTCTTTAAAAATCTTCTTCAGATTCACCAATCAGAATCTTCTGATATTTGGTATGCATCATCCTTGGGGGGGGGGGGGGGGATTCACGTTTGTTCAAGCCAAGTCCCTGGGTTCATATTTGGGCTCACTGTTGCAGCCCGAATTATAACTTAGTTCAAAATGAGAAATTTTCTTTAAAAATCTTCTTCTTCAGATCCAGCAGTCGGAATGTTTTGATATATGGTATGCAGCATCCTTAAAGAGAGATTCAAGTTTGTTCAAGCCACTTCTCTGGGTTCATATTTGGGCTTAGTTATAACTTAGTTCAATATGAGGAATATTCTTCAAACATCTTCTTCTTCTCGTCCACCAGTCAAATCTTTTAATATTTGGTATACAGTATCCGTAGGGAGGTGAGATACTAGTTTGTTAAAGCCAAGTCCCTGGGTTCATATTTGGGCTTCCTGTGGGAGCTCGAATTGTACCAAAATTTCTATTTTCCGAACTGAGAGGCCGTTTTGAATCAAATTTGATATGAGGGCTTATTGGGTCATAAGTACCTAATTTATGCCAAAACAAAATTTCTCCCATTTCCCCATGGGAACCACAGGAGCTAAAAATAGAAAAATATTAAAACGCCCATATCTCCAAAACTGCACGGCTGTGGTGATTTTTATTTTGTGCGAAGCTTCCTTTGGAAAGCAGAAAGGAAAGGTCCAAAAACAAATTTTTGCCATCTGGTTTTATCACAGGGTACTTTTCCAGAACTTTGAAAAAATGCTGAGTCATCATTTTTAGCTCAACTTTGGCACAGCCAAAATTGAGCTTATGCCATGGCTCGTCGTCCGTCGTCTGTCTGTCCGTCTGTCCGTCAACAATTGGATACGGCTCGGGCTAGAGGCCGTATTTATGAACCGATCTTTACGAAACTTCTTGGGTACCTTTGTTATGACCGTGGGACGAGAACGAGTGTTTTGGGGTTTGGTCCGAAATTCAAGATGGCTGCCAGCCGCCATTTTGTACCGACGATGCAGAAATCTGTTTTTTGTACAGAACTTCCATATGAAAGCTATGATTTGAATAATTTTTTGTATGAATGTTTAGTACCATAGGATACATCACATATAATACGGGTTTTTTTCTCGTGCATAAATTATGCAAATTAGACTAACTTTGATGTTTTTTGGTGTTTTTGGGTCCGGTCCGAAATTCAAGATGGCCGATGGCAGCCATTTTGTACAAAATTTGGTGCAATCAGATTTTTGCACAGAACTTCCATATGAAAGCGCTGATTTGAATAATTTTTTGTGTGAATGTTTAGTACCATGGGATACATCACATATAATACGGGTTTTTTTTCTCGTGCAGAAATTATGCAAATTAGATGAACTTTGATTTTTTCAGTGCTACTTACACACAGTAAGTACACATGTCAATACGGCTCGGGCTAGAGTCTGTATTTATGAACCGATCTTCACGAAACGTCTTGGATACCTTTGTTATCACCTTGGGACAAGAACGAGTGTTTCTGGGTGCGGTCGAAAATTCAAGATGGCTGCCAGTGGCCATTTTGTACCGAAATTAGGTCTAATCAGTTTTTTGTACACAACTTCTATATACGGCTCAGGCTAGAGGCCGTATTTATGAACCGATCTTTACGAAACTTCTTGGGTACCTTTGTTATCACCTTGGGAAGAGAACGAGTGTTTTGGGGTGTGGTCCAAAATTCAAGATGGCCACCAGCAGCCATTTTGTACCAAAATTAGTGCAATCAGTCTTTTGTGCAGAACTTCTGTATGAAAGTTCTGATTTGAATATTATTTGTATAGATGTTTAGTAACATGGAATACATCACATATAGTACGGGTTTTTTTCTCGTGCAGAAATTATGCAAATTAGATGAACTTTGATTTATTCCGTGCTACTTATACACTGTAAGTGCACATGTCAATACGGCTCGGGCTAGAGGCTGTATTTATGAACCAATCGTCACAAAACTTCTTGGGTACCTTTGTTATCTCCTTGGGACGAGAACGAGTGTTTCTGGGTGCAGTCCAGAATTCAAGATGGCTGCCAGTGGCCATTTTGTACCGAAATTAGGTCCAATCAGTTTTTTGTCACAACTTCTACACTGCTTATATTTGTGAACTGATCTTCACGAAACTTCTTGGGTACCTTTGTTTTCACCTTGGGACAGGAATGAGTGTATTTTGGGGTGCCTTTGTTATCACTGTGCTATGAGAACAAATATTTTGGGGTTCAGTCAGACCCACTCTGGGACTCAAAGATTTTTTTCTAGTTTAGCATCTGACTGTCACCCACCTTTACAATACTTTACCTATACATTTGTTACTGGCAATGGTCAGTATTTATGTACAGACCGTTACAATACTTTATATGTACCTTTGTTATCAGGTCATTACCTAGATGTTTGTCATTGCTGTGTCACATACTATACATGTACATGTCTTTGTCTTGACAAGTTGAGCTATAGTGTCATTGACACTTTCATTTAACACTTGTGAGTAATGGGAGAAACATTAAAGAATCTTCTTCTCCCATACCACTGCCCCAAAGGCTTTCATTTTCACATATAGCATCTTTGGAAGATTCATGCACATGTTTGTTGAAGTCAAATCCCTGGGTCCATATTTGGGCTCTCTAGAGAGCAAATGTTCAGATTAGTGCAATATGAGGAATATTCTTTAAAAATCTTCTTAATCCGATCCACCAATTCGAATCTTTTGATATTTGGTATGCAGCATCCTTAGGGGTGAGATTCAAGTTTGTTCAATCCAAGTCCCTGGGTTCATATTTGGGCTCCCTGTGGGGGCCCAAATTATAACTTAGTTGAATATGAGGAACGTATTCTTTAAAAATATTTTTTTCAGATCCAGTAGTCAGAATCTTTTGATATTTGGTATGCAGAATCCTAGTGAGGTGAGATTCAAGTTTGTTTAAGCCAAGTCCCTGTGTTCATATTTGGGCTTCCTGGGGGAGCTCGAATTATAACTTAGTTCAATATGAGGAATATTCTTTAAAAATCTTTTTTTTTCAGATCCATCTGTCAGAATCTTTTGATATTTGGTATAAGCTTTTCTTAGGTGGGGGCAGATGCAACTTGTTCAAATCAATTCCCTGGGTTGATATTTAGGCTACCATGTGAAGTGAGCGCCCCCAGGCCCTCTGGGGCCTCTTGTTACTGTATATCGTCCAAATGAACAATCTCTCTACTAATCTACAAGTTTAATTGCTTCACCCTTTATATGGCGTAAATACAGTATCCGACCAACGCTATCCACAAAAACGCTCAATATTTTATTGTAGCTGCGACAATCAGCTCTTACGTGGCAATGTCTGTCTGTCTGTCTGTCTGTCTGTCTGTCGATCGTCCAGACGATCGGTATATGACCAACGAGATTTTAAATTCAGTAACTTTAAAAATACTTAGTGGTATTACAGTACGTGGAGAGTGGATTGTAACTAAATCACCCGCGAAGTGGAGTTATCATCCAAACTATAACTTTCGTATTTTGTGTATATCGACTAAAAACACAAGCATTGTTTCAGCCAATGGACCTCCGGGTTTAACCCGGAGGTCCATTGGCTGAATCTTTGCTTGTGCTTGTTATGTTTTGCAACAAATTTGGAATTATTGATTGGGTGGAATCTCCACTCTGCGGGTGATTTGGTGATAGTACACTCTCCACGTACTGTACATCACATTTGGTATCCAGGTGTATCTTTTTCTTGTCTTGACCCGTGTTCAAAGCTGCTGTCCTTCGGAGTATTTTTATCATAGTTGTTGCCCTTTATGGAAGTGGAATTTGTTTCAATTTATCACCCACTGCATCTGAGGTGTGATCTCACATTTGTTGCCACTTAAGGTGCTATATAAGTAATGAAATTTTGTCTATTTTGAAATTCACACCTCTGATATTCCTTACATTCAAATTCAATATGCACAAATAAATGAAGGTTGGGAGGTATAGAACACGAAACATATATGAAATTAATTCTTAGAGTTGACAGCAGGCACCACTTGTTCCTGAAAGTCAGCTACCGTATTCGTACCAGAACTGATAATACAATAATATTTCCTGAGAACAACTTGTGGACAAATGAGCTTCACATATCCAAGAACAAAGCTTGGGCATCAAATCCTTCAACACACAGCGACAGAGAAGCATGGGGGTAAATTCCAAAAGTGACGTCTTTGTTTACAAATATTCTTACTTTCGATTTCCGGTCAACGTTATCGGACTCCAAAAGCATCGAAAAACAACGCCGTCTAAAATCAAACAATGGGAAAGATCGCCTTAATACAGCATGCTATTATTATATAGAGACTATACAGTTGCCATATTCTACGCAAGATATCATGACACCTGTTGAAATGTCTTAAAATTACGATTTTGTTTTTTGATGGAAATTCGTGGTATCATGTGATTTACGCATGTCTTTCGAACATGGAATCCATCTTGAATAACAAATGTTGACAGTGTTGTCCTTTTCCCAAATGCAGTTCTATCGCAGCATCTTAAAGTGTTTTGAATTTCTGTCTTTGTTTTTGGATATGTGAAGCTCACGTGGCCACGCGTTGTTCTCGCGAAATATTATTTTATATCAGTTCTGGTACGAAGACGATAGAAGACTTCCAGGAATCAGTGGTGCCTGCTATCAACTCTATGAGTTGGTTACCTATGTGTTTCTGTTCTACACATCTCAACCTTCATTTTGATGTATAATTTGTTTATATTTAATTTGGATTTAAGGCATATCAGAGGTTGAAATTTCAAAATAAACAAAATCTCATTACTTATGTAGCACCTTAAACATAGTTTATAGTCCCTCGTGGGAACGAGCTCGTCGAGCTTGTTTCTAATAATGTATCACCTCTATTTCTTCTGGCAAGGGGGCGCGGTGGCTCAGTGGGTAGAGGTGCAGGCTGCAAGCCGAGAGGTCCTCGGTTCGAATCCCAACTGCGGCAACCGCGTTGTGTCCTTGGGCAAGACACTTCACCCCCATTGCCCACGTGGGTGCACGGTGTCGTTGTGTACTAAGGCGTACTGCAGTCGGGAGTTGGTATGTTGGTGAGCTGACAGTTGCTCGCCGTTGCTCGGTGATTCTCTCCGGGTACTCCGGCTTCCTTCACCCGTAAAACTGTCATGGTCATGGTTAGCCATTGTGCAGAAATATGTGACCTTAAACACAAATAAATAAATAAATTCTTCTGGCAAAATGAAATTATTAGTTTTTTCAAGTGTTCTTTTCTGTCCTGTTAAATGAGGGTTAACAATCATTTGTCTTGAATCTTTGAATTATACACAAATTATTCAATGTCTTCAAGTTTGCCTCCCCTGCCTGTTTAAATGCCAGTTACATTGTCTGTCCATGGGTGGAAAATAGATACATTAGATTTAGTTTCCGTTGTTAATAAATTATTTATCCCAGTGAATGTGAATATCCCATTGACAACTGAAATGAAAGAAATCGAAATAAATGAATGCATAAAAACAAATACAGTCCTTGTCAGAAGTGCTCTCAAACTGGATTCCATCATTTAAGTGACATAGAACTTAAAAGAAAACTGCCGGTGTAACAGGAATGGAAGTCCGTAGGAAAATTAGTCCCTCTGGACTATTATTCCGCGGAATTATAGTCCTAGGTCTAACATTTCTAGGAATAGTAGTCCGGCGGACTACTATTCCTAGAAATGTTAGACCTAGGACTATAATTCCGCGGAATAATAGTCCAGAGGGACTAACGTTCCTACGGACTTCCATTCCTTTTACACCGGAATAAAACATCCTCTCTCCAACAACATACCAGTTATGCTGCACGCGTATCACAATCTGACAGTAGAAAAATTTAATACAATGATCTGGTTTTATTTAGTACAGATTCTAGTGTACTTGAACATCCAGTGTTTTACACTCAGCCATCCCTTTCGATCATAATGGTTCTCTTGTTTCAATATTTACGCAACAAAGGCAACCTCTTTACTTTGTTACAGTCTCGAATCTTGACATACTCTCCAGTTTTCTCACCGAACTCACAAATATTCCTTGAAGTTCCGAAGAAAATCAAGACACTCAATGCTTATACTCGAGGATCAAGTAGTGTTAGGTCAGAGAACAGATTGTAATTATAAAGATAAACGTTTCCCAAGAAAATTTTCTTCGTGTAAGCATCCAATAGTATTGCCCCATTTTTACCTGGAATGTCTTTGCAAACACTCAGAGGTAATTACTTGGTTAGTTTCATATCGGCCGTGATATCAGCCCGCGGTAACTTCATATCAGCCTGAGAAGCCTCTTTAGATTAAACCAAAACAAATAATTGCAAAAATAAAATGAGATCTGTTCAAGTTTTCTGACAGTGTTATTGCTTCTCCTTCTTGTCACAAAGCCCCTAGTTTCCTGTCCTCCTACACTTAGCCACCTGTCCAAACGTCGCGACTTCTCCACTGGGGAAGCCGCGACGTTCTGATAGCTCGCCTACCTCTTCGACCACTTCTAACAACTCTGAATTTTATTTGGCGATGAATTTTCTATACAATTCTATTGTTTCTTCTCTTCGTCCACCAAGTCATTACTTGTTGCCGTCATCAATTCCTCATCATACTAAACTCTGCATCAAACCACTCCACCATGCCTGGTAACGCCAATTTTACAGATGGCGGCGTTTGACGAAAAACTACGAACAAGTCGATGTAAACAAACTGGTTGAGCCTAGTAACCCTTTTCATAACATGAAAAGCAGACGACACTTGTAAACAAAATTATTGAATAACTAATATTTTTCATTTTTTGGCTCAAAAACATTGGTTATGACCCCTCATTGGAACGAGCTCGTTCCAAAGAGGGGTCATAACCTATGTTTTTGAGACAAAAAATGAAAAAATAATTAAATAATTAAATTTAATTGGCGATTTTTGTGAATAGCGCTGGTCAGTTTTCGTCGTTACGTTGGTTAAAGGGATAACGCATCGGGTGGGCATCGGGTGGGGGGGGGGGGGGGGGTGTTGCAGCTAGCTCTTGCTTCGTTCATATCGGCCGAGATCAGCGTAATATCACCTGAGTTTAAAGCCATATCAGCCGAGTTTGAAAATAGGTAATTCTGGGAAAGAAAGGCACATCTAACTAGAGAAACTGTAAAGACACCATAAATAAGTTCTATGCACAGCATTCAACGCGTTCTATAACGGCATTAGAAATGAATATTGTTGGTCCCGCCCATTTTTCTGAATGATGAAATACATGTACGAACTTCAGGAATGGATTTTGCGATTTCCAGCAATTCTGTGTGAACTCAAGAGATATTGGCCATATTTTGAAACTCCGGTAACTTTTGACTCGTTCCGTGTTCGTTCCAGGTCCATAGAACATACCATGCTTGAGATATGAGCGTGACCCATTTTAAAAATATTTGGCCCGCCCACATTTTTTAGTGTAAAAACACATACATGTATGAACTTCCGGAATGCTTTAGGGGAATGCAAAATGCGATTTCCAGCAGTTCTGAAAATGCACTCAATGACCCCTGGGTGACCTCAGTACCGTAACCCATATTTTGAATCTCCATTGAGTTTCGACTCATTTGGTGTTGGTCCCAGGTCCATAGGTCATACCACGCTGGAGATATGAGCGTGACCTACTTTCAATATTTTAGCCCCACCCACACCTTTAGTGTAAAATATATATATATGAACTTCGGGAATGCGTTCTGTGGTCATACAATGGGATTTCCAGCAATTCTGAAAATGCACTCAATGACTCCTAGGTGACCTCAGTGACCTTGACCCATATTTTGAGCCTCCATTAAGTTTTGACTCACTTGGTGCTGGTCTCAGGTCCATACTTCATGCAATGCTTGAGATATGAGAGAGTCCCACTTTCAATATTTTTCGCCCGTTCGCGTTTTTGCATGTATGGTTTCTGAGAGTGCCAGAGGAGGTCATACAATGTGATTTCCATCAATTGCGGAAAATGCACTCAATGGCCCCTGGGCGACCTCAATGACCTTAACCCATATCTTGAATCTTCATTGAGTTTCGACTGATTTGGTATTTGTTCGAAGTCCATACGTAATACCATGCTGGAGATATGAGCATGACCCACCTTCAATATTTTTAGCCCCACTAACTTTTTTAGTGGGTCAAAAAAATAGGCGGTAAAAAATTGCGATTTCCAGGTAGAAACAGCGAACAGCTGTGAACTACAGTTACTGTCAGACTCTCCAATGTACCAACCCGACACAAGCAGTGCCACCATCGACGTTAGTACACCTTAGTACACAGCGCCACCGTGTTCCGCGCGGGCAATCGGGGTAAGATTCCATGCCCAAAGACACAGCCCAGATGACGCTGGTCAGGAACGAATCATCGACCTTTCGGTTCAAAGTCCAGTGCTCTAGCCTACGAGCTAGTGTGCTCCCAACCTACTGGGTACTTCCATGTGGACAGTATAGTAGGCCTATTAAGTCTAAGGTACGACCATTTTCACAAAAACCCGCTTAGTAACAACGTCAAGTTGGTCTGCACAGTTAACAAGGGACATCAACTCCATTACCACACGTGTTAACTGTGATGTCAATTACGAGATCTGGAGATCTGGCATGAGATCCCTGAAGTAGAGCTTTTTCGTATTTGTCGAACTCCTGATATCTCACCTTTCAACCTATTAAAATATTCTTTCATGACTCTAAAAGTACAAAAAAACACTCAGGTCTATTAGTATTCTGATCAGGAAGTAATCAAACATCTGTCGCTATCTTCTGGAATCGTTCCTGACAAAATGAAAATAGCAAAAATTGTACCAATTTTCAAATCGGGAGACCCTCAATCATTCAATAATTACAGACCAGTTAGCATACTGCCGGCGTCCTCAAAATTACTCGAGAAAATAACTTTAGAAAGATTATCAAACTTTTTAACCAAGCATGGTCTTCTGTACCCGCACCAGTATGGTTTTAGGAAAAAACACTCAACCATTCACCCCGTACTTCAACTTCTCCAGAGTATAGCCAAGAGTAACGACAAGCCAACAAAGGATTGTACCCTGTCAGTATTCTTAGATTTATCAAAGGCATTTGATACAATTAGCCACGACATCTTATTGAAAAAAGAGTTTTATGGTGTTAGAGGCCTTACGAATAACTGGTTTAAGAGCTACTTAGATGGGCGAGTTCAATATGTCACATATGATGAAAGCAGTTCTGAGCTTGTGAAGATCACCTGTGGTGTTCCGCAAGGATCCATCTTGGGGACTCTCCTCTTCTTAATTTATGTTAACGATTGCAGTGCTTCAACACAGTTAGATCTCCTATCATTTGCGGATGACACCTCAATGCACACCTAACATCATAGTATAGATGCAGTTTTTGACGTTGCCAACACCGGGCTCTCGACGTTAATGGACTGGTGTGCTGCCAACCTCCTGGTATTGAATGCCCAAAAAACAAAATATATGATGTTCAGTCCACCCAATAAAATATACAATACCAACGGAAGACGATTGCATGTCAACAACCAAGAAATTGAATAGGCGGAAGAAGCAAACGGCGAGTCTGTCATCAAATTTCTTGGTATATATCTGGATAAAAATATTAAATTTAAGTTCCATATGAATAAAATCTGTAGCAAAGTATCGAGCGCGCTCTTTTTAATGAACAAGGCAAACCATATTCTTCCATACTCTGCCCTGAAAACATTATATTACTCACTGATTCACAGTCACCTCCTGTACGGAATCGAAATATGGGGTCACCGTAGTGCCGCTTCTAGACTATTTAAACTTCAGAAACGTGCAATTCGCCTTATCAATAATGAGAAATATAATTGCCATACCGATCCATTGTTCAAAAAGAATAGGATATTAAAACTGAAAGACCTCTACAAAATGAATGTGTCGTTGTTTATGTTTGACTTTCATCACTCAAATCTACCAACGACCTTTGTTGACTTCTTTCAAGTCAATACATATGCAATAGGTATAACAGGGCAGTTAGGTCGATTACGGTGTGGCAAACCTAGGACCAATTTTTCCGCTCAGCTACCCAAATATGCTTTCCCGAAAATATGGAATGAGCTCAATGAAAATTTGAAAGGTTCCTCCCGAAGAGCATTTAAGAAGGCTTACTTTATTGTGTCGCCGCCCCATGAAGTGGGGAGCGACATATAGGGATTACTTTTGTCGTCTTGCGTCGTCCGCGTCGACCGCGTCGTCCGCGTCACACTATCTCTTATCCGCCACTCCTCTTTAACCTATGAATGGATTTTGATGAAACTTTCAGTGATTCTTTATCACATCATGGCATTGTGCACCTCCTATTTTATTTTTTGATCCGCTGTATTTTTTCCAGAGTTATGCCCCTTTTCCACTTAGAATTCTGTCGGAAACGCCAGGCGACACACGTCTTCCACGGAAGACTCACATCTAAGTGAAAATCATAAACTCGTATTCATCATGCGTAACATGTGATAATCCACACTGCAGTGATTATGTACATACTACTCGGAATAACAACACTAATTCTCTCTAACGTAACTATTGAAATTCAAAACGTGTCTGATCATTCTGTTTATTCTAGTTTAAAACCCTCTGCCGACAATTTCCTTTGTTTCGCATTTGCTGTTATCTGAAAGAGTGACGACTGAAAACGATAACTGTGGGCTGTTAATGCAATGGCTGGTCATTATTTCCTGGAGTGCTTGGCATTCTTGGGGATGATGTGCAGCAGTGTGTTGATCGCACGCAGTTGTTGTTTGGAGAGGCGAGAGGTCATTTTGACAGATCGTGTGTGTGTGTGTGTTTTTTTTTTTTTTGTCTAATAATGCACTCGCCACTGGGTATTTTAATGACTTGTTCAATATTCTGGTGCATTATACTTTACGGAAATGTTTTCTTCCTTTGATGTTTCCATCCTTCCTTCGATGGGACAATACAATTAGCGTCCACTGTACTGTACGAAACCTTTTTTGAGTCCAGCCAATTTGTTCAACTTCAGTGAAGGTTAGGCTCCAACCTTTGGTCTGTTATCTCATCTCATCTTATCTCCTCTTATCTCATGTTATGTTATCTAATCTTATTTCAGCTCATCCTACCTTACTTCATCTCTACTTTCCTAACACATCTTCATTCAGAATCATGCCTTATTTTTTTTACCGCATTATGAACATGCTCTTGCCGAGATTGTGATGATGCGGAGGTGAATAATAACAATAATAATGAAGTTCATAGCCTCGGTTCCACAATGTACAATCGAGAACACGCGTGGTATATGCGTAAATATGCTCTGCGACTGAATGAGTCTGTGGTGGGGTAATGAAGATAATCATAACGCTAAAGAGGAATACAGCATACTTTCCTATCTTCATTTCCTTATCTTGTCTTAATTCAGTCTTTGTCCAGTTGCCATGACGCCGAGAGCATGCCCAACTCCGCTACTTTTGTCCGACTCCGATACTCTTGTAGAGATTGATGTAAGACTGGTCTGTCTCGGAACAAAACCAAATTTAAGGATAACGAATACATACGTGTTTGATGTTACGACAACTTCTCATGGAAGACAAAATCACTTCTTCTGACACACATACCTTCATGTTTATCACTTCTTCTGACACACATACCTCCATGTTTATACTGATGGAGGCGACAGGAAGATGGCCAATCTGGTCATGCTGCTTCCCAACAGAATATCGTTATTTCCTTATTAACTATTGTCACTTTGTACTTTTATATTCTGTTGAATAAATTTACTTACTTACTTACTTACTTACTTACTTACTTACTTACTTACTTACTTACTTACTTACTTACTTACTTACTTACATACTTACTTAATTACTTACACTGTTCAGTTCGAACAGTGAGTGATGACATAATAGCAATAAAACATAATAAAAGTTTAATGGATCAGGTAACTGTCCAGGTTGGGGGGTGGGGTAATTTCAATTACATCTTTCCCCGGGGAGTGATGATGTCCTGTTGTGAAAGATAATTATAATTATACATGTGTTATATCAATTTAACTGTTAGATTAACTGACTATATGAAGTACATCCTCAGAATAAAAAGTCTTACAGTTGTGGTACTTGTACTTCAGCACAAAAACCAAATATGGACTTCCAGTTCTCATTCAGTTAAATTACCGACAGATAACACGAGCAGCGTCATGTTATTCCCTAATGAATTGAGCTTCGTATATATTCAAGCTAAACTTAGTCGACAGTGATGCATTCATGCAATATTTATGCTACCAAGGCAAGACAAAACAACTCTGATTGATGATAAGGGCTACACTTTTTATTCTTTGTGTTTTCGATTTGCAAAATTATTCTGAAAAAGTGTAGCCAAAAGGATAAAATATATTCACACAAATTTTTTATTAAAAAACCACTCAAAGAAGAGATCATGTCCGATATGGACTGATCTCAAAAAACAACTTCTCACATATCAGCACCGAGCTGATGGAAGAGATCATGTCCTTTATGGACTGATCCTCGATACAAATCATCCCTGTATATCAGCACCGAGCTGATGGGCGGCCAAATCACGCCAGACCAAGAAACAACTTCTTTGAGGTTGGAGAGGTGGAGGTGGCTGAAAATTGTTGTGGAAATTAATCAGAAACTTGCGACTTGACTGAGATATTGAAATGAAATGATGTTCCGCGGAATGGGCTCATTAACCTAATTACTAATCTTGGGTAACTCTCTAATCTTCCGCGACATGCCGATTAAAATAAAAGGATCGCGTCATGTGACAAATTAGTCCGATTACCATATCACTGTATTCATGCGCGACCAGGCAAACGTATTGATAGGTAAAATGGATCTAGTTATAGAATAAGTATGTTTTCGTACGGAAATAAAATACTGCGTACAGCAACGCACAGAAATACTGGAAAAAATTGTTTACTTGCACTGTATCATAAATCTACCCGATGCTTCTATCGACCTGACATTTCTTTGAAAACCACGGTACTGGAATCACCTTGTCCGTCCATCCGGGCCAACATTGGGGGTTTAGGGGATATTATTATTAGGGGCTACCTCCAAATTAAGGTAGTGTTAGGGTTAGGAGTGGGGCGGGGCGGGGCGGGGCGGGGTGGGGGTTAGGGTTAGGGGTAGCCCCAGAGTAGAGCTTAAGGTTAGGGAGGGTTAGGTCCCGGGGGGTAGGGTTGGGGTCAGGGGTGGGGTTTTAGTTTTAGTAGCCCCTAAACCGAAAAATAGCTCCTAATCCTATTGGTTTGGCTGTGGTGGGGTGGGGTGGGGTAGGGGGAGCCACAGAGTAGGGCTTAAGGTTGGGGGTTAGGTCCCGGGGGTGGGTGGGGGTTAGGGTCTGGGGTGGGCTTTTAGGTTTTAGTGTCAGGGTTGGGTAGGGTTAGGTGTTAGGTTGTGGTTTTGGGTTGGATGGGTGGGGTTAGGGTTCAATATAAGCTCTAGGGTGGAGGGGGTGGGGTTCTGGGTAAAATGTCCGTCCGTCCGTCCGTCCGTCCGTCCGAAAACATCAGTTTGCCCAGAGATTGACTCAGACGTTTATTGACCAATCTGCTCGAAACTTTGTATGACTGTTCACCCTGTGCACCTGCGATTATAGTTCCGATTGTACATTTTAGAATTATGCCCTTTTTCGACTTGAAAAAAGCAGGCCTAGAATTTTGTCCGGAGATTTTCTCAGATGTTTATGGGTTGATTCCTTTGAAACTTCGTATGGAGGTTACTACCATGGGAACCTATGCACCTGCAATAAAAGTTTCGATCGGACTTTTTTGCCAGAGTTATGCCCCTTTTCATCTTAGAATGTCTAAATTTTGTCTGGAGATTTACTCAGATGTTTATAGGTCTATTCCTTTTAAACTTGGTATGGATGTTTACTGGCATGGGATCCTGTGCACCTGCGACGATTGTTTCACTCGGACTTTTTTGCCAGAGTTGTGCCCCTTTTCGACGTAGAATAATCATGGCGGCGGGGACAGACCCATTCTGGGATAGTCACACCTCTAGTTTGTTGTGTAATTCCATCTTCATTATGCGGATCAGTTTACAGACCTTGAACAACAAAATATGACTGATCTATGATAAATTCGTGTAAACTATGACCAGACACTGTGGAACCGGTGGATGGGAGTCTGATGAAGCTGCAGCCCCCCCCCCCCCCCCCCCACGCCCTGCCCCACCCCGCATATTTTTAGATAGCGTCATTTTTAGCTCAACTTTGGCGATACCAAATTTGAGGTATTGTCATGGCCTGTTCTGTTCGTCTGTCCGTCCGTCGCGCCGTACACACGGCTCGGGCTAGAGGCCGTATTTATGAACCGATCTTTACGAAATTTCTTGGGTACCCTTGTTAATACCGTGAGACGAGAACGAGTGTTTTGGGTCCGGTCCGAAATTCAAGACGGCCGCTGGCAGCCATTTTGTATAAAATTAGGTGCAATCCGATTATTGCGCAGAACTTCCAAATGAAAGCTCTGATTTGAATAATTTTTTGTATGAATGTTTAGTACCATGGGATACATCACATATAATACAGATTTTTTTCTCGTGCGTAAATTATGCAAATTAGACTAACTTTGATTTATTTAGTGTTACTTTCAGCACTGTAACTGCAAATGCCAATACGGCTCGGGCTAGAGGTTGTATTTATGAACCGATCTTTACGAAACTTCTTGGGTACCCTTGTTATCACCGTGTGACGAAACGAGTGTTTTGGGTCCGGTCTGAAATTCAAGATGGCCACTGGCAGCCATTTTGTACAAAATTAGGTGCAATCAGATTTTTGCGCAGAACTTCCATATGAAAGCGCTGATTTGAATAATTTTTTGTGTGAATGTTTAGTACCAAGGGATACATCACATATAATACGGGTTTTTTTCTCGTGCATAAATTATGCCAATTAAACTAACTTTGATCTATTTAATGTTACTTTCAGCAGTGTAAGTGCAAATGCCAATACGGCTCGGGCTAGAGGCCGTATTTATGAACCGATCTTGACGAAACTTCTTGGGTACCTTTGTTATCACCGTGGGACGAGAACGAGAGTTTTTGGGTGCGGTCCAAATTTCAAGATGGCTGCCGGTGGCCATTTTGTACCAAAATTAGTGCAATCAGTTTTTTGTACAGAACATCTGCATGAAAGTTCTGATTTGAATAATTTTCTGTATGAATGTTTAGTAACATGGAATACATCACATATAATACGGGTTTTTTTCTCGAGCAGAAATTATGCAAATTAGATGAACTTTTGATTTATTCAGTGCTACTTATACACAGTAAGTGCATGTGTCAATACGGCTTGGGCTAGAGGCTGTATTTATGAACCGATCCTCACAAAACTTCTTGGGTACATTTGTTATCACCTTGGGATGAGATTGAGTGTTTCTGGGTGCGGTCCAAAATTCAAGATGTGGCCATTTTGTACCGAAATTAGGTCCAATCATTTTTTGTACACAACTTCTATACGGCTCAGGCTAGAGGCCGAATTTATGAACAGATCTTTACGAAACTTCTTGGGTACCTTTGTTATCACTGTGGGATGAGAACAAGTCTTTTGGATGCGGTCTAAAATTCAAGATGGCCGCCAGCAGCCTTTTTGTACCCAATTTAGTGCAGTCAGTTTTTTTGTACAGAACTTCCGTATGAAAGTTCTGGTTTGAATAAATTTTTGTAGGAATGTTTAGTAACATGGAATACATCACATATAATACGGGTTTTTTTCTCGTGCAGATATTATGCAAATTAGATGAACTTTGATTTGTTCAGTGCTACTTATACACAGTAAGTGTACATGTCAATACAGCCCTGGGTTAGAGGCTGTATTTATGAACTGATCATCACAAAACTTCTTGGGGTACCTTTGTTACCTTTGTTATCACCCTGTGACAGAAACGAGTGTTTTTGGGTGCCTTTGTTATCACTGTGCTATGAGAACAAATATTTTGGGGTTCAGTCAGACCCTCTCTGGGACTCAAAGATTTCTTTTCTAGTTTAGCAACTAACTGTAGCCCCACTTTTACAATACTTTACCTATATATTTGTTACAGGCTACGGTCAGCATTTATGTACAGACCGTTACAATACTTTACATGTACCTTTGTTATCAGGTCATTACCTAGATGTTTGTCATTGCTGTTTCACACACTATACATGTACATGTCTTAAAGAAGTTGAGCTACAGTGTCATTGACACTTTCATTTTTCAAGTAATATAATCAGAGTGGTACTGAACTTGTATAACGATATCAGTTCATGGAAGTAACAGAGGCATGGAAATAACACGCGAACAATCGTTTAGGTTTCGTGGGGGTTACGTTAAATGCAAAATACGCGAACGCAGTATATGTGACGATAAAACAACACAGCATAAATTAACTTCCTAATCTCGCATGTTTTGCCAGTCAGATAAGACAATTTTCGAAACAGACTCGACTCAAAGGTTGCGCCTTGCATCCACATATGGGCTTGCAGTTTACATCTTCCGTCAAACTAAACAATCCCCCACATCCTCATCTCACTATTGGAGGATACTTATGACATAGTGATACATTAATGGAGGATACCTTTTGGGGGATAGGTATGTTCAACCTGCATCTGTTCGGCCTCAATCTTCTAGACCACTCCACGACATTCAAGGCTCAAAGGTCACTACTACTGACTTGTCCATATATAGTCACCACCATTTGTTCTGTGATCAGCTTTTACTGTAGTCACCCAATACTCTAGACTTCACCTCCAGTAGCTACCACAATCTGTCCTGGCCTAGTACCGTCAACCATTACTACTGACCTGTAGCACTACTACGGGATTGCCACTATCACAGGTCACGACCTCTACCCTCGATCAAGTCGTAGAATGTCTATATGACAGTCTATATTCCGCCATGATACTAGAAACCAAGTGTACACCCCACAACCACATGACCTAGCATGCGATACCCATACCAACTCTTGGACAGTATAACGTTTTTGGTAGATTGATAGTACTAAGGGCTAATAGTAGACCAATATGGGTACAGACTATATATGCTATACTACCATACTAGATAACCAAGCAGTACCTTGCAACACTGCATGGCCTAGCATTACGCACAACTTATACAACCACCGATCGTATAATTCATTCGATGAGTGAGTAGTTCTAAGGGCTAACAGTAGACAGACTGTACACCATATACTACCACACTAGACAACCACCCATTGCCTGACAATATCGCCTGGCCTGGCATTACGAACTACCTATATCCCAGTTACAGGATAATACAAAGCATTCGGTAGGTAAGTGAACGACTTCGATTTTTAAAATAAAAATCACTCTGAAGCGAATCAACGCTCTTCCCATCTACCACATCACACACAATCAAAACCTCCAACCTTAGATTCAGTCCCTCCACTTTCAAAATCGTTCCACTGTCCCTGAAGACGGAAATAATAAAAGTTTAAGGATTATTAATCTTTACCTTTAAAAAGACAAACAAAATTCAATTTCCTTTTACATAGTATTGTTATTCCAATGAATGGCTGCAAGATACAGTACGTGAAGGGTGTATTATCACTAAATCACCCGCAGAGTGGAGATTCCACCCAAGCAATAATTGCAAATGTGTTGCAAAGCATAACCAGCACAAGCAAAGTTTCAGCCAATGGACCTCCGGGTTACACCCGGAGGCCCATTGGCTGAAACATTGCTTGTGTTTTTTGTCGATGTGTACAAAATTTGAAATTTATAGCTTGGGTGATATCTCCACTCCGCGGGTGATTTAGTTACAATCCACTCTCCATATACTGTATGTTTTTGGAAGAAAAAACGTCATCTTTTCAGGCAATTTTATTGTTTTAGTTCCGAGAAACGTCCTGGAATAGAAGCAACACAACTTATCTGTGTATCTTCCCTTTTGCAGGTGCTATTTGTTATGTGAAGCATAAGCTTAACCCTTAAGTCCTTAGATTAATTTTAATGTATTTATGGCCTTTTTCTGCTTACATAGTTATTGGTGACTTAGCAGTGGTTCTACATCACTGCTGGCTGCCTATACAGGCAGCCAGCAGTGATGTAGAACCACTGCCAGGGAAAATTCAGTCTACACACAAGAGTAATAAAAAAGATTACACAAGGGAGTACCTGCTTCAATGCAATATAAAAGTGGCGGTTTGGGGCTATATGGGGGCTTAAGGATTAAGCCGTTTCCGACAGCGTGTCATTTAACAGCGAGGTATCAGCTTTGTGGGTGTTTGTTTGTGCACTTTGTTGGAGTTTAGCGACACTTTCAACAGCCAATGCCGTATCGTGTTTGACATTTTTACCAATGCGGCAGATATGGGAAGGGGTAGGGCACCACATATTTGTCGGATTTTTTTTTCAGGCCTTAAGTTGAAAATTTGCAAAATGAAAGGAATATTATTATATATTTGGTAAAAACATATGTATTTGGACTAACTGTTCGATAACTAACCCGTTTTGGGTGTCCAAACTCCTGACATTTGGTTTCGCCTTCGAAATCTGTCGAAAATCTTATTGGTCAACTGGAAAATGTTATGTTTTCC
This sequence comes from Pictodentalium vernedei, assembly GCA_031216915.1. Lineage (NCBI taxonomy): Eukaryota > Metazoa > Mollusca > Scaphopoda > Dentaliida > Dentaliidae > Pictodentalium > Pictodentalium vernedei. Next base: position 26,880,094 of record CM062289.1, read on the forward strand.
CTCTCCCTCCTCCCCCACCCCCTCCCAACACACTACCGTGAAAAGCTATCTACCCCCTTGTATTTTCCTGGGGGATCCGGAGTATATGGAGAGAAAAGCCGAGCAGCGACCATTAGCTGCCGGACACTCCAAGTTACTAACTCGACAGAAGCAGGTTTAGTTTAGGGTGATCAGTGTATTATTATTATTATTATTAGTAATAATATTATTATTATTCACTGACCCCTATTCCTTATTATATGCGTATTCGTAGACCCGCCAGGATTATCCCAACGATTTCTCAAGCCGAATTCCAGTGCGCGGGCAACATGTCCGTGTACAGTAGGATTATGTCTCAGTATTAAAACAGTTAAGATCAACTGGACGAAAAGTTAATAGACGAGCGTGGTGGTGATGATCATGTTGTTACGCGGGTGGAGATAGCCGAAAATATTATGTACCCACTTCCCCTGACTATTCGTAAGAATATCAAGGGGAGGTACTCGTTTACATTAAAATCAATTTTCCAACTTCACGGTGAAATGACTGGATTTTAGGAAAAAAAACTGAACGTGTTCTGTGGAACGAATTGTTTCACTGTTGCAGCGATTCGTTCTTTTCTTTTGCGTTTTAACCTTTATGGCAAAATCAATAACTGAATAACACGGCTGAAGCGAGTAGGTCTTCGCCAGGTCTCGCGACTCACCCCCCCCCCCCCCCCCCCAAAAAAAAAAAACAACAACAAAAACAAAATAAAACTCAAAGGTGCACTTGAAAATCAATAGTTTAGTGTTGAATTTAACCTGTTTCCCTCCCCATACGCCACGAGACGCAATATATGTGTGTTAGCGCGTATTTTCCAGGCGGAATCCCCCAGAACCCCCCCCCCCCCCCCCCTCAGTGCGGAAGGATAAAACGAGAGGGTGCAGTCCTCGAGTTTTATCTTTCCGCGATGGCACAGGTGCCATATCGATTAACCCATTCAAACGCGTGTATCGATCTGTGTTTATTACACGCCTTCACGTATACAAAAACAATTATTCGAAGGACAGTCGGCAATTCATTTGACAACTATCAACAAAAACAGGACATTTTATCGCCAACCAAATGTGCGCGGGGAATCCGTGTTTCTATTTCGTCCTCCGAGTTCCAATGTGTTCTATGTGCCTACTGGCGTGCCTACTGGCGCATAGAACACATTAGAACTCAGGGGACGATTTTCAGCTATTTCAGATCCATTTCGCCTTTGGTCATTTTCACGAAATTTGTATGCATCAACAGGCGTTGGGCTACATCAGTTTTGGGGCCCCCAATAGGGGATAGGGGGCACCAAAAAATTTCCCGGTGAACCATATGGCCATCCCGCCTCTGATCTACGTTAATGTACAAGGAACGCCAAGCAAAGTGGTAATAATCAGTGTTAATGTTTCTCGAATCAACTACGGCTTTAATCCATAATTTATGACCAACTAAATAATGACGTACCCATTCTTAACCCTTTGAACCCTAGCGGCCGCTATTCCATCCAGGAACATGATACGTCGTAACGTCATTAAATAGAATGGCTGTTCAGTAAATGTGTGGGGTAGACCAATCAATGTTTTCAACGTGCAGCCCCAAGGCTGTACGTTGAAAATATTGTTTGATTGGTCTACCCCAAATAATGAATATGGACTCTTCTAATTGCTGCCATTGAACTGGCATGGAAGATACCACAAGTGTTCAAAGGGTTAAACGTGCTTCTTAAATTACTCTTCATTTTAATGTGACCGGCTGAATTACGAGTTTGGTGGATCTTGCTTAACTTTGTGGCGATGGAACTAAAATGTAAGTAGGGAGGTCACTAATTACGTTTTCAATTTTTGCCTCAGAAACATAGGATATGGCCCATCAATGGAATGAGCTCGTTGGAGCTATGTTTTTGAGACACTCTGGTTTAAATCTAATCATTTTATCCACAAGAAAAATGCATTTTCCCATGTTCCATGAGTTTTCCCCTATACCGACCAGACTACAGAAGGACTATGGACTGACAGATATTCAGCCAATACCTACTCTTTCAAATTGACTGCCACTCAGTTGGAAGGAGTGGGTATAATTGGCTGAATAGCTGCCAGTTTATAGTCCTTGTTAGGGACCTGCGAATTGCCTATTTTAATCGAATTGGCGAAAACGAATCGAATTTAGAATCGAATTACATTTAACCCTTTGAAACTTTAATTATCCTGACGTTCAAACGTCACTGGGAATTCAGTTTCTTCAACTTTTTTTCAAAATGCGACGTAAAACGTCGGAAAGTACAAATAACAAGGTATTTTTCACATTAGTGATTACACGCTAAAAACTAAAGTGTTAAAAACTACACTTGAAGTACTGTATTTAACACTTATTAAGTGCTGAACTAGCACTTTGTTCAAGTGTAGATATCCCAGAACTTGACAGGTGTTACAATAGTAGTATGTGATGTGGTTTTGAGGTGGAGGTTGGATGATCTCATGGATGATCTCATGTGATGTCATAGTCACGTGACGTAGTGGCGCCATGTTATGTTGTCATGGTAACCCGCGTGAGCGGCCATGTTGTGACGTCATCTCCATAGTGACACGTGGTGTTAGTGCGCATGCGCAGCGCGTGTTGTTAGGGTGATACGTGTTTCCGTCGTCCATTTTTGTATACTGGAGGCCGCCATCTTGGTTTCTATGGTAGCACGTGATTGCTATGTTACCCATTTTTTCTGTAATAGGACGGGGTATATTCGGAGGGTGTGTTCCTTTGTAGAAGAGTAAATCTAATTACCACAAACAACCCGACAATCCATCCAAATCACCAAAACCCACCCGAAATCACCGAAATTGACTTTATTTGATACGGATTTCCCATTTTATTGGTTTTATTGACTTAGCACGTAGTGCCATAGTACTAAGGGGGTATAAGGAGTGCGTTCGATTGAACAGGAGTAATGTTCTGGCTTTGAATTCGCCCAGATTCCCTTTTTGGATCCCTATCCCGTGACGCTTTATTTCCCAATAAGAATAGCACGCAGTGCTATAGGACAAATTTACCCAGAATTCTCTGCTTCTATCTATATATGCAATACTTTTCGTTTACCTGACCATGTTCTTTTATCCTGGAGTAAACTCCAGTAGCGTAGAAGAGCCCATTATTTTGAACAGCTTTGCTTATTATTACTATATTTAGCTATTCTACTAGTCTATTCTTGTTAGTTCTGACCCTATTCCAAGTACTCTTGTTGTTTCATTTATCTAGATCATTTATATAAATTATAACTAACCAATCAGATTGCTTGATTTCCCATAATCTGTATACAGAGTTATCTCCCTTCTGTATAACAAAAGCAGCCCCAAAACGAATAAGCTATCGAGCAGTTACCGATAAGTCATTGCTCGAACGACTCGAAGCTCATCGAGCAAATGAGCCTTAGAGGAATTGCTTGATCGAGTGACTCGGCATATTGCTCGAACGACTCGAATCCCATCGAGCAAATGAGCCAACGAGCAATTGCTCGATCGAGTGACTCCTCGAACGACTCGACAACTCATTTCAGTATTTGAGGATACCTATGGCCCAGGTATTGTATTATTTGAGGATACCTATCGAGGATACCTTTTATAGGATACTTATCTGAGGATACTATTACCTATATCACAAGGCATACCTATCCCAAATATCCCTTATAAGCTAAAGAGCAAGAGAGTAATTGCTCCATGAGCAATTGCTCGATCGACTCGAAGCTCATCGAGCAAATGAGCCTAAGAGCAATTGCTCCATGAGCAATTGCTCGAACGACTCGAAGCTCATCGAGCAAATGAGCTATCGAGTAATTGCTCGATCGAGTGACTCGACATGCTGCTCGAACGACTAGAATCCCATCGAGCAAATGAGCTAACGAGCAATTGCTCGTTCGAGTGACTCCTCGAACGACTCTTAGACTCATTTCAGAAAAAGGGATTCCATAGCCATAAAAAAGGGATTCTTAAAAAGGGATTCTGTAAAATGGGATTCCTATTCGAGTCCATAAAATTTGGATTCCGTGTTTTAACATCGACACTGGAGGGTATTCCCCTTCCCTATTGGAAGAATTCAGTTTAATGGGTTGTATTCTCGAGTTAAAATTCAGATCACCTTCGTTATATTTTCATTAAGTTTAAAATTTATTAAGTTAAACTTTGTTCAGTTCAAATGTGTTAACATTGGGATATAGTTAGGGGTTATACTTCATTCAGTTCAAGGGTGTTAATACCTTCATTTAGGTTATAGTTCATTCAAACAGTTCAAAGGGGTTTTAATTACATAAAGTTCATTCAGTTGAAAACTTTGTTCAGTTCAAAGGGTTCATTCAGATTTGTTCAGTTTAAGGGGGTTAACATTGGGTTATATTTAAGGGTTATAGTTCATTCAGTTGAAAACTTTGTTATGGTCAGTTCACTTCGATAACTTCATTGGATCTTTGTTCACTTTGTTCTGTTCCCATCCATCTTGATTGTATTGGATCTTTGTTCACTACGACTTCATTCGAACAGGTGTCTTGTATCTGTTCATAATTCAGATCTGTTCAGTCTGACCAACTAGTTCGATCAATCCGACTAGTTTGACATTCTTTCACTATGTTATGTTTACTTCGTTGTTTTGTAGTGACTGGTCGTATCTGTTCAGAGTCTTGTAGTCATTGTTGAATTGGTTGTTATCAATCCCTTTCCATACCCTCGAGTGTCGATGTTAAAACACGGAATCCAAATTTTATGGACTCGAATAGGAATCCCATTTTACAGAATCCCTTTTTAAGAATCCCTTTTTTATGGCTGTGGAATCCCCTTTTTCTGAAATGAGTCTAAGAGTCGTTCGAGGAGTCACTCGAACGAGCAATTGCTCGTTAGCTCATTTGCTCGATGGGATTCTAGTCGTTCGAGCAGCATGTCGAGTCACTCGATCGAGCAATTACCCGATAGCTCATTTGACAAAAAAGGGATTCTCCAGAAGGCACCCCAATTTCGGCACCCCTTTTTGGAAAACATATGGCCTTCGGCACCCCTTTATTCTGAAATGAGTCTAAGAGTCGTTCGAGGAGTCACTCGAACGAGCAATTACTCGATAGCTCATTTGCTCGATGAGCTTCGAGTCGTTCGAGCAATTGTTCATGGAGCAATTGCTCTTAGGCTCATTTGCTCGATGAGCTTCGAGTCGTTCGAGCAATATGCCGAGTCACTCGATCAAGCAATTCCTCTAAGGCTCATTTGCTCGATGAGCTTCGAGTCGTTCGAGCAATAACTTATCAGTAACTGCTCGATAGCTTATTCGTTTTGGGGCTGCTTTTGTTATACAGAAGGGAGATAACTCTGTATACAGACTATGGGAAATCAAGCAATCTGATTGGTTAGTTATAATCTAGATAAATGAAACAACAAGAGTACACGGAATAGGGTCAGAACTAACAAGAATAGACCAGAAATTGCTAAATATAGTAATAATAAGTAAAGCTGTTCCAGTTGATAGGCTCATCTACGCTACTGGAGTATACTCTAGAATAAAGGAACAGGGTCAGATAGACAAAAACTATTGCATATATAGATAGAAGCGGAGAATTCTGGGTAATTACCAAAGGAACCTGTCTTTTAATGGGAAAAACGTCATGGTATAGGGATCCAAAAAGGGATTCTGGGAGAATTCAAAGCCAGAACATTACTCCTGTTCAATCGAACGCACCCCTTATACCCCCTTAGTACTATAGTACTACGTGCTAAGCCGATAAATTGGGGAAATAAAGTCAATTTCGGTGATTTCGGGTGGCTTTTGGTGATTTGGAAGGATTGTCGGGTTGTTTGTGGTAATTATCCTGGGAAGTCGTTCCAGAAAATACTCCGATTCAATCGAACATACCCACCCAACATACCCTGTCCTATAAGAAGGGTTTAGGTAAAATAGCAATCACGTGCTACCATAGAAACCAAGATGGCGGCTTCCAGTATACAAAATGGACGACGGAAACACGTATCACCTTAACAACACGCGCTGCGCATGCGCACTAACACCACGTATCACTTTGGGAATCACGTCACAACATGGCCGCTCACGCGGGTTACCACGACAACACAACATGGCGCCACTACGTCACTTGACATGACGTCACTTCCGGGGTCCGGCAGCGGGGTCCGGCAACCTCCACCACAAATGTACCTGACATACTACTTACAATAATACCACTTGACAAGTGTAATGACGCGACACTTAAAAGGAAACGACGCAGATGACGCGGATCAGGCTCGAACTCTCGAGCCTGATCCGCGTCATCTGCGTTGTGTCCTTTTAATTATGTACCCACCAAGCGCAAATCAAATTATGGACGATTCTGGAAGAACCAACAGTGCTAGACACATGGGAAGTGCCATCCATTCAAGTTTCAGATGTCTGACGATTGTAATGTCTAAGTGCTTAAAGCATTGTGCTTTGAGTGTTAAGACCAAACCCTAAGAGTTAGAGTGGGTTTAACACCTTGAAAGTGTCAGTTTTAACACTTTAGTTTTTAGTGTGTATCTGGTTGAGGGCTAGATTATTTTTGATGGTCTGAATTTGTTATTCAAAACTTGTTTTATTACAAATTATTGGAGAGTCCCCATTGGCACTCTCCAATAATTTGTAATAAAACAAAAATATATAAACAAAATATCATTTGTTTGGCTGAATATGGAATATAAGCAAGGAAAGTGTTGGCTTTTGCTCTGGTATCCTCATTTTTCGAAAGCCCTGATAGTGGCTTCTAGCACTCAACCTGTTAAGAAGTCTTGACAGCAGCATTATATTAGTATTTTAAGCTGCGATAACATTTGGCTCAAAGGTTGTCACTGGGTACTATTCGGGAGAAAATAGGAATTGAGGTTAAAACTTTAAAAAATCGAAAAATAATAACAAAACAAATGACCACAAAGTATAAACGCGCTGTTTGATTTCGTACGTCATAAGACGTGCAAAAGTATCAAAGGGTTAATGAATACTTCATCAAAAGAAAATTTTTTTTTCCAAATAATAACCCCGATTATTAAAAGACACACAATTATGTAGAGTGCATTTTTCGTCTCACCAATTCCCACACTATAAATTGGGATATAAACCAATCAATGTACTAGCTATTGACTGAAACTATTCGAATTGTTGACCTTGTAGCTTCGAAACTGCAGCAAAAAACATTTTTAAACGAACCTGGCTGATAGGGCTGTTACCTCACTTTTATCACATGTTTTCTTAGAAAAAAATACTCGTTTCAAATCGGATCGACTCCATTCGGATGAGAAGCCAGTTGTTTTAAATAAAAATGCGGAACGACTAAAACGAAACGATAATTCAGTGCCGAATAGAGCCGATCCGCTTGTAAATTAAAGCCTGCTTTACTTCTGTGTATATAATAATCAGGGATATTCTTTCAGAAAACCGATGTTTTTGACGATGTATCCAGCAACTGATCGAACAGAACAATACTCAATACAAAATAATGTGATCAATTGCAGTCTGCAAACAGTCACGGTTATAATCGAAGTATATTCGAAAATATTCGAATTTCCGATTTCGGATCGAATCGAATCGAATATTGACTTTTGAATCGAATTTCGAATCGAATTTTCGCAGCCGCCTAGACTCCTTGTGTAGCCTGGCCATTGTAAGAGAAACGGAACGATGAATTCGAAAAACTAGGACCGGTCAGTCGGACACAGATTCGAGTCGGAATATTCAGAAAATTTTGGCAGCTGATTGGAAAATTCAGAGAATTTGATCGAAAATTGAACATCATTTTGGCTCTGGCCGAAAAAAATTAATAAGAGCAAACTGAATTGATATTGGTGAATTTCCAATTTTTGGAATCTACGTCACCGAATTTCTAGCTTTAGAAATTTTCGACGATTATTGGGGGAACTTTCCCTGCAAACCCACGGTCTACAACAAAAATGCGTTTATAACAATTATATGTGACAATTTATGATATATGCCATTATGTTCTTTCCTCACAACCAACGACGTCAGTTTAGCCTATAAACATCCAAAATAACTTAAACTATGAAAACTGGTGGCACTGGCCTTTACCGTAATAAAAAAAATCACAAAATTTCGTAATTAATAATCACTGAAAATGGTTATGAAAAAGGACCTGATATCAAACCCCCAAACTCCCATATCATCTCCACATACCCCGTGTCACTACGTGCCTGTATATGAGCTCAAAACACCCCATAAGTTTTTTACCTCAACATTTAATAGAGCATAAAATGAAGAGCAATATCTATTGATTTTGGAATCCCCAGAAATATTTTTAATCCTTTAAACGTAACGGCCAAAACCGGCCAGCGCTATTCTCAAAAATCGCCAATTAATTTTCATCATTTTTTCTTTTTTTGTCTCAAAAACATAGGTTATGACCCCTCGTTGGAACGAGCTCGTCCAGCTCGTTCCAACGAGAGGTCATAGCCTATGTTTTTGAGACAAAAAATGAGTTATTCAAGAATTTTTTTTTAAAGCGTCGTCTGCGTTTCATGTTAGGTAAAGGTTTGTTAAAGTATCTGTAAAATGTGTCTTTTCAACTGAGAGCCAAACTGGACGGTAGCAGGAGAATCGCCCAAATTTGAATATAGAAAACACGCGGCCACATATTTTTTTCCTGTTCATTTTTAAGGAGATAATATATTAAATGGATAGAAGAATTTTGTCCCAAAATTGAGTTTGATGAGCTGAGGAGGAGGAGATAATTCAGTGTATTTTAACATGCACACCGCGGAGATACTATACCACGACATTATCAATAATAACAGAGTTATCCCGCTTGTATTGAGAACGGATTGCGTGGTCACTCTCTGTGATCCATCAATCGCGCACCATTCTTAAATTTTAACTTGTTCTGAATGGGAAAGTCGTGTATTATTTGTTAAAAGAGTTGACCGCCGCGGACAATAAAATAAATTAAGAAAAGACACCACATACAGCTTCATTTCAAGTCTCAATGTTAATAAACGGAGACGACAAAGGGGGGGAGGGGGGTCGTTGACGAATCCATGGGGGGGGGGGGGGGGGGGGGCAACCCCTCTTCCAATGTTTGTAACATATTTTTTTCACAAGCACCGAGACCAGGGGATACAGTATTGGAGGTAGTGGATGTCCATGTGTTATCGTGAATAATACCATACCACATGTAGACTACTATCCTTTTGGTGAACAATAAGGTCCTGTGAATATTCGAGATTCGATTCCATATCGATATTATATATCTGATTCGAAATCGATCTCGAATCAGTCCCAGTATTCGTTTTTTTCGAATCTCTCGTACTAACTTCAATTTGTTACATTTCCAGTAAAAAATGGAGGGGCGCGGTGGCTCAGTTGGTAGAGGTGCAGGCTGCAAGCCGAGAGGTCCTCGGTTCGAATCCCACCTGCGACAACCGCGTTGTGTCCTTGGGCAAGACACTTCACCCCCATTGCCCATGTGGGGGTCACGGTGACGTTGCGTACTAAGGCGTACTGCACGTCGATGGTGCACCTGTCTTCAACCAGTGCTAACCCTGCTTGTGTGGAGTTAGTATGTTGGGGAGCTGACAGTTGCTCGCCGTTGCTCGGTGGTTCTCTCCGGGCACTCCGGCTTCCTCCACCCGTAAAACTGTCGTGGTCCTGATTAGCCATTGTGCAGAAATATGTGACCTTAAACACCAATAAATAAATAAATAAATAGTAAAAAATGGATAAAATTGTCATCAGAAAATTCATTCATGTAGGCTCATTTTCTATTTAATTGAGTATTTGACTATGTTTAATTGTTAGGTAAGTAGTGAATTTTTCCCACAACATTATCCATAGTTTTAGTTTTTGAAGGCTTAACTTGTCACTAACAAGTTAAGCCTTCAAAAACTAAAATTATGGATAATAAGCCTTGCTGTTTCAGCGACGGTGCTACAGAGAATATTTATTTATTGGTGTTTAAGGTGTTCACTCAGTCTTGTCAGGTTCATCACAGCGTTCCGTAACTTCCTTTTGGTGCAATATGAAATAACTTGTTTATTAAGATTCGATTCGAGATTCGATTCGATTCGATATCAGTGACATGATTCAAATCGAGATTCGATTCGAAAAAAAATTGTAATTCGCAGATTCCTAGTGAAGAAGCCACCGGAGATTGACCTTCCATTTCCTCAAATATTCTAGGGGCGCCCCTCCTCCTCCCACCCCCAGTCCACGTTGACGATTGTGTGACAACCTCTCTCGTACTGAACCAATGCTTGGTTATACTGAGCACCATAACCCAAAACTAAAATGTTCCGCCGCAAATTCAGAACCATGAAGCCGCCCCAAGTGTGACTGAAGCCCTTTTATCCACCATCCCCCCCCACCCCCCCCCCCCCCCACCCCCCACACACACACCTCTCCCAGTCATAATTTGCCTATGGTGTCCCTACTTTCTATGATAATGCCAGCATGCAACCCCTAGAATAAATTCGCAGAATACTCTACAATGGAGCCTTCATTCTCGCGACTACCATTAGGCCCACCCGTTGAATTAAGCGAAAGCAATAAAGTGTCGCGAAGGCCAGCTGTGTGGGCTAGTTGTTTTACAACGTCTTACACTGGTTTGGTAGCGCGTGTACTTATCCATAATGTTTCCTCTTGAATGCCCGGCGCATAACCAGGGGAGGTGAGACGATTGCGAACGCACCTCCCCACAAAACTGGAGATCCACTTCGGGGACTATCTCACATTTGTTACTTGAAACTGTTGATAAAATGGAGTGACTTCACTTTCCCTGATACATGTTGCAGAGAGTACGGTGTATCGGAGTAAGGTGTTGTAAAACATAAATGTTCTCGTTTGCATGTAGTTTTTGTGAAATGGCTATACACTACTTTGGTACTTTTTCATAGCTTAGACTATAATTATTTATTTATTGGAGTTTAAGGTCACATACGTATGCACAATGGCTAATCATGACCGTGGCAGTTTCACGGGTGGAGGAAGCCGGAGTACCCGGAGAGAACCACCGAGCAACGACGAGCAGCTGCCAGCTCCACAACATCGCAACTCCACACTGCAGCACAGGCAGGGTTGGATTGATTGAAGACATGCGCACCATCGACGTGCAGTACGCCTTAGTACATGGCGTCACCGTGCCCCCATGTGGACAATCGGGGTGAAGTGCCTTGCCCAAGGACACAACGCGGGAGTCCGAATCGATCGCTCAGACGGTCACCCATCCGAGGATTAACCGGGCTCGACGTTGCTTAACTTCGGTGATCTGACGAGAAGTGGTTACCCCGACGCCACCGCGCCCCGGTTTGGCTATAAAAAGGTGATATAAACTTAAGTGAAACATAGAAGCGCGCGTCACAAAGTGTTTTTAATATTGTGATTTTTAAAAGAAATCGGCAAAATAAGACTATTTTGTATAACAAAATGTCAGGCCTGGCATTTTCAGGAGAGCGATTTATTCGCTCGCCTACTGCTCGCCTTGAAAAAATCTAAGTAGGGCGAAAACTAGCCCTCCTGGCCTCAGAAGATAATGATTACCATGACAGCCTATTCCAGAAACCCACATCTTTTCAGATCTCTGCTTAGTTAGTGGTCTCTGTAAGACGGCCACACTGCCCCTCTCACACCTCCGGGCCTTTCCGAGGCCCGGAGGTGTGGGAGGGACAGTGTAGCCGTCTAGCAGAGCCTACCTTGTTAGAAGCACTAAATAAAATGTACAAAGCTCACCAGGCAGAATCATAATAGTAAAAATTTATTTTGCAACTTTTTGCTTTTGTAAGCTTGAGGAGAGCTAATCTCTCCCCTAGGTCATGCGAGGGGAGCGATTTTTAACCCTTCTACATTTTTAAAAATGCCAGGCCTGAAATGTCAAGCATCTTAATTTTTGATGTTTTTCGCTCTTTAACCTTCTGACAGTAGCTCATTTTATCCGTTTGAAAAGAAAATATAAAACACTGACGACTGTCGAATAACAACAGAAAAGTCACGTGACATAATACTTCCGCGGTAATGTATTTTTAGATAGCAGAGGCTGTGACGGTGAGCCACCGGCAACAATTTTGTTACGCCAACGGTATCTATCTTTGAGTCAACAATACACGATGCAGTTAAATTCTTTTCCAAAAACCTTTACTTTTAAAAAAACATGTTCAAGTAATTATTTGCTGTTCGGATCGAATGATTTATTGAACGAATGTCGTTATTTCCTATCGGCAAATTTTGGGCGGAGTCGTTCGATTTTCGAACAGAAAAAAGAGAGGACATGGTTCATTTTCCAGCTTCCGGTTTCGTTTGGATAGTTATTGTTTTTCTATTTGATTTACTTTTCACGTATACGTTGTTTAAACGACGCGCTCCAAATAGCCCTTCGGGATTATTTTGCGTGCTATCAGTGGTGTGCCAAGGTGTTTCACAGAATCTAGTTGCATGATCCTGTTATTGTGTATCCTATTTCTTACACCGACTTTATCGCTGTTTAATTTCTGCCAGAATTGCATATATAGGTATAACATGTATAGGTATAATATATTTATACCATGATTACCTATTCTACTATATATAGAAAGCCTATGGCATAAATTTTAGCTTTACACTCCAACCGTGGTGAACACGCCAGCAATGGGATTTCAGTAGTTAAAATTTAGACCTACAGTGGAACTACATCCAAGTTGACCTTTGGTGACGTCGTCCTGAATGCGAACTTGTCTAAATTTATCGCACGTCGCCTCGCGAAGAGTAAAATGAAAGTGGCAATTATGTATTACGTTTTTAAATGAGTTCATCCCATAAGACACCAAAAATTAACAAACATGCGTTGCCTCATGTTAATAAAGCATCCATAACTCGAAATAGTATGTTATTATGTTATTAAAATTAAAAAGGCCCGTTTCTTTTTCCATTTCGTTTCGGTGATAAAATTGACAGCGGAAGTACCGCCCACCGATGCTCATGTAACCAAAAACAGATTCGCACGAATGTACGTCTGCTGCACAGTAAAATCGAGAAAAAATGAAATGCTATTTTGGTAAATTTATTTGATTTGAAATAAATACTGTTTAAACTAAACTGGTTCCATCTCAGGGCCAAGATAGAACCAGTTTGGGCTTTATAAAGACTTTATTTTTTGCAGTGCACGTTGTATGGTTTTTCCTGACAATTACTTTCAATACGAGGATATTATATTCTACTCCGTTTAAATGGGTTAAATGAAATGGCATGTCAATTATGCAGCATATTGAAAACATTAGGCAGGTCGCACAAAACCAAGGTTATCCGGTGCACCAGAATAATATCTTGATATTTATATTTTCTCTATAATTGAATTTACTGTGCATAAAATGTTACTTGTACTGTATTTATTGATATATGTGTATTGATGTTTTTGGCAGGTAGGTACGGGTTCTGTATTAACTCATTAAACACAGTTTATACGGCACTGTAACAACGTTTTTTTTTATTGGCACTCATGGGGAGCCAGGTCGCTTTTTTCTTCTACTCTTGTGAGTGTAGCTGTTTGTTCGCGGAGCAGGAATTTTAGTCAAGAATATGTCTATGATATTCAGTTAATTTTCCGATAGTTGAACCCCGCAGATTGAGATGCAAATCTCTACCCTCTGAAATCAATTATCATTAGTTCGCGGTTAAGTCTGTTTCGAATTTGGGAGTCATAATTTCCGAGTCTCAATGGTAGTTTGTAAGTTTGTCGTCTAGTCTGCCTGGCATTATAAGAGGACGACGATACTTCCACAACAATAGGGTCAATGCAGGGGCGGCGGAACGATTTGCAAAGTGGGGTAGAGAGGGGGGGGGGGGGGCTGGATCGGGTGATGGATGGTCGTCGTACGAAAATTTTAAATTCCAGGGTCCCAAAACCCCCATTTCCATGCATCTGAGCGGATATTTTGAGATTTTTCTGGAGATGTATTTGAAACATTTCACACTTTGAGAGCCGTTAAACACGTCGGTAAAGCATACAGGTGAGGTCTGTTTATCAGCTTTGGTCGGAACGACCAAAGCTGATAAATAGACATCACCTGTAAGCTTTACCAGACGTTAACAGCAATTATACTGTCTGTGGATTATCTTGTCTGGGGGTGGATTTGGTACTTGTATGTCTGTAAGATTACGATCATTTTCCGTTAACCGACTTTTTAACAGACTGTATACATTTTAGCGTCTGTTGCCACTTACTGCAAAAAAATGATCCGAAATCCATCGAAACTGAACCACTATGAGAGAAACATAGCTGGCGAAAATACGGGGGAGGCTCTGGCACCACCCCTTGTTTAACCAGTCATTGGTTGTGTTAAAATATGTGCATACAAAAAAGCATGGCTCGGCAAAAAAAGTGGAGGGGCTGAAGCCCCCCCCCCCCCCCCCAGTTCCGCCGCCCCTGTAATGTGGGAACAGGGGCACAGTAAAGAGTGGTTGGGGGTGCTAGTAGGTTTTCCATCCGGGACATTTTGTAGTTTTAGATATTGATTAGCTATTGCTAGTAATAATGTAGGTCTACTTTCTTAAGACTATAGGTCCCTGCAAATCACATATTTTCGATTCGATTCGAATCGAATCTATTATTCGAATCACATCGACCCTCGAATCGAATACAGGCGTCGTGAAGTCTCGACTGATAAAATATTCCAACTATATCATCAAGGTATGCCTTCGACGAGTGATGCAGTTGGAATATAACCAGTGAGGATTTTTGTTCAAAAACAGAAACGGGTGTGAGAATTCTGTAGTGGGCTCAGCACGGGGCTGGCCACTAGCAACAGTGAGCTTATCGTCGATATTGCTTGAGAACAGGAGTGGCGCCAGGGATTTCTCGACAGGGGGGCTGACCTCTCCAACAGGGGGGATATAATATTTGACCTCCCAACCGAAGGAAAATGAGTGAAAATTGGTAAATTGGAGAACCAAAATAGAAGCAAATTGAGTATGTTTGTTGATTATTTAACGTAAACATATTATAATAAGGTCGGGAAATATTTTATCTATAAAGCCAGTTTGACGAAAGACATTAAGGAATTTCGTGAGAATCACTATTCTCTATCAAAGTTCCAGTGCTGCACGGGTTCGAGTCCACCCTGCGACACTGGAATATTGACAGAGAATAGTGATTCTCGTGAGTTTCCTTGATGTCGTTCGTCAAACTAGTTTTATAGATTAAACAAACAATAATATCCCGACATTCCAGGGAAATAAAATAAAATAAATCTTAACGTCCTGCACACAACTTGTGTGTAACAAATGCCATTCAACTTGATTCAAGCACCCGGTTTACAAAGAAATTTTGCATTTTGGAAACTTCGACTTAAACATGTTTAATGCAACATTAAAATCAATGTTACAGCTTCTTGATCGGTGAATACCCAACATCATGAGGCTGTCAACTTACAAAGAAGAACCATATACCTCTTTCTTGATCGACACAAGACGAGATATCTACATTCGATTGTCGGAAATTTCTCGTGAAGTCTACGGGCCTCTTCGACGGACTGACTAAAAATCTCCGGCGAGGAGGGGGGGGGGGGCTGGACCTCTCCGATGGGGGGGGGGGGGGGGGGGGCTCTTTAGCCCCGGACCCCCACCCCACCCCACCCCACCCCCTTGGCGCCACCACTGCTTGAGAACTCTAAATTTGCTTTCAGCAGTGGTAGTGACTAGTGAAGCTGGAATTAATATGAATGGTGGCATGGGTACAGATGCATTTTATATACTCCGTCGTTATTTTCAACATTAATTATGTAGAATTTCTAGCTCAGCTATACCTTTTTGACACGACAAGGATGAATGATATCAAGCGAAATTCCAGTGAAAAGATTCGAAGGAAACGAAGCGGACAGCCGATTTCGAATCGAACCGAATACCAACTTAAGATTCGAAATCGAATCGAATCTAGACGCTTCGCAGGGTCCTACTCAAGAGACTTGAATAGATTTGATATTTGAAAGTTTGTCGCACACAGACAGTCATACAAATGGAGGTCTTGAGTACCCGATTCGGCTGTTGGAGGGGCTGGGGGGATGATCAGTTTGTTAACTGGTTGAGTGCTAGAATCGACTGTTTATTTATTTATTTATTTATTTATTTATTTATTTATTTATTGGAGTTTAACGACACTATCGGCTGCCAGGTTCACCTCGTGTCGGACGGTTTTACGGGTGGAGGAAGCCAGAGTACCCGGAGGGAACCAACGAGCAACGTCGAGCAACTGTCAGACTCCCCAACGCACTAACTCCACACAAGCAGGGCTATCATTGATTGAGGGGGCGCGGGGGGCGTTGCGGTAACCGGATCTCGTCAGATCATCGAAGTTAAGCAACGTCGAGCACGGTTAATCCTTGGATGGGTGACCGTCTGAGCGATCGATTCGGACTCCCGCGTTGTGTCCTTGGGCAAGGCACTTCACCCCGATTGTCCACATGGGGGCACGATGACGCCGTGTACTAAGGCGTAGTGTACGTCTATGGTGCGCATGTCTTCAACCATTAATTAACCCTGCCTGTGCCGCAGTGCGTTACGATGTTAGGGAGCTGGCAGCTGCTCGTCGTTGCTCGGTGGTTCTCTCCGGGTACTCCGTCTCCCTCCAACAGTAAAACTGTCACCGACACGAAATGACCTTGACTGTTAATGTGTCGTTAAACCCTAATAAATAAATAAATATAAATAAATAAATAAATATAAATAAATAAATAAATAAATTCATTGGTTGAAGACAGGTGCACCATCGACGTGCAGTTCGCCTTAGCCACCGTCCTCCCGCGTGGACAATCAGGATCATAAGTGCCTTGCCCAAGAACACAACGTAGTTACCCCTGGCGGGGATCGAACCGTGGACCTCCCGGTTTGAAGTCCAATGCCGTAACCACTGTGCCACCGAGATGCCACTATCAGGACTCTCAGAAAAATGAGGGTACCAGAGCAAAACTCACATTCGTCTTGTTCATGTTTCATATTCAGTCAAACGCAAATAATATTTTGTTTATATAAATTAGTTTTATTACAAATTATTGGAGCGTGCCTGCGGACACGCTCCAATAAATTGTAATAACACAATTTTGTCTAACAAATTCACGCCACCAAAAATAATCTAGGTTTCGTCATCAATGGATACTTAATCCTCGGATCACAATTATTAATAATGCAAAAGACAATGCCCACATTGGAAGCATCCATGGAAAAGTCGACAGGATGACTAGTTAATGTTTGTATACATCGTGCATGCAAATAAAATATGTTAGTTTATATTTCTTATTGTTGGTCTGACACAAGCTGATACTGTACAGCTAGCAGGGAGATGACAGGTTGACAGCCAATCTGGCTATGCCATCTCCCTACGGTATACACTATTTTTGTATTTCTTTACAAACGTAATTATTTCTTATTACCTTTTACCACTATTTTCAATATATTTAATGTATATTTTTCTGTATTATGTATACCGTAAAATAAATCAATAAATCAAATAATAAATTGAATTAATCTTGCCCTCAACCAGTTAAATAAGAAATTGCGTTACGACTACTACGTCGTAATAAAATTCTAGGAAGTCTCGAGGTGTTATAAAAACTACAATGCCGACTGTCTACGGTTGGTCGCCGTGGACTGATCGTTAACCTCGCGTGGGCAGCGATGTCCACGCATGCGTTTACCAGGTAATAAAAATCATCAGCAGCAACATTTCAATTAATAAAGCACCGTTTTGTACCCGGTGCTTCATTAATTAAATTTTTGATGATTATTCCTATAATTAGTGTTTGGAATCTTATTAGTTACACAGTTTGTTGGTGGCCTAATATGGTATATATGGTGTCAGTTAATTTCATATTGGACGGAATTAACTGACACCATATATACCATATTAGGCCACCAACAAACTGTGTAACGAATATATCTTACCGACTGCTGCATCGATGCACAGAACTAATAACAACAGCGATCAAAATTAAATGAGAGAATTCTCACAATGTGTTCACGTGTTTTTTGCCTTGTTACATTTATGGGAGAGTGCCTGTATCAAGGCAAATTCCTACATACCAAACAGTTTCATTTCGAAGGTAACATGACACACATCCACAGAATACGAAGCATTTTAAGTTGCCTAACCTGCACTTCAAACCAAATATGGGCTTCCAACACTCAATCTTTCAACTTGAAGTGTTTATCGGCTGCCGCCATTTTGAATAATCAATGAACAAAGGGGAGATTACCCATACCTGTCAGCGTATATTGATGTTGACAGGCAGTATGTGGTTTTATATGCAGTCTGCATGTGACGTCTTGGAGCCAATGAAATTCCCAGATACTTGTAGGAGGTAAGATATAATATTATATTGCGTCCGTTGAAATATTGCCCACCCGTGGAAAGTGACCAGTCTACGACCATCGTACTGTAATGTTCCAATTCATCATCAAGTGATGCCTTCCGTGAAGGAATGCCTAGATGATGCAGACGGAATTATGTTTTTCCAGTCGGGACAAGAGCCATCACAGTCGGGACAGATGTGGTTTATACCCGCACAATCGGTTATTTTCTGTCCCTGTTAAATAACAGCAATGTTCTTTGCACCAAACTTGAGTTACTTCCTCAAAATGCAGAACACATCTTACAATAATGTCAAGTAACGTAGAACTGTATCATTCATCACAGATAATTTTCGACAGGAGCGCAGTTGTATTAAATATACATAGCGGGAAATGTAATATTGTTTGTTTATTTGGGTATAGAATACCTTTCACGCTGTGTATACCAAATGACAAAGCGGACATGCAACGTATTATGTCGTAGCAGGGGCGGCGGAAGCTCGATAAAATTGGAGGGGCACAAATTTACATTGCTACCATGGTTCGACCCAGTTTGAGAAAGGTTACAAACGTATATCGGTAAATGTACCATGAGTCGCTATAGTCTCTCGTTTAGATGAATATGACGCTGTGTGGTCTCGGTCTTGTCCGGTTTCTTCTACTTCAACCATCTTGCCAGCCTTCGGGTTGAAAGATAGTTGAACTAGAAGAAACGGACCGAAGCGACCGAAAGTGGGAATATTTGGCTAAATATTGTTTGAATTGCAAATAATGTTACAGGACTGCCTGTATATTGACACGTTTGCACGCCCCCATTTTAACTCATTGTGTAACTGCGAAACATATCTGTGGAAAATAGGTGGAGGGGAACGTGCCCCCTGTGCCCCCCCCCCCCCTCCTGGCTCCGCCACCTCTGTGTCGTAGCATGTTAAACATACCCCGAAACCATTTTTCAAAATGTTCGTTGTGAAAATTTCAATTCCTATCAACCAACTCTTATGATCTAAACTTGATATGTGCACATCCGGAAGGGAGGGGTGAACTGGGTGAATTTGCAGTCCCAAAGTGTATAAGTTCTGAGATGTCCGAGGGGTTGGCTATGCTATAGGCTGCGTGTTAAGAGCCATATATGCATATAAATTGCAGGTATATATCGCCTTTCATCGCATGGTATGACCTATTTTCCCCCATTAAACTCACATTTGAACCCATCTCCCATCATTTCGCGCTATAGTGCAGCTATGTTTAATTCCGGAATGCTGTTGGACAGCATTTTGGAAGTAGAGACAGCTGTATTCTTGCACGAAATGATAATCATTTACAGTGATTGAGGATACGAGGAATAAAACAAATACACTAGCAGTGACATCAATCATTTAATGCGTTTTGAACTGCTTTTTCAGTACAATTATAGAATTGAATACTTGAAATATGCAGGTCATTTAAGATTATTTTGGGAACTTGATCAAATACAACGTAGCCCGTGGGTTAATTGAAAGGTGTTTATTGTTTCTCGGTCTATTTCGGCAGAGTTTTATCATCAGAGTTTTGATGAAGTGACAAATAAAATATTAAACTCTTCGCCAGTTTATAACGAAATCTATCATATGACTTGTCCGTTTTGTTCACTTTAAAACATTCGATATTTTTTTTTTTCATATTAATCAGTGATAAATAAAGCCTTCCGTCAATTTCATTGGTCAATTTCAAAACTAGACCATTTGATTGGCTGAACAAAATACAACTGGGCCACATTTTCATAATTTGCATAATTAGAGTTGGGAGCTTTCATTGGTCAATTTCAAAACTGGACAATTTGATTGGCTAAACAATATACAACTGGCTCACATTTGCATAATTTCAGTAGGGAGAATTTACGTTATCTGTCCTATTTAGGGTGGGTTATATTGTATTAATCTTTTACCTAACTTAACGGCAAAAACCTGTCTCGCGCAATACAAGAAAAACGCCATTAATTTTTTTTTATATTTTCTCTTTTTGCTTCCAAAACATAGGTATGACCCCTCATTGGAACTAGCGTGTCGCGCTCGTTCCAATGAGGGGTCATAACCTATGTTTTGGAAGCAGAAAAATGAAATATTTTTAGTTATACGAGGATGTTTTTTCCAAGTGCCGTCTACAACTCAAGTTAGGTGTTGGGTCAGAAAGTCATACTAAGTGGCTAATTTGTGCGTGTGTGTGTCATATGATAAATAGAATATGAAATGAGTGTTTTTCTCGTATAATATTTATGAAACTCGTCCGAATTTTCCGTTGGGGCTCGCCAGAGGCTCGCCCAAACGGAAAATTCTTAGACTCGTTTCATAAATATTATATGAGAAAAACACTCATTCCATATCCTCTATTTATGCAGCTCGTCTGGTAAATTAGGTCCAGACCTCGTCAAAGACTTAGTCTAGATGTAATTTACTGTATTGTTTTCGTTAATTTCACTATAAAATAACGACCTGTTGGGGCTGCTCTTTTTATTACCTGTTATTGCATTACATCACGTGAACATTCTAACGTTTTGTAACTTTTAACCCTTTTGAACCCGAGAGGCCGTTTTTTGGACCAGGAACATACGTCATACTTTCTTTTAGTAGGATGGCTATTGAATGAAAGTGTGGTGAAGACTAATCAATATTTTCAACGTGCAGCTCCATGGCTGCACGTTGAAAATATTAATTGGTCTATCCCCAAATAATGAATATGGTTTCTTCCAATTGCTGCGTTTAAACCTATATGGAAGATACCGCCATAGTTTAAAGGGTTAATATCATTTTGATTGGTAATGGAAAATATGTCACATTACACCAGAGATCACACTACAGACCCACAACATTCATTTCATTGTTATCTCCGCCTACATTTACCTCGACCGATTTACCCCAGCTCTACTTTACGCTGATCGTAAAATGGCTGTTCACTAGTAATCAATAAATGTCAGGAGATTATAATTTAATTTTCTCTAATCATATCCGATTTGCTTGCATGTGAGGTGGGTTTTTCATAATTCGATGAATATTTTTTTTTATCGTGTGAATGTTTTTGCTTTCTCCCGCCCATTTATTTGTCAATTACAAAATTATGGGCGTGTCCAACGGTGCAATTAAACTGTAATTGCTGTACAATACAGTCGCCGTGGACTGGTCGTAATCCACGCACGGCAGTGACGTCCACGATTGCGTTTACCAGGTAACAAAAATCATCATCAGCAAAATTGCTTCATTAATTAAATTTTTGATGATTATTCCCATAATTAGTGTTTACAATCTAAAATTATTGCGTCTGTGGAAATATTGCCCACTCGAGGAAGGTGACCGGACCACGGCGGCCATACTGTAGGTGGGCTTTTAGTATTCACGTGGGTGTTCACGCTGTTTTTTTCTCTTTAGTATTTCAGACTGCGTGTATTAGCCCAGGCAGAAATTAATAAAACTGTTGTAGGAACAAACGTTGATAAGACTGCAGTGATATAAACGACGGAGACTTCGGCCGTGTATGGGTGTATTATAATACAAGGAAACACTCTAAATTATATTATAAGAATTGAAATGATTTATCTGTTGCTTTGTCGGAGTATGAATGTGGGGTGGGTGTGTTAAGTTTTGTAGTTTAGTTTAGTTTAATCGTTTATTCCTGCCGAGCACAGGGTTTCTCTTGTCATTGCAATATGTATAGTCTGGGCAAAGTAAATCAAATTTTCACCCAATAAATTGAATGGATTTTTTTCACCAATGATTTCTTATGTTACATTTCCTTTAATTTTTCATCAAATCTAGTCATGGCTGCTTGATAGCAGCCATGACTAGATTTGATGAAAAATATCTTGAAAATACTCAGCAGGTTAAGAGTTAATGCATTACACCATAATGGCAGTTGCACAATACAAACATAACAAATAAGACGACATAATAAACATGATGTATAAAAAGTACTAATGACTTTTTTCTTTAACAAGGTGATCTCGATTTCAGTAGAATGACCAGATTATGTTAGAAATAATATTAATCGATTTACTTTCACAGTTTTTCAATATATAATAGTATTTCTCCAAATCATTTTATTGTTTAAATTCTTTGTTTTCTTTTATAATTTCTTCGAACCCCGTTTCCCTAATTTCGACACATGCCTCACAGTCCATAACAAAATGTTTTCGCTCTCTTTTTCACCAGTATTGCACACCTGGCATCTCCTATCATTTAGGGGCGTTGGGGGTTGTTTATGTCTACCCTTTTCTATTTCTAAATTATGGTTACTAACCCTAAGTCTAGTAAACAGTTCACGGGCCTGTCGAGATCTGGTGATATTCAATAAGGTTCAAGCTTGTATTCCTTTTTAACTAACTGATACGTTCGTAACTTATTACTGCCTTTCATTTTGTAAACATTAAACATATCTTTAGTAAATCTTTCGCTATGCTGAAATTCTAGTACATCTTTCAGGCATTTTCCATTACTATTACTTAACGTATTAGCATCGGAAACTCTGATATTATAACGAGATAACTGGGTTATCCAAGTTTTCGGAAGTTTGCATTTGAGCGACTCCTTGAATGAGTTGGAGAGTATGTTATCGCCAGCAATTTTGGATAATTTATCGACATATTTATGGAGATGTAAGATGGCATCGTTCACAATAGGATATCTACCCAACTCTCCTCGTGCTGCGTGATTGGATGCTTTTCTATACAACATTAATATTTGTTTACAAAATTTCAAGTGGACTTATTCACAGACTGTAGTATCCGCAAAAGGAGTGTTAATGTCAGGGAACCATAATAATAAAATAGGCTTAATCAATTTATCAAAAAATTTACATTTCACCTCAAGAATTAAGTCAAGTGACTTTCTGAGAGAATTTGTAAGGAAAAGCATTGCTTTCGATCCTTTTGTACTTAAATTCTCTTGAACTTGTTTTGTGTTTCCATTGAATGTGAAATCAAGACCTAAGTATTTATATTGATCTACGATATCTACAGTACGTGGAGAGTGTATTATCATTAAATCACCCGCAGAGTGGAGATTCCACCCGAGCAACAATTGCAAATTTGTTGCAAAGCATAACCATCACAAGCAAAGTTCCAGCCAATGGACCTCCGGGTTAAACCCGGAGGTCCATTGGCTGAAACTTTGCTTGTGTTTTTTGCCCATATGTACAGAATTTGAAAGTGATACTTTGGGTGATACTCGACTCCGCGGGTGTTTTAGTTACAATCCACTCTCCACGTACTGTAATTTCGCTGTTCCAATACAAAACGTTGGATCTTTTATATCTTTACTTTTTTGAAAATCATCCATTTTGTTTTATTAATATTGACACTAAGTTTGTTTAACTTCTGAACATATTTACTCAATCCTGCTGGAGACTCTGATAACATTACCAGGTCATCGGCAAAAAGTAGGTACTGAGTCGTTGTTCATTCACATTAACTGCTGAACAGAATTCATTAAATATCCCGCATATGTCATCAATAAAAACTTTGAAAAGAAAGGGGGATATAGAGCATCCTTGTCTAACGCCTTCTGTTGAGAGTAAAGGTGGGCTCAATCCCACAGAAGTATTTATAGAATAGTAACGGGACTCAAAAAGAGAGCTAAGAATTTTGAAGACTTTCCCACCGATACGCAATGACTTCATTTTCTCCAAAAGTAATGGCCTATCTACCGAATCAAATGCTTTCTTAAAATCAACAACACCGCGTTCATTGGTTTCTTCTCTTCTTTATATTTATTTGCCAACGTGTGCAAAATGAATGCACTGTTAGTTGTTCCTCGATACTTCCTGAATCCAAATTGGTTATCGCTTATTAAATCGTTGAGTTCTAAATACTCATTCAGCCTCGAGTTTATTACTTTATTAAATAATTTTCCGAAATTACTACTCAGCGCAATCGGTCTGTAATTGTTAGGATCATGTCGATCGCCTTTCTTATAGAGTGTTTTTATTATAGACTCACTCCAAGATACAGGGTAATGACCTGATAATAATATTTGATTAAATAGCTTGACAACATCATCTATAATAATTGGAACAATAAGTTTTAATAATTTATTCGGAATGTTATCTACAGCCGATGACGTTTTGCTTTGGAGCTGCCTACCAGCGTCTAATATTTCTTTAGCGGTTATATAGTCATTGTTTAATTTGATATCTGGCTCCTAAATTGTTGCCGGAAAATAACGTATTTCAGACTCAGATCTTTTCGGACAAAGTAATGTTTTAAAGAATTCTACAGTTTCATCTGGGTGTAAATAATTGGGTTCTTCTTTCTGAGCACGAAATGTGTTAATAATACTCCAGTACTCGGAAGGATTAGCTGTCCCCACATAAGATAATTTTTCAGAGATATATTCCTAAAATTCTCTGCGCTTCCGTTTTGTCTCCCGTTTATAAAGCTTTTTTATAGAGTGAAATTTAATCAGTAGTGTCATATTATAAGGCATCTTCAGTGGCGGCGCCAGAGTTACAGAAGTGAAGGGGTAGAGTTGGGTATTGCCCGCCGCGCGTAAGTTTTTAAAATGTTCTCAACTTCGGGAGGGGACACCCCTCCCGAAGTTGAGAAAATTTTTAAATTTACGTTGTAAATGGTGTTCTCTGGAGCATTCTCAGACAATTAAATTAAAACAGTTTTATCCTTTTGAAACTTACTGGTTAGGTCTTTCAGTTATAGTAAGCGTCGTACATGGTGACATTTTAACGGAAGAACGCTGTTGTAAAGGTGCTTTGTGCGAGCACAAAGCACCAAACGACACTCAAATCGAAAATGAAAGTAGGCTGCATTCCAAACGGATGCGTTGCACGCTCTCGATTCTAGCATTCCTCGAATACTCTTAAGCGGTATGTTTCAGACCTTTTGAACGCTGCACGCCTTGTTGCAATTTGGGCCCTCGACTCTTGTTTGTTGCTTGCAGCTAATGTGTGTGTGGTGGGGGTGGGGGGGGGGGAGGGGGGCACACACAAACATAATTGTAAAACTTCTCTGATTTAGTGCACTTGGGAATATGGAATTAAGCATACCCACCATTACACCGCAACGTTCAATACAAAAATTAAAAGGATAGTATTTTTTTACTACGCTTGGCGAAAAAAGTGGAGGGGTAAGTACCCCCCCCCCTCATACCCCTCCCCCGCCCCCTTGGCGCCGCCACTGGGCCTTTTCTTCATCTCATTACTACATTTGTCATATTTTTTTAACTCTTTACAGTGTTTATCAAACCAGTGTCGTTTACGTTTTTGTTTATACCTAAAATTTATCACTTTCGACGAAGCTTTATTAATAAACAATATGATTTCATTCAGATCTCGGGTGGCCCTTTCGGTTCCAATGGGATTCGCAGAATACTCACTTAATTTGAACTCCATTAATTTTTTTGAACATATGGATCATATAAGGTAGAAATAAAATGACTCTATCTCCTCTCTCTTTACACCATTTTGTAACTAAATTATGTTTTCGGTAGGTATTTGAAAGCTTAGTACTTTCTACTTCGATTACCATAAAATCGGAATGAACAGTCAGTTGACTATGATCTGAAAATCCTGTCGGAGATTTAACACAAAATAGCTAACATCGGGTAGGTACCTCTTATTTGTATGAAGTGCTATAACTTAACAAGCTCATTCCACATTCATACCTACTTTGTACAACTTAACACGCCTATTCCACATTTATACCCTCTTTATACAACTTAACACGCCCATTCCACATTTATACCCTCTTTATACAACTTAACACGCCTATTCCACATTTATACCCTCTTTATACAACTTAAAACGCCCATTCCACATTTATACCCTCTTTATACAACTTAACACGCCCATTCCACATTTATACCCTCTTTATACAACTTAACACGCCCATTCCACATTTATACCCTCTTTATACAACTTAACACGCCCATTCCACATTTATACCCTCTTTATACAACTTAACACGCCCATTCCACATTTATACCCTCTTTATACAACTTAACACGCCCATTCCACATTTATACCCTCTTTATACAACTTAACACGCCTATTCCACATTTATACCCTCTTTATACAACTTAACACGCCCATTCCACATTAATACCCTCTTTATACAACTTAACACGCCCATTCCACATTTATACCCTCTTTATACAACTTAACACGCCCATTCCACGTTTATACCCTCTTTATACAACTTAACACGCCCATTCCACATTTATACCCTCTTTATACAACTTAACACGCTCATTCCACATTTATACCCTCTTTATACAACTTAACACGCCCATTCCACATTTATACCCTCTTTATACAACTTAACACGCCCATTCCACATTTATACCCTCTTTATACAACTTAACACGCCCATTCCACATTTATACCCTCTTTATACAACTTAACACGCCCATTCCACATTTATACCCTCTTTATACAACTTAACACGCCCATTCCACATTTATACCCTCTTTATACAACTTAACACGCCCATTCCACATTTATACCCTCTTTATACAACTTAACACGCCCATTCCACATTTATACCCTCTTTATACAACTTAACACTCCCATTCCACATTTATACCCTCTTTATACAACTTAACACGCCCATTCCACATTTATACCCTCTTTATACAACTTAACACGCCCATTCCACATTTATACCCTCTTTATACAACTTAACACGCCCATTCCACATTTATACCCTCTTTATACAACTTAACACGCCCATTCCACATTTATACCCTCTTTATACAACTTAACACGCCCATTCCACATTTATACCCTCTTTATACAACTTAACACGCCCATTCCACATTTATACCCTCTTTATACAACTTAACACGCCCATTCCACATTTATACCCTCTTTATACAACTTAACACGCCCATTCCACATTCACACCCGCTTTATACAACTTAATATGTCTATTCCACATTCATACCCTCTTTATACAATTTAACACGCCCATTCCACATTCATACCCGCTTTATACAACTTATTAACATGTCTATTCCACATTCATACCCGCTTTATACAACTTATTAACATGTCTATTCCACATTCATACCCGCTTTATACAACTTATTAACATGTCTATTCCACATTCATACCCGCTTTATACAACTTATTAACATGTCTATTCCACATTCATACCCGCTTTATACAACTTATTAACATGTCTATTCCACATTCATACCCGCTTTATACAACTTATTAACATGTCTATTCCACATTCATACCCGCTTTATACAACTTATTAACATGTCTATTCCACATTCATACCCGCTTTATACAACTTATTAACATGTCTATTCCACATTCATACCCGCTTTATACAACTTATTAACATGTCTATTCCACATTCATACCCGCTTTATACAATTTAAGAGGCCCATTCCACATTCATACCCATTTTTTTACAACTTAATTCCCCCATTCCTCATTCATACCCGCTTAAAACAAATTAACACGCCCTTCCACATCCATTCCCGTTTTATACAACTTAACACGCCCATTTCCACATTCATACTCGTTTTATACAACTTAACACGCCTATTTCACATTCACACTAGAATAAGCGGCTGATTATGCATTCAATGCTTATATGAATAATATTAATGATTTACAGTGCTCATAGTCTTACGAGGAGGTGTCGTTGAGTTTTATGTCTAAAAGAAGTAGCCCTGGTTACAAGTTAACCCTTTACCCAACGTAACGGTCAAAACCGGCCAGCGCTATTCACAAAAATCGTCAATTAATTTTCATTATTTTTTTCATTTTTTCTCTCAAAAACATAGGTTATGACCCCTCTTTGGAACGAGCTCGACGAGCTCGATCCAAAGAGGATCATAACCTATGTTTTTGAGACAAGAAATAAAAAAAATAGTTATTCAAGAATTTTCTTTTCAAGTGGCGTCTGTTTTTAATGTTAGGTAACGGGTTAAAAGATCGCCTATTTTCATTCACTATAGCTACTTTGAATCGGCAACATTATAAATTATGGCGATGAATTGACGGTAACATGCTCTGTGGTTTGCGGCTAGGAGCTTCTGTTCAACCGAGACGCGAAGTTCCGTTGCGCAAACCTCAGACCATGTTACCGTCATCACAATAACGTGTATGTTCAAATAAGACCTTACCTGTAGCCCAAAACCCACATCGTGAAATGAACAAGGCAACTGCTAACGATAACAAGTTTAGTAAATAAACCTCTTGAATAGAATAGAACAGAACTTTATTGCAATAAATCACCCGCACTGGGGCAGATTGCATGTATAATAGTACAATATTAGTATAATTAAGACCATTTGATACAGCATCATCAGCAACAGAATATCCTGTCATGTCTCAATATAGTCCTTTTATAATATATAATGAGAAATATATAATGATATTTTGAACACATGTATATACCCCACGACATCACTGGATAAATAATCAATAAATCAGATAAGGGTCGAGTCACCCCATCTTTGCTCAAATTGTAAACTGGTTTGTAATTTAAACAACACTTCATTCGGAACAGCGTCTGCTGCTTGTGTGAAAAATCTAGAAATAAGAAGAGGTTTGCAAGACACTTTAGTTGATGGAACAATTGCGTCAGACGTAACGTACGCTATTGGAGACGTAAACATAGAAAAAACCCAATGGAGCCCTCGTCCAAATCAGAGGGCGGGGTTTGTAGTCTTATTGGAACATTATACATGAAATACTGTTAGGGCAAATGCACTCACCACCCATCAAATGTATGGCCATTATACAGTACGTGGAGAGTGGGTTGTAATTAAATCATCCGTGGAGTGGAGTTATCACCCAAGCTATAACTTTCAAATTCTGTACATATCGACAAAAAACACAAGCAATGTTTCAGCCAATGGACCTCCGGGTTTAACCCGGAGGTCCATTGTCTGAAACTTTGCTTGTGCTGGTTATGCTTTGCAACAAATTTGCAATTATTGCTTGGGTGGAATCTCCACTCTTCGAGTGATTTACTGATAATACACTCTCCACGTACTGTATGACATTTTTCTCTGTATTTTAGAATACCTCTACCCATCCAAATAAAGACCACTGTTCTCGCTGATGACTTGTGAATAACAGATGTTTGTTAGATTTGAGCGACAAAGCGCGCTTTGCTAATTGCGTAGCGATGAACGTACTGCGTCATATGAACAGAGAGAGAGAGGGGATATATATAAAGGGGTGGCGTGGGGGTAGAGAGTGCTACTCGCAGTATGGGTACGGTAGGGTCCTTCTTTCAAACATATATTAATAAAATAACTCCTTGAGGGTTTTTTGTTATACAGCTTGTATTTTTTTGTATCGACCATTTGCAATTAGTAAACGATATGCATGGAGAATATCATGCGCAGTAATTGTCCCTTTCTGCATGAAAGAATTACATTATTGTTGTTCGTTTAGTGATATAAAATATTCTTTTTTTGTTTGTACTTGTGTAATAAAGCAATCAGTCATGTAATAATAGTCATTGTTGCATAATATGCAGTAATCTATGCAATTTATTTGACGGAATTGCTGATGACGTTAAGCTATGTAAATGATCGTTATGAGAGAAAAAATAAATGGAAAACAAACATCCGTAAGTTTTTTTCTGATGGACAGACCACCGGATGTGTGTAACACGATGTACCTTCAACAGAAAATATTGACTCCTTCTTTTGCAACGTTGTTCACTACCATCGCAAGTATTGTTTACTACCACCACAAGTAATTGTACGGTTAAACTGGGACATTCGAAACGGGGACACATGTGGCACCTGCGGGCCTGGCGTTAAATTTCTCAGTTCGCCGTGTGGAGGTGCGTTAGTTCCAAGCATATCTGTTTAGTCCCCCACAGTTTCACCGCGAAGGGGACTCATAGATTGCACTCAGTCCGTCCGTCTGTCTGTCTGTCTGTCTGTCTCTGTCTGTCTGTCTGTCTGTCTGTCTGTCTGTCTGTCTGTCTGTCTGTCTGTCTGTCTGTCTGTCTGTCTGTCTGTCTGTCTGTCTGTCTGTCCATCTTACCTATTACCACCTGCATCTCCGAGATGGTTGAATGTGGGCATTTCATATTTTCAACATTAGTTCAAGATGGTCGACTGGCGGCCATTTTTGTTGGAAATTGCGTGTAATTAGTTTTCTGCCTAGAACTTCTAAACGACCTTTCTGATATCAATAATTTTGGTATGGATATGTAGCAGCATAAGATAAATAACATATCATACGGGGTTTTTTCTCGTGCATAAATTATGCAAAGTAGACGTACTTAAGCTTTTTTCAGCCATTTTTGTATATATTATGTTGGTGGGCGACTGGCGGCCATTTTTGTTGGAAATTGTGTGTAATTAGTTTCCTGCCCAGAACTTCGAAACGACCTTTCCAATTTCAATAAGTTTTGGTATGGAGGTGTATCAGCATAAGACAAATAGCATATCATACAGGTTTTGCATCGTGTATAAATTATGCAAATTCGACGAACTTGAGATTTTTTCAGCCATTTTTGTATATATTATGTTGGTGTGTCCTGTTACAACCTGTATCTCAGAGACGCTTTGACACTTTTGTTTCAAATTTTCAGCAATGATCAGACATTATGTAAAATTGCTGCACGTAAATTTAAAAAAAAATTAAAGATGCCCGACTGGCGGCCATTTTTGTTGAAAATTACGTGTAATTAGTTTTCTGTCTAGAACTTCTAAACGACACCCCCAATTTCAATATAATGTTTGGTATGGCCGTGTAGCAGTATAAGATAAACAATTTGGTGGCACCCCAACCGTGTGGGACTATTATCTGATCGCTGGCGATCAGCGTTGAACTTGTTTGTATTGTTTTCCTACCATACTACCTTTTACTTACAGTTCAACGCTGATATATGATTGTATGATCGCACGCCCCACCTGCGGTGAGATTTTCGAATTTCTTTTAGGCTAAAGAAAATTAATCTTTTGATTCTCAGGCACCGGCGCATCGGTTTTTTTTTTTTTTTTGCTTTTTTTTGGCCCGCGTTCGTCAATTTATTTGGAGGCAAAATTCAAAATGTATAAAACAATCATAGGGTGTGATTTTAGCGGTATCACAACGCGATTTGCGATGCAATATGTCGTATAAATTGATACAGTATTGTTATTCTCTTCGCGAAATGCGACACGATTCTCATATGTATGTACAAAATAAACATTTATTACATGCCCATTCAGTCTCTCTTATGCAATACGGCGTGCAATACGGCTGTGCAATACAGAATTCCGTATTGCACACCAACCTGTTCCAACCGGGACTTTTTTATGCAATGCGACTGCATAAAGTGCATGGTGTTTACCACCGTTGATAGAAAAGAAAATTAGGTCAGTAGGTGCTTGGGTCATGTAATAAATACAAAACCACATGTATGTTTCAATGAGTCGTTTTGTATTCAATTCGTCAGATGTGCGTAGAAAGAAAACGTCTCGACCTTCGGTCTCGACGTTTTCTTCCTACGCACATCTGACTCATTGAATACAAAACGACTCATTGAAACATACATGTAGTTTTGTCTATTTATTCAACTGGTTGAGAGCTAGATTAGTTTTGGTGGTCTGAATTTGTTCATCAAAAATTGTTTTATCACAAATTATTGGAGAGTGCCAATAGGCACTCTCCAATAATTTGTAATAGAACAAAATTGTATAAAAAAGTATTATTTACGTTTGACTGAATACGAAACATGGGTTAGGAAATTGTTTTCGGAAGGCCTAATTGTAGCTTCTAGCACTCAACCAATTCAATAACTCCTTATAATTTTTTTCACCATTTTAGTTGCCCTATATTGTTTTGGGGTGTATGATCACTGTTACAAAAAAAAAAAACTATCAGTGAAATCAACATGGAAGCTCTAGTATTTAACTTTTAGGCTCTCACAACTGGATATTAGGCATCGGCGACCATTCCATCAGGAATAAAAAATAAAAACAAAAACCTCCCTCTCATTCGTTTTTAAAAGAAATTGCCTGAGAATAAATTATTTAATTTTGTTTGGCCTTACGTTTCATCTGTATTGTGCTCGACGACATAAAATGAAATGAAGGCAAAACGGTGTGGGCTAGGTCTCTTGCGACCCTCACTGGTGGTATTATTCAGCTTTTCGGGTGGACAGCTAGAGGGGCGGAGGAAAGTGGTGTACCCGCGAAGAACAACCTAGAAGCGATAAGCAACTTTCAGCTTTCCAACGCACTAACCGGTGATTCGAGCGAGATCTGAGTCTGTTCCGATTTCAGCAACTGGTGCAGGCGTCTTGCTCATGGACACAAAGTGGCGCTGGTCTGGACCAAACCGACAATCTTTTGAGTACAATTCCAAAGCGCTACCCAGTGAGCCACTGCATCTTCTGTTGTGCTCGACCTGGACAGCTTTTGGTGTTGTATCGTTTGTGTGTGGATTTGCCGCTTGACCATACGTAATGTTCAAAAACGGATAGCGCTATTCTCAAAAATCGCCTTTCAGATTTCATTTTTTTACATTTTTGCTTCAAAACATACCTTATGTCCCCTCATTGATGAGCTTGATCCAACGAGAGATGATGCATACGCTATATTTTACAGTACGTGGAGAGTGGGTTGTAACTAAATCACCCGCGGAGTGGAGTTATCACCCCAACTATAACTTTCAAATTTTGTACATATCGACAAAAAACATAAGCAATGTTTCAGCCAATGGACATCCGGGTTTAACCCGGATGTCCATTGGCTGAAAATTTGTCTGTGCTTGTTATGCTTTGCAACAAATTTGCAATTATTGCTTGGGTGGAATCTCCACTCTGCGAGTGATTTAGTGATAATACACTCTCCACGTACTGTAGATGCAATGAGTGAAAATGTTTAGCTGTTTAACTTCTTAAATGCTGCTGACGAATAGTCTTGCCAGGACAGCAATTCTCCAACTTTTCCCCTGTTAATTGTATGATTTTTTTTTTTTATTAAATTCAGTCATTGCTGCTCTGCGGGTTAAGAATTGAAAACTTTGTAAGTGTCGTCTGCTTTTCATCTCCTTCCATTAAAATAAGTAAATATTTTAGGATATTTAACCAAATTTTATAGACTTTTTGACCAATGATTTCTCAAGTCACGTTTTCATGATTTTTTCATTAAAGCTAGTCACGGCTGCTGTGAAGCAATTATGACTAGATTTGATGGAAAATATTTTAAAATTACTCAGCGGTTTAGAGTTGAGAACTTTCTTTGTAAGTGTCGGCTGCTCGTCGTCGAAAATAAAAATCAAACTCCTCTCAGTTATCTTACTGTGAATAATCCGCTGTGGCTAAACCAGGTGTTTTTCTGGTATGGGAGAGGCGAGGCGAGGCGAGACAACTCTGATTTTACGGCAAAAATCAGCTATGCAAAAAGCAAGGTAAATATTTTTTTAAAAAACGGTTTGTCCGCGTATGGAATATTTGAAAGTTGTCTTCAAGGATGCTGTGTGAAAATCTTTTTTGTGAAAAAATTCTGACAATACTCGGGTGTCTATCGACCGAGTCAGATGATTAGTGTTCCCCCAAAGGCGTCTAACAACATTGTAGATTTGATATTAAATTCTGCTGGTTAATCATTAACAGAATAAAAGAAACATTACAAAAAATAAATAAAAGATAATATTTTTTTTTTAAATTCCTAAATAGCTAACAGTTTTCATTATGCACCAAAAGGATGGTTTATGACCCCATAACGAGCTCGTTTCTGTGATGGGATATAATTTATGTTTACAAAAACGAAAATAAAAAACATTAGTTGAAAGGTGATGTTTGTGAATTGTGTTGTCTCTCTATTGCTGTTGCGTTAGATAAAGGGTTAACTATCATATATTGGTCATCGAAAACACGAAAGAGGGGTATATAGTACTTTGGACTTCGACTCATTCTGCCTGGAAACTTGGATACCTACAGTACGTGGAGAGTGGATTGTAACTAAATCACCCGCGGAGTGGAGTTATCACCCAAACTATAACTTTCAAATTTTGTACATATCGACAAAAAACACAAGCAGTGTTTCAGCCAATGGACCTCCGGGTTTAACCCGGAGGTCCATTGGCTGAAACTTTGCTTGTGCTGGTTATGCTTTGCAACAAATTTGCAATTATTGCTTGGGTGGAATCGCCACTTTGCGGGTGATTTAGTGATAATACACTTTCCACGTACTGTATGTGGTAATGAACGTTGATGTCGTTTCCGGAGGCTTCAGAAAATTTGTGATTGTAACTTTCTTTACTAGGACTGGGAGCACGGCGGCTCAGAGGTTACAGTATTGAACTTCAAACCGAGAGGTCCACGGTTCGATCCACGCCAGTGGTAATCGCATTGTGTTCTTGGGTAAGGTATTTAATCCCGAATGCCCACGTGGCGGCGCGGTGCACGTCGATGGTGCACCTGTCTTCAACCAATACTAACACTGCTTGTGTGGAGTTAGTACGTTGGTAACTCTGGCAGTTGCTCGCCGTTACTCGGTGGTTCTCTCCAAGTACTCCGGCTTCTTCCACCCGTAAAACCGTCCGACATGAGATGACCCTAACTGTCGAAAGTGTCGTTAAAACTCCAATAAATAAATAAATAAATAAATAAATAAATAAATAAATAAATAAATAAATAAATAAAAATAAATAAATATAATAGTTGATGGACCTCCTCAGTAGAAATTCACAAGAACAACAGAAAGTTTTATCATTTGATAATAACATATTTACAGTCATTTGCAACTTTCTATTTGATGAATATAGCATTTGTGATACATGGGAAAAACTTAAAACCACAAAAAATCACAAAAATGACTTGAATACATGCTTTTTCGAAGAACAGGAATGCAACCCAACGGGCTTATTGTTGTTTTAATTCTAATTAAACTCTCAATAGCTGTGTTCCTTATTCTACGTTGGTGGTCGCTGATTTAAGAATATGACTTATGCTGTTCGAAACAAGATGTTGTCCCCGGAATAGGGTTAGAACTAGCCAAAACAAACCAGAAATAATAAATGTATTGACAATAAGCTTAAACTGTTCCAGTTGAAAGGCTCTACTACCCAACCGGAGTATACCCGAGAATCAACGAATAGGATTTGGAAGAAAGATGCAATAACACCTAAATACATAGATTTGTTTGTGGTAATTCTAGAAAGTAACCGAGGATCTGAGGACAATCCGAACCAATAAACTACTCCTATGCAATCGAACATACCTCCGTCCTATTAGAGAGTGTTGGTTCACATAGCAACAAAATGTCACAATAGAAACCAAGATGGCGGCATCCAGTATACAAAATGGACGACAGAAACACGTATCCTCCTAACAACACGCGCTGCGTATGCGCACTGAGACCACATATCACTTTGGTAGTGACGTCACAAAATGGCCGCTCACGTGGTTTATCATCAAAACCAAACATGGCGCCACTGGGTCACGTGACTATGAGATCATTTCCAGGGTCCTGCCCGGGGTCCTACTATATGGCATGAGGGGTGCTAGACATACTACAAGAGAGCAAGTGTAGAAACTAGAAACACATTCGTACCAGAGTTATGGCCCTCGAAGGACTTAGAAAATTAGTAAAATGAACGTTTTGCACTATAACTCTGGCATAGGTTGTCGTATTTTTGAAGTCCTTTTGTAAGATGATAGACCAGCAATGGCGACATTATACCTACTTATTACGGGTTTCGTCCGTGCATTCCTACCAGAGCTAAGGCCCTTGTTACACTCAGAAAACTCTCTGTACGAACGTTTTACATTATAACTCAGTCATTTGTGTGCGAATTTTAACTGGTAGAATGCTAAGTTATTTTTGGTTATCAAAATTTGTACATGTGTCTTTGCCTTGTTACAATTTATGGGAGAGTGCCTCTTGGCACTCTCCCATAAATTGTAACAAGGCAAACCCATATCGACTAAGTAATTTCGCTTCTAAGATAATGTGAAGCACTGGGGTACCTGCTTTTCACATTAGAGCCCTGATAGTGACTTCTAGCACTCTACCAGTTAATGTCCTTTTGTATGGTGAAAGACTAGCCTGAGGAGAAGGCATCCACATATTGCTTGTCTCGCCTATTTGTACAGACCAGGGTTATGACCCATGTTACACTTTCCGAGCGAACATTTTGTGCTGTAACTTCGGCATCAGTTGTTGGATTTTGATGTCCTTTTGTAAGATGATAGACCATTCTGGAGGAAAAGATATCCGCATATTGCGGATTACATCCGTGCACACTAACAACAGTTAGGCTTCTTTTTAGACTTAGAAAACCTCTCAGTGTGGAGTTTTTTGCATTGTATTTTGCCCTTGGGAAAAATGTTCGTTGAATGGCAGTAGAAAACTGAATATTGTTTTTATTGGCCATGTTGACATTGCAGGCGTTGAAGTATTTTCTTGTTTATTTATTCTTTGTCACATAATTTTGTTTGTTTTTAGTGGATTTGGAAAAAAAACTGTAATACTTGTCACGAGTTTGTCAACTGAGTTTGACAATATTCATTTTTGAAGAGAGTTTTTGACACCTCATTTTGGGAAATGAATGGAAGCTCTGGAGCGGAACCTTAAAGGTGGTGAAGCATGAGCACTCGATAACATTCTGTAAGTTACTTCGACCGAACGCAGTTGTATTCTTGCGCGAAATATAAATCCTAATAGTTGGAAGTCTGTTTACATTTTGTGATCTAAATATCTAAAACAATATATATATTCTATTACTGGATACAGTACGGCCGTGGTGGACTGGTCACTTTCCACGGGTGGACAATATCTCTACGGACACAAAAACATAAGTTAACACCTTACCGAAACAACGTCTGCTTTCTAATATTCGCTGTACAACAACAAATTTTAAAATGATTCGAATGAAGCGATTTCAGTTTATGTTACAGTAAATTAATGAAAAGAGACCTTATAATCTAATCGGTTTCATAAATAATTACCCATGTTTACATAACTAATCTTTTTGTACGTAATAACGGTTTTTTGTGTGTATTTTACTTCAGTTAATGACAACGAGACGCTTTCCTTGACAGTGGACATAAGAATCGCTGACAATAGACAAATGCGCGTGCCCGGCGACATAAAATAAAATCAAAGAGAAATTGATCAATCACTGCAAGGTATTGCGGTTGGTATCGGGACATACTTTGATGTCTGTGAAAGTGTTACAAATTGAAAATTTACAAAATATTTTAGTAACTATTGTCAAAATGCAAGTGCTGAGACTGGAAACTTGATACAATATAACTACAGTACGTGGAGAGTGTATTATCACTAAATCACCCGTAGAGTGGAGATTCCACCTAAGCAATAATTGCAAAGCATTACCATCACAAGCAAAGTTTCAGCCAATGGACCTCCGGGTTAAACCCGGAGGTCCATTGGCTGAAACTTTGCTTGTGTCTTTTGTCGATGTGTTCAGAAATTGAAAGTTATAGCTTGGGTGATAACTCCACTCTGCGGGTGATTTAGTTACAATCCACTCTCCACGCACTGTAGCTTTCATGCTAGGTAGATAACGTGTTGTTCAATGAAGTGAATGCTCTTACGTCATCAGGCGTCATCGATGGAAGGAGTTGCCGCGTTGTTTGACTTAACTCTATCTTGGGTGGGGACAGACTTATTCTGACTGAATTGCGGCGTTTTTCGCTGACGTCCCAGTAATTAAGTGCCAAGAGATCAGTGTTCGAGGCCTATAAGATAGCACTGTTTGTTTCTCAATCCATTTTTGTATCTTTGTTTCTCAATACATTCAGACATCTTACCTTACAATAAGTATGTATTGGGCCCTTAACCACATGAATGCACCACCTGTCAGGGGCCTTTGATGCAAAATATGTATCATGCAACCGCGTGATGAAAGCGCGTGCTTAGTCACGATTTGTTTAGGTTGCTATTTATGGAACATTTCACGCGTTCGAAAGGCATTTGTGAGAGACCGCATACGTTCCCTTATAAAAAAAGTACCATGGTAAACCTAGGTAAATTCAAAATACCCTGGTAATACCATGGTATACCATGGTATTACCAGGGTATTTTGGGATTTATCATGGTTTACCATGGTACATTTTTATAAGGGTTTCTATATAGGAAGTTAGGGAATGGGAACAATTCTTCTCAAAAAAATAATTATTAAAGTATTAAACCACATTACGTTCACATGTACATGCTGGCACTCTGTGTCTGAATTGTTCGAGTTGAAACAACACGCCTTTTTTCCGCACAATCTTTTCGAGTTGTAGAGCGTGCGCGCTCATTAAGTTTGTTCGGGGATCGGGAAAGTTTAACGCAGCCGTATTGTAGAGTTTTCAACGAAATACCATGGTATTACCAGGGTATTTTGGGATTTACCATGGTTTACCGTGGTACTTTTTTATAAGGGTTTCTATATAGGAAGTTAGGGAATGGGAACAATTCTTCTCAAAAGAATAATTATTAAAGTATTAAACCACATTACGTTTACATGTACATGCTGGCACTCTGTGTCTGAATTGTTCGAGTTGAAACAACACGCCTTTTTTCCGCACAATCTTTTCTAGTTGCAGAGCGTGCGCGCTCATTAAGTTTGTCCGGGGATCGGGAAAGTTTAACGCAGCCGTATTGTAGAGTTTTCAGCGAAATACCATGGTATTACCATGGTATTTTGGGATTTACCATGGTACTTTTTTATAACGGTTTCTATATAGGAAGTTAGGGAATGGGAACAATTCTTCTCAAAAGAATAATTATTAAAGTATTAAACCACATTACGTTTACATGTACATGCTGGCACTCTGTGTCTGAATTGTTCGAGTTGAAACAACGCGCCTTTTTTCCGCACAATCTTTTCTAGTTGTAGAGCGTGTGCGCTCATTAAGTTTGTCCGGGGATCGGGAAAGTTTAACGCAGCCGTATTGTGGAGTTTTCAACGAAACTATCAGCGTTTGTAAGTTAAAAGGAAATCTCAAACTAAAAGATACACTACAACAGGTAATTGTGAGATACATTTATCATCTCTATTATGTCATGTATAAAATGCTGTATCAGAGTTGTGCTATTGTTTCTAAAGCTATATCCCGACTCACCGAGATTCTGATACAACATTTGGTACATAGAGGTTATTACCATTATGTGGATGTACAAAATATGTATCCGAGTTGAGCTCCGTTTTCTAAGGGAAGATCATGACGAGTCTAAGACGAGTCATGATCTGCCCTTAGAACCCGGTGCGAGACTCGGATACATATTTTGTACATCCACATAATGGTAATAATAATTTTATCTTACAATATGTTGGGGATAAGTCAAGAACATAGTCGAATATATAACGGACTGTTTATTCGTACGGATGAACAAAAAGAAAACAAATAGAACTCACGCGAAAGGAACGTACTTGTATCCGACCCCCTGATACAGACATCCGTATCAGGGGGTCGGATATACGACAGTTGTGGAGTTAATACAGTTAATACAGACAAAATACATGTTGATTGTAAGATAAAAAAAACCATAATAGTGATGATATATATTTATACGGACATGACGGCCGTTACTTATTCCCGGTTCCTTACTCGACATTCGTAATTAACTGATCTTATCGGTTGATAACGAATGTCGAACAAGGAATTGTGAATAAGTAACGATTGTCACGTTCCCACTTACACGGACGTGACGTCGGATTTTAGATCGAATGGTAAACAGAATCCTCAACTCGTCCCCAGCTTACAAAGTCCGTCCTAGACACTTGGTGTTGCATCTGTGACCATTCTAAGGAGCTTGTCCCCAGCTTACAAAGTCCGTCCTGGACACTTGGTGTTGCATCTGTGACCATTCTAAGGGGCTTGTCCCCAGCTTACAAAGTCCGTCCTGGACACTTGGTGTTGCATCTGTGACCATTCTAAGGAGCTTGTCCCCAGCTTACAAAGTCCGTCCTGGACACTTGGTGTTGCATCTGTGACCATTCTAAGGAGCTTGTCCCCAGCTTACAAAGTCCGTCCTGGACACTTGGTGTTGCATCTGTGACCATTCTAAGGGGCTTGTCCCCAGCTTAAAAAGTCCGTCCTGGACACTTGGTGTTGCATCTGTGACCATTCTAAGGAGCTTGTCCCCAGCTTACAAAGTCCGTCCTGGACACTTGGTGTTGCATCTGTGACCATTCTAAGGGGCTTGTCCCCAGCTTAAAAAGTCCGTCCTGGACACTTGGTGTTGCATCTGTGACCATTCTAAGGAGCTTGTCCCCAGCTTACAAAGTCCGTCCTGGACACTTGGTGTTGCATCTGTGACCATTCTAAGGAGCTTGTCCCCAGCTTACAAAGTCCGTCCTTGACACTTGGTGTTGCATCTGTGACCATTTTAAGGAGCTTGTCCCCAGCTTACAAAGTCCGCCCTGGACACTTGGTGTTGCATCTGTGACCATTCTAAGGAGCTTGTCCCCAGCTTACAAAGTCCGTCCTGGACACTTGGTGTTGCATCTGTGACCATTGTAAGGAGCTTGTCCCCAGCTTACAAAGTCCGTCCTGGACACTTGGTGTTGCATCTGTGACCATTCTAAGGAGCTTCGCACAAAGAACGATAGAATTATGTCTATAATTTAGGTTATGAGCCACTAAATAAATTCCATTGACCATAGTGTTAACCTTTTACTCTTTGTACAACACACCAAGTTGTTTTGAAACAAAATACCTATACATCTACAAAGTACATCATCTCTTGAAAAAATTAAACTGGAAAAAAATATATGTTGCCACATGAAATTTCAGTTTAAATTTCGAATTTTCATAACTACCGTATGGTCTTGCATTGAATGACCTTCACACTTTTTTTTCCATGCCTCATGTTTTTGAGAGATTCTCACACATTCCGGCACCAAATTATAAACAAACTTATTAATCCTTTCTAAAGTGGACGAATCAAAATTTTAATTAATGGTTTCAAAGTCAAAATATATTTAACCAATCAGCTGATCAGTCCTATTTAATCCTACTCACAACATTGGGTGTAAAATGCTCCAAGTCACGTGTCCACTTATATAGTTGTTCATAACCTCACATCAGACCCTCCAAAGGGAAGCTGGATATTTTAAGGAATATCATCACTCTATTAGCCACAAATTTTCGGTCACTTGGCCTTTATCAAGCGAAAAATATATAAAACGTTGCTTACTGTGTAAAGTCCATATACACCAAAATACATAAAAGGTTGCTTATTGTGTAAAGTCCGCGTGATGAATATATTTTCCGCTTGATATAGGCCAAGTGGCTGACAATTTGTGGATAACAGAGTGAAGATATTGGAAAGAATTATGGTTTCGATGGTGCACCAGGCATGTCAAAGTACCACCGGTACCAATATAACCGGTACCGGGACGGGACAGAGTCTATCCCGCAGAATCCGGTACCGGTACCGGGACAAATCGACAATCGGGTGACATATCACAATCAGATGGGAGAAATTCATATTTAAACCGACCCAGTTCCCAAGATCGCAAAAACAAACATGGCATCGTACCAATTATTCTGCGGCGACATCAAAGTAATCATAAAGCACGAAAATCGTACTTTATGATTACTTTGATGTCACCACAGAATAATTTCTTTGATGTAACCGATAGGGGGCGCTTTCATTGTGTTTGATGCCACGTTTGAAAAGTCAAAATGGTCGACCTTATCAAGGTCGTTGTGCCGACAGAACATGCACCTTTAGAGTGTTTTGATATGTTTATTCACAAATATTATAAGTTGAAAGTATGTCGTGCAAGTGTGCCATACACGATTATCAGTCTGTCTACCCTCGTTCATTTAGGAATTTCCGCATAAATTTTTTTTGTCCCGGTACCGGCAGGACAAAAGCTTCAGTACCGGTACGGGTTGGAGCATGAGGGAACCGGCGGTACCGTTTGACATGCCTATGGTGCACTTAAAATGTGATAGTACAAAGAGGGTATCTGAAATCTTGGAATAATGAAGAGATCTATTTTTACCAAGGGATTCCGTCCATTTCATTTAGCTAATTGCCTTTTATCTGAAGATTAAATTTTTGCCGTATATTCCAAGAAATGTCCTAGTTATGCCAATATTCATAATTGGATACTTTGCACTGGAGGTATTTTCGCATCTGTTCTTGGTAATACCCGATGAAAAGCTGTCATAATTGGCTTGGCTGATGCTCACGGGCCCACATGTGATAGCAATGTGGCATCAAATTAAAGCCGCATTAAGAGATTAAGGTTGTGTAGCGAGTCGGATTCTCTGAATAGTTACTGAGCAGTATGCTATAAAATCATATTAAAATTCGTAACTGTCAATGACTTTCCTAGATTAAATAATTCCCTTGCAAGATAAAATCATTGATTTATTAGGCTTAGTTATGTGTTGTCCTTGTTACCTTCTCTTGGCATTACACACCCTCTTCCTCTCTATATCATACATTTCTAAAGACTAATATCGTGGATAATCTTTCAAATTCGAATGAAAATTACAGGTAGTGTCCTTAGTTTTGCATATGTCCAAGCGGACGAGTCAAATTGATTGTCAATGACACGGTGTGAACAGTCAAATTGTTTGTCAATGACAATCAAAGATCCCAATCTCTTTAACGTCCAGCTTGAAAGGCGCTGTGTCTTCGAGTCTAACGTGGATGTTAACACTTCCTATTTCCAAATGAAACAAAATACTACATTTTGATTGGCTGAGAGGTACAGTGTAACTTGCAATCCACGGTGGCTTTTTCACACCCTGTTTAACCACGGTTTAAAAACAAGAATATACAAGAGCAGGCTATATGGCTAAAAAAAGTACCCATTTTTAATTATTAATTCATATCTTCTGCTCGGTTATATTAGAACAAAAATAAAAATACAGGAAATTTAATATTTATGTGTAACAAAATATTACAGATATGGATGTCATTGGAACTGGCTCATTGAGCCAGTTCCAATGACATCCATATTTGTCTGGTTTTATTTAAGAAACTTGCAAAGTACAAATTTTCTGTCAGTTTTTGCCCAGAATGTAGTTTAAAGTATTAAGGACACCAAAATGCTTGGAAATAAATCCGTTATCCTTGTGTTTTCGAGGGTGTATGGGAATTTACACCGGTTTGGGAACTCATACACCCTTCGGCTTCGCCTCAGGGTGTATGAGTTCCCAAACCGGTGTAAATTCCCATACACCCTGGAAAACACAAGGATAACTAATATTATCGCCTTCCGTGTGATCTGAAAGGGAGGAGTAAATCTTTTTAACTCTTACCCCGCTGAGTAAATTTAAAATATTTTTTTTCACAGCAGCCATGATTAGATTTTATGAAAAATTCATGAATACCTGTCTGACTTGAGAAATCATTGGTTAAAAAAGTCTTTATAATTTACAGTGGAAAATTTGGTTAAATATCCTTAAATGTTACTTATTTTAATGATAAGAGATGTCCTTCCTTGTAGGAATATCCGCCAGTAGCATGAAAGGACTTAAGCAGTACTCATTGAAGCTATAATATCTCCTCAAAAAGGACGTCTTCATTTATCGTTATCAAAGTACAAATAACGCCATGGTTAATTAATTTTCGGTTTAGCGTTATCTGCCTCATTTTCTTTTTTGCACAAAATAATAACGAATTTTCTTTATTATTGGCTCTGCTAATGGTTCACCCTTCGTAGGGCCAGGAGAATACGCCATTTCATGTTTCTTCCTCATCCATTGAAATGCCAGATAATGGCTCAATAGTCTGGTGTTATTAACGATAAAATGTTTACTGTTGTACATTTTGGTATAGCTGTTCTGTATATATAACCCTGCCCATTGGAAGTTCTACTACCTGAGACACCAAAATGAACCAACCATGGCCTAATTGTTTCTGTATAACTGCGAATAACCTGCTCTGTCGTACAGGGGTGCTGCCGTCATCAACGTGAACAGAGAATTAATACTGGATCTTTACTGGGACGCGAACCGGTGTGACAGGAATGGAAGTCCGTACGAAAATTAGTCCCTCTGGG
This sequence comes from Pictodentalium vernedei, assembly GCA_031216915.1. NCBI lineage: Eukaryota > Metazoa > Mollusca > Scaphopoda > Dentaliida > Dentaliidae > Pictodentalium > Pictodentalium vernedei. The sequence continues at coordinate 26,924,326 of CM062289.1, forward strand.
CTATTATTCCGCGGAATTATAATCCTAGGTCTAACATTTCTAGAAATAGTAGTCCGCCGGACTACTATTCCTAGAAATGTTAGACCTAGGACTATAATTCCGCGGAATAATAGTCCAGAGGGACTAACGTTCCTACGGACTTCCATTCCTTTTACACCGGTCGAAATGTTCTATCCTCTTGTCTTGTATTGTAGAATCACTTGTTGAACAAGAACCTCATTGGTTTCTTCAGCATGTGTTTCCTTATTTAGTGATTAATTTTATTTATGAATTTCGTTCCTCCTGTTTAAGTCGCAATCCTTTCAAATTCCTACCAAGAAAGATACCCCTTCGCACCAGCTCTCAAGCCACCACATTCTGTAAGGAATTCGACGCTGTTTTATAGGTATCACTGAACTAAATATTTGAATTAGAAATTAGAAAGACCCGCCTTGAAATGTTGGAATCTCTAAAAATAAACAGCCTTGAGAAAATAAATTGTTTCAATAAACGTTTGAAACATTCTATTGACATCTTGCATTATTCATGAATATTCCAGATAGAAAAGAGGGTGATTCGATTACTTTTGGACCTACAAAATACAATTTACATTTGGTGTGTTTTTGTAGGGAATTCCCTGAAAAATATGTGCACCTGACCGGTATTTCCATTTCTGTCAATTTTTCTCTCTTATTTGTTGCATGACCCCCTGTTTTGGGGTCAGAAAAGTTGTCTGAAGGACTATACTTGACAAAGATATTTGAATTCCAAAATTAAAGTAATGCGATATTTTTTTTTTTTTGCCTGAACGTTAAAATGGTCGCCTATGAGAAAATATTTAGTTCCGTGATACCTTATAGTTAAAATTAGAAGTCCTGCCACGAACTGTGCGCTTATCTAGGCTTAATTGAGCGTAGGAATTGCGCGCAATTGCCATATCGAATGGCAGGTTCCACTGGTTACTCACAGCAAACACAGGCAATGTTTTTGCCAATAGATCTCCGGGTTACCCGGAGGTGCATTGGCTGAAACATTGCTTGAGCACAGGCCATGTGTACTGTCACGAACTGTGCGCTTATCTAGGCTTAATTGCGCCTAGGAATTGCGCGCAATTGCCATATCGAATGGCAGGTTCCCCTAGTTACTCATAGCAAACACGGGCAATGTTTCTGCCAATGGACCTCCGGGTTACTCGGAGGTCCATTGGCTGAAACATTGCTTGTGCACAGGCCACATGTACAGAATTTGATGGCCTTACTATGGCCATAACGCTTAGATTAACGCGAAGTTTGACGTGCTATTTGTGCGCATTTCATGACAGGACTTCGAGTTTGAACTGTAAGTCTCCTCCGTGGTTCTCTCGATAACTATTTGCTTGACGATAATATTAAAGTCATTAAACAACGCTAACGGGAATGTTGGAGCCCTTTGGTCAGCTCAAGAGAAGACTATATTGTTTTATTCCCACACTCGTTAATTATTTTACTGCATTATTATATTCTACTTTATAAAACAGACATAATACAAGCTGTTGGGGAGTACATATCAAATGTCCTTCAAAATAGGCGTAGATAGTAGTTTATTAGGAATGGTTCTAAGTAGAATATCGGACAAGCTGAAAAGAGTGTGGGTACTGTGAGAGTCCGGTTGGAGTTATCAATTGAACCGTGTCACCACCAGCCAGTATCGCTTATATGTATTTATCTGATAACCATAGAGTATAACAACCGTTGTATATACTTGAAGTATATACAACGGGTGTTGTATATAATTATAATTTATGCGAACGACCTCTGACCTCTTTCAATTCCATTTTCATTCATTCATTCATGAAACATCTTTATATCACAGGGCAGGTTTTAATTGTACGCTTATTGCACTTTGTCAAAATCCTCTGATGGTGTCATTTCTTATTTATTTTGCTTCAATAAAGGCAACCTAAAATTTTGCTTCAAAACATTGTAGAAATTACTTGAATGTTAATAGTAATTAGTATGCGGCGACTGCGAACTATTTATAGTCACGGCCTCGATCAAAAGTACTCGCGGAACTGCGCTAATTAAAAGTTCGTCTGCTCTACCTCAAAAAAAAACACTTCGTAAAAATTGTAAACAAACGCAAAATTATTTGTTATATTGGGACTACAGCATAAAACACGGAAGAAAACTGGAACTATGTCAAAAAAAGAATAACTCTACTGAAACACCGTTTTGTTACTGTTAATAAAATAGTTGAAATTTATGTTGTTCCAGCGCAGTTACATGATGCAAGAAGTGCAATCGCACTTTACAATCGCCGTTATCGATTTTGTAATGTAAGGGACACAACTCTATGCGTCTTGTCCTATTTCTTTTGTCTCGTAGACTGGTTTTCTTTGGAGGCCCGTGGGAAGCATATATAAGTCGGGTAGACGCACGAGACGGGTGTCTATTTGTTATCAGATAAAAACAATAAACATATAGTGTGTTTTTATATCTGTGTTATACAACTCGTTGAAATATGGTTTATTTTTTCTCGGCGAAGCCTCAAAAAAATAAACCATATTTCAACTCGTTGTATAACACAGATATAAAAACACACTATATGTTTATTGTCTATATATATTTGTTTGTGTGTGTTGTCTATGTTTATATGCGCGCAAACATGCGCGCATATAAACGTAGATAATATGCATATGCATATAGATGTATATGTGGGTGATGGACAAGTGTGTGCGAGTGGACATAACATGACTGGTTGTGCCTTGGCACTTATGTTATAATACTGATATTATTATATTCCCTCGTGTACTTCTATTGTTTCCTGTATATACAAGTGTATTTGTGTGCTACGCCCATTTTTGTGGTAGTGCAATAAAAATTATCTTATCTTATCTAAAATGGCAGAAACGTTCAGGTGCGTACAGGGACGTGGCTAGAGGTTTCCGATTGCGGGGCGTAGGGTACTGAATTTCCAACTAGGGGGAGGGACAGGGAGGGGGAAATCCCCCTCACGGTCCCTCCCCTTAGTTGGAAATTCACTACCGAGAAAGATTTTTTTTAAAATGAAGCCCTGAAAGGGGGCATAAAATTGAGTCTTGTAACTGAAATGCCAACACATTTATGATAGAATTATCAGGTTATTATTATTTGGTATTATTCTGGGAATTGAATATGTGCTAAACAAATGCCCATGCTGAGACCTTTGAACAATTCACACTGTCCTAACATTAAATCCGACTTTTTGCAGGAATGATCAATTTTCGATGTTTCATCATTTTGTAATTGTGAATGATGGAATTAACTCAGGATAACGATTTTACATGATGTGATTTTCTTGAAGTGCATTTCGAGGATTTTTATTATTACGATAAGTTAACGTACTATAGAAATCTCGTACTGATTGACATCATGCATACTTATGAAGCTCGATATTGTGTACACTGTAGTTGTAAATAGTAACAGTTGGGATCTTTGCCGATTTGAAACCGAGTTGGATTGGGGGGGGGGGGGGGGGTGGTACTCCGGCTTCCTCCACCCGTAAAACTGTCACGGTCACGATTAGCCATTGTGCATAAGTATGTGACCATAAACATCAATAAATAAATAAAAATGTTAAGAAGGGTTGGGATTGTCTGAGCCTTTTTCAACCGGGCATAACATTAACACACTTCAGATCAGTGAGTACAATTTATGAAATAAACTCTAGAATTATACACAAAGAATTTTAAACATATCAGAATTACTGTACCATTCGCTTGTTCTTTGTGAATTCTGTTCTCTGCAGGCTAGTGCTCTGTCAAGATCTGGAATTGTCTACATAGTAAAAACAATAACAGATATTTTCACGTAGTTATCCTGCAACCTCTTTCCAATGGAATTGTACATTCTCTTCCTGATTAAAAAAAAATTGTCAAAGACACTGGATGCAGGTGACTCTGAATTTTATTTTGTAAAGGAAGATTTTTTTCAGTCAATTTTATCAGGTCCATGTGTATGCTGTATCACTGTGTGGCTAAATTTCAGCCACATAATGCAGAAATATATACAGTACGTGGAGAGTGGATTGTAACTCAATCACCCACAGAGTGGAGTTATCACCCAAGCTATAAGTTTCAAATTTTGAACATATTGACAAAAGACACAAGCAATGTTTCAGCCAATGGACCTCCGGGTTTAACCCGGAGGTCCACTGGCTGAAACTTTGCTTGTGCTGGTTATGTTTTGCAACAAATTTGCAATTATTGCTTAGATGGAATCTCCACTCTGCGGGTGATTTAGTGATAATACACTCTCCACGTACTGTATATACCTATTTGTGATATGATATTGATGCAGTGCTGTCACTGGTTTGTTTCTGTCTGTTGTTGTTGTTGTTGGGGTTTTGGTTGTTTTGTTTTGTTGGGGGGAGGGGGGGGGTTGTAGTTGTTTTTTTAATGGGGGGGGGGGGGAGCGGGAGGAGGTCAAATTTAGCCATTCTGTTATTTACAGTGTAATAAGACTCAATTATTGCTGAACATCCCCGATGGATTCCCCTAATTTCCACCCACAAAAAGCTCAAATTATGTGCAGTAGGTTTAGAAATGCGACGTTTGAGATGTCTAGCCTGTTTTGAACCCGTAGATCTATTTATAGCTGAAAGTTCGAATTCTCTTCCAAAACTTTTCCACAATATATGACCGTTTCTGACCTGCTTCTGTGTTGGTAACTTCACTCGCCGGGTGTTGCAATAAAATCCACTCTCCGCATACTATACCGAGCAACGCAATTTTAAATAATTTGACTCAACAGTAAAAAGATAGCTGTGGGTATGCAATGAAATTTTAATTGAAACTCAACAGTAACTTTCACAGTGGTTTATCCTTTGTGTCGAGTGTGGCGAGGAGAGTACAACACTGCTTGCAGTTTGGTTCCATAGAACATTTTGTCAGTGCAAGAAACCAGTAGGAACACCAAGTACTAACATGACTGCGACGGTTGCTGCAATCAGATTTGCATGGGCTAAAAGAATAGTTGGAATGAGGAATAGACGGAGCGTTGAAGGAACTTAGGCTAACTCTCAAACATAAGCATTATCCCGGAAATTCACTCTTGGCCTAGTGTATCGATATGTGCCACGGTCGATACGCACCATGTTTGATACTCACTACGTGTTGGACGAAATGTCGAGACGCCCCCTCTCCCTGTTAAGGAGAAACGCATTATTGGGGTGGAGGTTGAACTTCATCGTTTCTATAATTATTACATCGTCCCTTGAGTAGAATAAAGCGCCACCTACAATGTTTTAGTATTGCAGGTGGCGCCTTGTTCCATTCAAATGATGATATAGAGATTCGCAAGCTCTCAGGTCACAAGTCTAATTCTGTCAAGAATTCGACGCTGTTATGACTTGGAACCACTCTTGCCCTCAAATAGGTCATCGTCTATGTTCAGATTCACTCGTTTGGAATATTTCAGTTGGTTGGAAAAGCGAACTAACGGATCGCTTTTCCGATCTATTGATATATTCTGGACGATTGAATTTGCAAAATTTCATAAATAATTCATTTTCTGTAAATCAAAGCTACAGTACGTGGAGAGTATATTATCACTAAAACACCCGCAGAGTGGAGATTCCACCCAACCAATAATTGCAAATTTGTTGCGAAGCATAACCAGCACAAGCAAAGATTCATCCAATGGACCTCCGGGTTAAACCCGGAGGTCCATTGGCTGAAACATTGCTTGTGTGTTGTGTCGATATGTACGAAATTTGAAAGTTATAGCTTGGGTGTTAATTCCACTCCGCGGGTGATTTAGTTATAATCCACTCTCCACGTACTGTAGAAATGTTACTCAATCGAAACTTGATTCTATTGACATTTTAATGACATTACAATCAGAAATGATGACTCACCACAGCCATAGTGCTATGATTATGCTGTTTACTTTCACAAATTATGTTAATATCTTGCGGTTCTTAAAGAGAAATAAATATTAATTGATTTGGACTATCTAAAAAGTGGACAGGAATGAATACCTGTTTATCTCTGTAAGTAAAGGCACATTACATCAACGGTAGTCTACGCTCAAATTTCCGCAAAAAGTGCGAAACCAAACAGCCCATAACAGCGTCAAATGCCGAACAGAATCACTCTGGTGGTATCAGTGAACTAAATATTTCAATTACCCGCCTTGAAATGTTGCAATCTCTAAATTTAAACAGCCTTGGGAAAATGTATTTTTTCAATAAACATTGACGTCTTGCATTATTGTTGAATATTCCTGATAAAAAGAGGGTGATTTGATGACTTTTGGACATAAAAAATACAATTTACTTTTTGTGTGTTTTTGTAGGGAATTCCCTGAAAGATATGTGTACGTGACCGGTACTTCCCTTCGTGTCAGTTTTGCTCTTTTATTTGTTGCATGACCCCCTGTTTTCGGATCAGAAAAAGTTGTCCGAAGGGATATACTTGACAAAGATATTTGAATGCCAAAATTAAAGTTATACGATCAAATTTTTTTTTCGCCTCAACGTTATAATGGGGGCCTATGGGAAAATATTTAGTTCTGTGATACCTGGTGGCCTGAGCGCTTGAGTGGTTCAGTTTGTCGAATGTAATCTACATGATGGCGATAAAGGTAATAATTTGTGCGCACTGAAAGGGGGTTGGTTCGTTGTTCCATTTGTTTTTCTATCACACGCTGAGAGTTGTCCTTTTCGTTCGATTCGATTGCGAATACCTTGCTTTATTAGATTCAAGATACGATTCGACTCGAAAATTTACGTTTCGTGAGGCCCTATAGATAATATACTTTCATAGGTTAACGCTGAAGTTGCATTTTTACTATGGCATATTTGAGATGCTGGTTTGGAGAAAAGTAAGATCTTCTATGATTCGAGCCCGTCCCTGTTAATTATTAACATTATACCACTTTCATTTACAAATGGCTTTTGTTATTACAAGAGATTATTAACCCCTCGAATCAGAGAAGCCGCTTTTCCAGCTCAGGAATACAATACTTCATCACTTCATTAAGTAGGAAGACTGGTAAGTGAATGTTTGGGATAGACCAATTAATCTTTTCAACGTGCAGCCTTAGGGCTGCACGTTGAAAATATTAATTGGTCTATCCCCAATTAATGAAAATGGACTCTTCCAATTGCTATCATTGGACTGACATGGCATGGAAGATACCACCAGAAAAATTACAGGGTTAAACAATGTGGAGTTCCACCTGGATTTTGTTACAGTTTCATTTATTGATACACATAAACAAACAATGCATTATCTTTACAGTCTAATGAAATATGATGCAAAATCTGTACGTCCAAGATAAAAAGTATTGGTTTTATCTTTATCTTATCAAGACTATAAAACCGTTGTAAATCAACATGTCTGTCTTATAATTAACGGTGATATTACAAGCTAACTTTTACGACAACGGCAAATGAGAAATAATATTATTTCATAAGGAGTTTTTTTTAGCTTACCTGACTGCAAGTCAGTGTGAGCTGTTGCCATCACTTGGCGGCCATCGTCGTCCGTTAATTTTGGAAACTTGTCTTCTTCTTCAAAACCACTGGGTCAAATTCAAATAGAAATATTGCGCAGAGCATCTTTTATACCCTTTCTATTTTGTTCAAATGAAGCGGTTGCCATCTTCGTGCTGTGGTTCATACCCCAAAAGCCTAAAAATCTCCTTCTCATGAACCACCCGAAAGAATGCCTTGATATTTGGTAGGGAGCTTGGTGTTGAAAATTAAAGTTTGTTCAAGGAAGGTTCGTAGGTCAATATTTGGACTCTCTGTGGGAGTATATCCATTTCGGGCTCCACCCAAAATTTGTATTTCAAGAACCGATTTGAACCAAATTTGGCATGTAGTATAAGTGAGTCCTAAGTACTTGATAGATGCCAAAACATAGCCCGTGGGAACCACAGGGGCTACAAATAGAAAAAAATTCAAACGCCCAAATTTCTCACATCTCACGAAACAGAGAACTGGTATGTGGTATGAAGCATCCTTAGAACCAGTAGAATGGACTGGTAGAAAATTGCCATCAGTTGTGTCAAGGTGTTCTGTTGTGGGCATCGAAAAAATGCTGAGTCATCATATTTGCAAAATTTTAAACAACTTTCTTCTCCAGAACCACTATCAGAATCTTTTGATATTTGGTGTACAGCATCCATGGGTAGGGAGGGGGGGGGGGGGGGGTGTCGGACACATGTGTTCAAATTAAGTCCCTCGGTCCATATTTGGGTTCAATACAGGAGCTCGAATATTATCTTAGGGCAATATAGGGAATAAGTTTTCAAAATCTTATTCTTCAGATCTACTAGTCAGATTCTTTTCATATTTGGTATACAACATCTCTAGGGGAGTCAGATTCAGGTTTGTTCAAATTGGGACCCTGGGTTAATATTGTGGTAGCCCGAATTTTAACTTAGTGCAATATGAGGAAATTTCTTTAAAAATCTTCTTCTTCAGATCCACCAGTCAAAACCCTTTCATATTTAGTATACAACATCTCGGGGGGGGGGGGGGGGGGGGGGAGGGTCAGATTCACGTTTGTTCAAATCGGGTCCCTGCGTTAATATTGGAGCTCTTTATTGGAGTCCAAAGTTTAACTTAATGCAATGTGAGAAAATTTCTTTAAATATCTTCTTAGTCAGATCCATCAGTCATTTGTTCAAATCGAGCCCCTGGCATAAAATGTGGGCTCTCTATGGGAGCCCAAAGTTTAACTTAGTGCAGTATTATTATTTCAAAAACTACACAATCGAGAATATTGGTGTTTTTTTGGTATACAGCTTCCTTAGGTCCAGTGGAATCAGGTGAATCAATAAAATTGCTATCGATTTTGTCATGGGGTGTCGTATGGGGATGCCCATTGGATGACCATTTTAACACTGTTGGCAATGGGATAATGCTGAATCATCACCCCCTTGTACTTCATCAACTAATTTGAAACTATACTCTAAAATCAATTTGGGTTGAAAATCAACCCAAATGAACTGGGTTGAGTGAATATGAACCCAATTGGGTTCATATTCACTCAACCCAGTTCATTTGGGTTGATTTTCAACCCAACTGATTTTAGAGTGTATGGTTTCACAGAAATCTTAAGAGTTGAAGCTTTGTTTCTACTGTCTCATCTTTTTCTTAGAACCTGGGTTATTTGCTGCAAAATCTAAGTAGATTTGGGCACCTGCTCTCGGTCATTTGATAAAATTAAAAGATTCAGAAAAAATACTCCGTCCTATATTACTAAATATACATGTATATACGTGCTTATTTGGTAATCTGTGGAGGGGTATTATTTCTCAGCATTTTTATTTCCTCAGATGGCCGGGAGCAGGTTCCTGTGATGTGAAACACATTTCACAAGTTAACATGATAGTATTACGTGGAAGATCATCTGCACCTCCAATCTGATTGTTGTTTTGTAATGCTTGTGTGGGAATTTTTAACATTTTTGATGGCACTTTTACAAACAAAAAAATCCCACCCACCTCCCCCAGGCCCAAAAATCTGTCCCAATTCGCGACAATTGATTTTGGTTCTCACAATCTCCTCCGAAAATCAATTTTCAATTCCTAAATAAATAGAAATTTGAGAGTGCTGTTATACTTTTCACTGCAACCAGTACAAATTCCGTAGTAAAAAAGAAAACCTCAACCAAAGTTGATTCTCTTCTGTTTCCCTTGCCAGAGGCATTTGCGAGAATCGATTCTGATTCTCACAGGGGTTTTAAGCCCTGCTGCCACTCCATCACAGTACAATCTTAGTAAATACATGCCAAATATTAGTAAATACTGGAGCTTACAGAACAACAGTGTTGTGAGATTAATTTTTTACGGAATTGTCGTTACAAAGGTTGAAAGAGAAGTTCTTCCTACAAGACTCAAAAATCTCAACCATTCAAAACGAAATGTTTGAAGTTTGCATCTCAGGTGTTAATTTAATAGTTACAGTACAAGTCAAAATAAGTTGTAGCTTAACCACAATAAACTAAACACAGCAGCTCCGGCAGTGATAAGATCAGAATCTGACATCATTTTCTGGAAAGCTCTCAGTGAGAGCTTTCCAGAAAATGATGTAAGCTTCTGGTCTTATCAGCTTAGGAAGAGAAAGAGACATAGTTTATAGTGGTTATCCTACAACCTACTTTGACTTGTACTGTAGTCTTGTTTTTGCAAGAGTTTATTCAAGAAATCTCCTTTCTATCACGATCCGATCAACAAAGAAATCGCTTTTGCGATCAACATGCCTCATACCACTATTGTTGTGCGTATTCAATGCCACACGGTACAAAACAGCCACTGGGAAATGCTCTTTGTTCAACAAAATCCGGATTACGCTTAACAACGTCATCGTGTAAGGGCTCATCTGATTGGATGTTATATTACGTTACGACGTGAATGAAATGTTTTCACGTAAAGCAGTGTCCAGCAAAAAGGTTATCATACCGCCCAAGGTGATATTTTTCTTTAAAAATGTCAGCTTCACTCACTTAATTAAAGTTTAATGATGGTAAACATACAGAACACTACTCAGCTGGAGTACGGGGGGGGCAGGAATCAATGACCCTTGGTGAAGTTTTCATGTATTTAACTCGTGCCTTCTGCGCTACGACACGTGGTGGAGCTTTCCCTGTACTTCACTACTTCACGTAATTCACGTGCGCCGAAGGCTCTACCTCGGGTCGTTGATTCCAGCCGCCCCCCCCCCCCCCCCACCCTCCCACGCCACCCTCTTGTTCCAGTACAGCCGCCAGGGCACTGAACCTCAAAGTGGCGTCCAATGTTTTTTCTCGATGGAATATGTAAGAGTAACATCTGACTATGAAAAACGTTTACTGGACGTCTGGCAGCCTTGATCAATATGAAGTATCCACGTTTAATGTGACATCGTCATTTCACGGATTGCATTGTTTGACTACGGCTAATGCAACATTCTGGGAGCATACCACTGGTTGCATCTGAACCTATATTCATTTTAAGGGATGTTTTGGGTGTTTGGTGATTCTGTTGGTCAGTGCTATTCATAACTGATGTATCTGCTAACCTTGTTTGTTCATTTCAACACTCTAGAGTGGCGTTGCAAAACCAGAAAAACGTGTACGCCATTTTAGCAGCATTACATTTGCACTTGTTTCTACTGCATGGCGTCTGTCTTGAGCAAGAGCATTTTATTAACTTCAGTGCTTCATCTCTGGTCAGAGCAACATCGGACGGAACAGTTACAGGGTGGGGCTACTTAGTCTCTAGTTCCTTCTTGAAGCCACATTTGATAGGATCTAAATTTATAGGCCTCGGTTGAAGGGCGTTTTCCACTCGCATTTATGATGGTGCCACTTTTGATATTTCCCCCAAGGTTTCGGTGCATTAGTTACCTTAGGATTCCGGTTTTCGAAAACCACGCATCAATACGAACATCAGTCACTGATGTGGTTACCTTGGAACAGTAACAGAGAGAAATGAATTGGGTTGCTTTATCTAGTACATTTGACCACTTAGCGTCTTTAAAAGATTTCAACAAAGCTCCGCTTTGGAGGACTTTTAGTATTCGACCCTCCCCTATCCCGAACAGGCTCCCAAGTGTGTCGCAGCCCGAAATGGCATGAGGAGCGAGTAAATCTCGAGTATATGAGGTTCGTATCATAAAGTTAACATCACCAACCTTGACAGATTTTCTTGACACAGCTATGGTTTGGACCGGCATTGAAATAGGGTCGTAGAATCCCCCAGGAAGGCTCTGTTCGAGCTTGATCATCAGCGCTGAACCTAATCTAGGATCTTGGCCACGTTGATAGACCCGGAACTTACCTTTACGGTTACGATATTGACAATGATTTCAGGGTGCTGTGACGGATCCATAGGATCTATACACATCTCAAGTTTGGAACGGAGACTTTTGCAGTCAACTTTACGGTTACGATATTGACAATGGTGTCAGGGTGCTGTGACGGTCAACAGCATCGGACTCAATTCGCGCTTTGCACCCCCCCCCCCCCCCCCACACACACACCCTCTTTGTGGAATATTTGGTTTCTTTCTGTGTTTGAGAGTAATGCCTATAATACCCGACTTACCACGGCCATATCTCATACATGTAGTCTCTATGAATATGTCACTCCATCATCCGTTCCAAGGACCCAGAATGTGTCTCATGACATGTTCACCTCTCATGGAATGGGCGAAAAACATTAAGCTCAAGATTTTCCATTTGGCGGAGGTACAGTACGTGGAGAGTGTATTATCACTAAATCACCCGCAAAGTGGCCATTCCACCCAAGCAATAATTGCAAATTTGTTCCAAAGCATAACCAGCACAAGCAAAGTTTCAGCCAATGGACCTCCGGGTTAAACCCGGGGGTCCATTGGCTGAAACATTGCTTGTGTTTTTTGTCGATATGTACAAAATTTGAAACTTATAGCTTGGGTGATATCTCCACTGCGCGGGTGATTTAGTTACAATCCACTCTCCACGTACTGCAGTACAGGCCATACCTCGTAATTCGTATGGCCGAATGTGAAAAAGTATGGCAACATACTTCTCACAACATGAAGGTGAATGGGCCAGTCACCTTCCCGTTCAGCACGAACATAAAATATTACGAAGAAAACCGGCTTCAGAAAAGCATCGACGCACATTTTCGTTGTCCGACATTCATCACTTAACTCTTCCAGTAAAGAGGACAGATCTTCCGGGCATTGTATTTTTTTGAATAATTTACGGAGAAGCTCTTCTGCCAATAGACGCATAGTCCTCATGTTCATGGAAAAAAATTTTCCAACTAGAAATTTTTCCATCCCTCCAAACACCGATTGCAGCACCTCAGCCAAACTTGATTCAGCCATCAGCTTTCCTACGGCATCGACGAAGCTCCCAATTAGATGCATACCTCCAACGCGGGGAATAAAAGATGGAAAGTCGTCCGGGGACGGCCTCAATACCTGCATGGAGATTTTATACATTGATCAGCTGTGAACAGTGCAAATCTCTGCCCAGCATTCAACGTCAGCTGCTGGACCCTTTTCTTAGCAGTGGCAATAGTTGCCGGATCGGCCGGTGTCATGTCGATCAATGGGAGATATTCGGCTCTAGTACGAGTGTTATATCCGTTAAATTCTGGACAACTTTCCTTTTACAGAATATCACTGAAGAAAGCAAAATCGGTCTCTGAAGCCCTTCGAGTTGACTGCTGAATGACAAAGAATTTGGATCGTCGAGATGCAGTTTTTGCGTGAGCAATGGGCATATCCTGGGAGTTTCGGTCCGTGATAACGAACAAGATCCAACTGATAGTCAATAATCTTTGACATTTCAGACATTTTAAGTCGCGGGAGCCGACTGGGTTGCAACTGGGCCATGTTATTTGCTTGAGTTAACAAAACAACATTTGCTTGAATTTTAAAAGGATCGTCTCTGACTTCTTGGAAGAAGAAAGGTCCAAATAATATTTTGATGGGATCATATGGTTCCCGGTTCTCAGTGACAGATTCTGGTTCATGTGTGGCAGACCACCTATGAGATTTGTGTCTAATTCCCAATGGTGTGTGTGTGTGGTGGGGGGGGGGGGGGGGTGGCGGGGTGTGTAAGTTTATTTTTTTGAGAAATCAACACACAGTCATATACGAAATTCGATATGTTTGCACACAATTTGGTTGCATTGTGCGGTGAAAGACGAAAGTTCAATTTGAAGTGCACACTGAAAACTAAAGTGTTAAAACTGACACTTTCAAGGTGTTAAACCCATCCTAACTCTTAGGGTTTGATTTTAACACTCAAAGTGCAATGCTCTAAGCACTTAGACATTACAATCGTCAGACATCTGAAACATGAATGGAAGGCACTTCCCATGTGTCTAGCATTGGCGGTTCTTTCAGAATCGTCCATAATTTGATTTGCGCTTGGTGGGTACATAATTAAAAGGACACAACGCAGATGACGCGGATCAGGCTCGAGAGTTCAAGCCGGATCCGCGTCATCTGCGTTGTTTCCTTTCAAGTGTCGCGACATTACACTTGTCAAGTGGTATTATTGTAACACTCAAGTTCTGGAATATCTACACTTGAACAAAGTGCTAGTTCAGCACTTTGTAAGTGTTAAATACAGCACTTCAAGGGTAGTTTTTAACACTTTAGTTTTTAGCGTGCATGCGTGGAATTATTGCCCAGGCGTGGAGTTAACGAAACAACCAGAGAATTTGCGAACATGGACTTATTTATGCATTGAATAATGTCATTTGTGCCTATATGGGCATAAACTTCTAGATTTGTTTTCTAGTAAATGCTGATTATATGTGAGAATTTCAGCACCAAGGCCAACTATGCGAATTGAAATTGGATACCACTTTTCTGTGACGAATATCACATATTGCTCAATGCAGTCAGATGTCCAGTAAACTTTTGATGAATCAGGAGATGTCCCTACATCAGAAACGAAACCACCGAGAAAAATACTTTGGACCCAACTTTAAGTTTGGACAGAAAGTGGGCATTTGGCGACCGGACTATTCTGTCTTATCGCTGATAGAAAATGGATTCACCAAGTTTGGTGTGTGTGTGTGTGTGTGTGTCAGAGGATCAGGGAGAGCTCGACCATTAGGGATGTAAGATAAAGTTATAACTGATACTCTCTGTCAATTTATTTTCCATTTTGTTTTCTATTTTCCGACTGCCAGTATTTTATTTACGCAAATAGTTATGCATACTGGATTGAGAAGAAACCTCCGCCCACAAAACTACAAAAGTGGGCTTACGCGCTACGAAATATGTTAAAAATTAATTCCCTAACATGTCCCATTCAGCAAAACTACAAAGATGGACAAAACGCCATAGAATTTTTTTTTTCTAATTAAAAAACATTTCCTTTCACATTCTACATGTAATTACGTCACAAAACTACAAGGCTCCCACTCAAATGAAAAGTGCATGAAATTGTTTCTATCCTTGAAAAGTGTTTGATTTCCACTACCTTTCTTGGAATGTACTTAAATTCAGTTTACCATTAACCTCTGAGACAAGAAGTTTGATGATAACCCACCCCATACACATGCGATATCACTAAATCCATCAGGACCCTATCTTGATTTCTGTATTATACCTTGAGTGCAACAAGGTGCCATCTGCAATGCTTTAGCATTGCAGATGGCACCTTATTGCATTCAAGGGACAAAAAATATCCAGCCAATTGGGTTTTCCAGAAAGCAGGTTCTCGAGGCTGAAATCCGTTGTGTTCATGGAAAGTTCAAATGGAAATTATAATAGTCCTTGAAAATCATGGTCAAAATCCTTGAAAAGTGTTTAAATAGTGTTTGAATTTGATTCTCGTATGTCAGTGGGAACCATGAAACATGTTATTGTTGTCATAGAACTAAATATTTGAACTAGAGTTACCCGCCTTGAAATTTTGCAATCGATAAAAATCAGCAGATTTGGGAAAATATCTTGTTTTCATTCAACGTTTGAAACATTCTATTGACATCTTGCATTATTGTTTAATATTCCTGATAAAAAAGAGGGTGATTTGATGACTTTTGGACCTAAAAAATACAATTAACTTTTGGTGTGTTTTTGTTGGGAATTCCCTGAAAAATATGTGCACGTGACCGGTACTTCCCTTCCTGATAGTCTTTCTCTCTTATTTGTTGCATGACCCCCTGTTTTCGGACCAGAAAAACTTGTCTGAAGGGCTATACTTGACAAAGATATTTGAATGCCAAAATTAAAGTGATGCGATCATATTTTTTCGCCTGAACGTAAAAATGGTCGCCTGGGAAAATATTTAGTTCCGTGATACCAAAAAGTTATCTAACGAAGTTGGAATGACGTTTCACGATCGTCAGCCTTTTGTTCTTCTTCAAATTTCGGCCACAATTTTCAACCTATACTCATAAAATTTGGCATTCATATTGACGATAATCAGAGCTAAACAATGACTAGCCGGATTTTTAATTTTCTGTCTCTATTCAAAACAATTCCCGATTTACGCGTTTTTCTCGATCTTCTGATATTAACGCTCAAACCTTCCACTTTCAAGTTATGTGAATCCCATCTCCGACAAAAAACCATCTCTAAAAATGTGTTTCCGACCTGGAAAATTCCCAACAGTAATAGCCTAATTTTGGGGTGACGTCATTGACGCTAAGGTCACAAACAATTAAACCACGCCCGATTTTCATGAATTTTTAATATGTTGTAGTGTTCGAAAAATAAAAATACAACTGTTTTGGGATTTTTTTCATTTAAAGTACTTTTGACCTTTCTACGGCATTTTAAATTTAGGCCTCATTTCTGTCATTTTTCAGTGAAACACTTATTTTCTCAAACGCACTGCTCCGTATAAATAATTTACATAGCTATGAAATTACACATACTATTATTTACATGACGACTCTATTAAATGCAGTTGTCAGATTTTCAAATTTCGACCTTTTTCCAAAACAGGGTCAATTTGACGTCTTTTTCATAAACGTTTAATATCTGCCACGTTATTGCGCACCCACTCTTGAAATTTTGTAAATTTACAGCACCCCCCCCCCCCCCCGAAAAAAGGAAAAACTTATATAAAAATGCAATGCAATCAGTTTCCAGTCGACGACAAATTCGTCTCTGGCTGACATTGTGGTTCCGTTGTGACGTCAGCGTTTCAAAAATTAAACTTTGTCTGATTTACATGAAATTTTAGTATGAAAAATAAAAAATAGCTGTTTTTGAATTTTTTAATTTAACTTAATTTTTGCATCACTTTATGTTTTTATTTACCCCCTCCCATTTTGGGATACCCCTACAGCTAAACCTACAACTGATACCCCTATAATACTCTACATGATCCCAGAGGAAAAGATGGAGTGATGTCTCGTCACGTTTAAATTCAAATTGTCGGTCAACATTTAACGCTAAAACGAAATTCCCACCGACGGCCGAAAAACGTCCAAATTAAATTTCAAGATTGAAATTCTATATTGTTATAGTACCCGTGACTCAAATACTAAGTTAAAACAAATTTGAAAATCCGACATAAGATACCGGAAATATTACGTAAACAGCGCCGGGGCTACACCCTTTTATGTTGTGAGCGTCCCAACCCCAAGACTAGCAACACATATCACTATATTATTTTGCATACTCCAAGAGGAATACTTGAAGAAATATTTCATCACTTTTGCAACACCGCACTTTTCATATCGAAGAGGAAAAGAGTGTTCGCATGTGCGTGGGGTTCCCACCGGGTACACGTGTGGTTTTCGCAGTCCCAAACGGCATGAGCGACGTTGGCACTGTTCATAGAAAAAAAAAACGCTGGAAACTTGGAGTGGTTGTTTCCAGCAATTTGGCCACAGTTTACTCCAAACAGACGTTACTGTATTCCACGTGTGAGATACGCACATGTTAAGACCGATTTGAAACCATGGTGGTGGGGTTAACGGGCGGCTTGGTACTTCAAAAGGCGCCAGACACCTTCCTCTCGATGTGGAGGCAAACCGTCGTTGGTCATGCTTTGATGTATGACTTCTGAAAATTAGGTGGTGATGTCCAAACAATCTAGTTTCTGTATTTTTATCCAGTAATACAATTTTTTAAAAAAAAACATTAAAATAGATTTGCTTGTACAGAGGTTTAATTAACCCTTTGAACGCCAGAGATCGTGTTTCCGATCGGGGCAAAAGCACGTCATAATGTCATTAAGTGAGATGGCTACAAGGTAACTGTTCAGTATAGACCAATCAATATTTTCAACGTGCAGCCCAAAACTGCAAAAAATATAGGTTCTGTTTAGAATCAAAACTGGTATTTATTTCAAATCAAATAAATTTACCAAGATTAGCATTCAATTTTAACAGAATATTACATGAACTGAAGTAGATTCTGCACTAAACTTGGAGCTTATTCAACACAGTCGCCAAACATTTTGAAACCAAGGAGATTTGAACAGTTGGCATATCGAACCAGTTTTGGTTCTGTGTAGAACCAAAACTGGTCCGATATGCCAACTGTTCATATCTCCTTTGTTTCAAAATATTTGGCGACTGCGTTGAATAAGCTCCAAGTTTACTGCTGAATCTACTTCAGTTCATGTAATATTCTGTTAAAATTGAATGCTAATCTTGGTAAATTTATTTGATTTGAAATAAATACTGTTTAAACAGAACTGGTTCCATCTCAGGGACAAGATTAGAACCAGTTTGGGTTCTAAAGAGAACCTATATTTTTTGCAGTGTATGGCTGCACGTTGAAAATATTAATTGGTCTAACCCCATATAATAAATATGGACTCTTCTAATTGCTGCCATTGAACTGACGTAGAATATACCACCAGCGTTCAAAAGATTAAGTAAAACATGTTGTATGATTATTTACTTGGTCTTTATTCCATTCAAATTTTATAATACTGACTTGCATTACCTTGTGGGGGTCAATGCAGTCATTGGACTGGCGATTAAAAATATCAATCGACCTGTTTCTAAAACGGTGGAAAAAACGCATGTAAGCTCACGTGTGTGTGTGAACAGGATTTCCACTCATCTTGTTCCACTGAAATGCAGGAATTGAACGTTTAATAGGGGCACACGACGTCCACAAGCGTAGTTCCTCACACAAAGTTCATATCTCTCTGGTGCGGAGTTAGTGACGTGGTTCATGCGCACATTATGTATGTGTGCTGCGGCAAGACAGAAGATACTCAATGAGATGGTCTGTTCATTTACGATTTGAACCTTGTGCAAATGGCGTCAACATTTAATCATTGATTCGCATGTTCTGTGTACGGTTATATGCACAGTTTCATGCAGGCGCTTTATTGTCCGTGACATACGTAAACATTAACGCGACTTGGGGTGTGTAAGTGTATTCGCTCTGATGTACACCCCAATACACCATTTAATTGCAAAAACACACTGCAACAGTGATCATCATTTTCTTGATTAACATATTGTTATATCGGTATATCTGGAGCATGACATCGTATATGTTTTGTTTTTGGTTATGACTACTTTTTGAGTCACAACATTGGTACAATGGGTCTCACTTGACAGCATGATCATTAAGAGAATAACCCTGTTCACTGTACTCGTCAGATCACCGAAGTTAAGCAACGTCGAGCCCGGTTAGTCCTCGGATGGGTGACCGTCTGAGCGATCGATCCGGACCCCGCGTTGTGTCCTTGGGCAAGGCACTTAACCCCGATGGCCCACATGGGGGCACGATGATGCCGCGTACTAAGGCGTACTGCACGTCGATGGTGCGCATGTCTTCAACCAATCTAACCCTGCCTGTGCCGCAGTGCTGAGTTACGATGTTGGGGAGCTGGCAGCTGCTCGTCGTTGCTCGGTGGTTCTCTCCGGGTACTCCGGCTTCCTCCACCCGTAAAACTGTCACGGTCATGAGTAGCCATTGTGCATAAGTATGTGACCTTAAACACCAATAAATAAATAAATGTTCACTGTACTAACTGTAAACGTCAAGCCATATACAGTACAGTTGCCACGGATTGGTCGTAATCCACGTGTGGGCAGTGATGTCCACCCATACGTTTACCAGGTAATAAAAATCATCATCAGCAAAATTTTAATTAATGAAGCACCGGATTGAACCCGGTGCTTCATTAATTAAATTTTTTATGACTATTCCTATAATTAGTGTTTGGAATCTAATATTATTGCGTCCGTGGAATATTGCAATTCTCTTTTCCTTGGTCTGCCACAAATTGCTTCAGCAATTGCAGAGAATCCAGAATATTGCTGCACGAATCAGTAGTGCCAAACGCTTTGGCCATATCACATCCATCTTGAAGGATCAACATTGTCTTCCAGTCCAAAGTCGAGTGCATTTTGAAATTCTTATACTGGTATTTGAAATGCGTTCATGGTCTTGCGCCTGCATATCTGTGTAAGCTTCTCTCTCGCCGAATACCAAAGCGAAGTCTTCGTTCTTCAGACCATTTGTCACTGACCGTTCTTTTTACGCGATCTGCATTGGTGAGCGAGCGGGCTTTCTCGGTTGCTGGTCCGAGACTCTGGAATGCATTGCCATCGCATCTTCGATCACAACCAAGTTTACCTGCTTTCAATAAATAGCTTAAAACTCATTTAGCCAATTCATTTATTTCATAGCTTGTGTTTTACAATCTGTAAAGCGTTTTAGAGTACCCTTGATGGTTCACGCTATATAATATTTATTATTATTATTATTATTATTATTATTATTATTATTATTATTATTATTATTATTATTATTATTATTGCTCAGCCGTGGAAAGTGACCAGTCCACGGTGGCTGTACACTGCAAAAAATATAGGTTCTCTTTAGAACCAAAACTGGTTCTAATCTTGTCCCTGAGATGGAACCAGTTCTGTTTAAACAATATTTATTTCAAATCAAATAAATTTACCAAGATAAGCGTTCAATTTTAACAGAATATTACATGAACTGAAGTAGATTCAGCAGTAAACGTGGAGCTTATTCAACGCAGTCGCCAAATATTTTGAAACAAAGGAGATATGAACAGTTGGCATATCGAACCAGTTTTGGTTCTGTATAGAACCAAAACTGGTTCGATATGCCAACTGTTCATATCTCCTTTGCTTAATAATGATTTGAGACAACCTCGTATGAGCTCCAAACTTACGGCTGAAACCCCCTCAATTTATGTTTAATTCTGTTAATATTTAATGTTAATCTTTATAAATTTATTTGATTTCAAATAAATACTGTTTAAATAGAACTGGTTCCATCTCAGGGACAAGATTAGATCCAGTTTTGGTTCTAAAGAGAACCTATATTTTTTGCAGTGTACTGCACTAGCCCTGCAGCTTAAAGTTTACCTGTTAACTGAAAATGCACTGCAAAAACGAATACGTAAACAATAATTTATTTATTTATTTATTTACTTATTTATTTATTAAGGCTGCAAGCCGAGAGGTCCTCAGTTCGAATCCCACCTACGGCAACCGCGTTGTGGCCTTGGGCAAGACACTTCATCTCCATTGCCCGCGTGGGGGCACGATGACGCCGTGTCCTAAGGCGTACTGCACGTCGATGGTATGCATGTCTTCAACCAATCTAACCCTGCCTGTGCTGCAGTGCTGAGTTACGATGCTGGGGAGCTGTCAGCTGCTCGTCGTTGCTCGGTGGTTCTCTCCGGGTTCTCCGGCTTCCTCCACCCGTAAAACTGTCACGGTCATGATTAGCCATTGTGCATAAATATGTGACCTTAAACATCAATAAATAAATAATAAATATTTATTTATTTATATATATATATTTTTTATTGGTCTTTACCACAATGTCAGCATTTATGGCTATATGGTGGCGATAAAGAGTTATTTATTGGTATTTCCATGAAACAAAACAAGGTCTTTA
Organism: Pictodentalium vernedei; assembly: GCA_031216915.1. Taxonomy (NCBI): domain Eukaryota; kingdom Metazoa; phylum Mollusca; class Scaphopoda; order Dentaliida; family Dentaliidae; genus Pictodentalium; species Pictodentalium vernedei. The sequence continues at coordinate 26,945,637 of CM062289.1, forward strand.
AAATCATGAAATAATTACATTGTAGTGAGGAATAAATAAGTGGTGAGAACAGTAAAGAGAAAACGATACCAGAAGTATACAAACAATTATGTAAATCAACCCCCGCTGAATAGACACGAAATAGAAAATGTTGTTTAAAGAAATAAAAACAATTTAAAGTTGATTGAAAAAGATGATTTGCTTGAGAAATGACAGCATTTTATGTACACTTAGGTCCCATATTACAATACTTCCGTCTGACATGGTTACAATCTGAACAATATAACAGAAGGTGTTTCCTTGTCAACACATTCTGGTCGTTTATACTCTTCAACAAATTTAATGAATATGTTAGTCTCGTATAACCAATATGACATTGCGTCAAAATTATATGATCTTTTCTACAAAGGTTTCTAGATATGTAATTCTCAATAATATTAGGTTAAAGACGATGAAGCTTGTCATTTGCTGCCTCATCCCATTCCTCCTGCCACATACATTTGATGTACAGTTAAAATGAGAAGTCCTGTCATGAAATGCGCACAAATAACACGTCGATCTGAGCGTTAATCTACGTGTTATGACCATAGTAAGGCCATCGAATTCTGTACATATGGCCTGTGCACAAGCAATTTTTCAGCCAATGGACCTCCGGGTAACCCGGAGGTCCATTGGCAGAAACACTGCCTGTGTTTGATATGAGTAACCAGACGAACCTGCCGTGCTTTGGATGCCATTCGATATAGCAATTGCGCGCGATTCCTACGTGCAATTAAGCCTAGATAAGCGCACAGTTTGTGACAGGACTTCTAGTTTTAACTGTACTTATTGACATATGTCTGGTAGTCACTAGTGGGAATCTTAAGATTGCCCAGGTATTACAGAAAATACCAACATGCCCAGATAATCTGCAAAACCCGAAATAATATCTGTGAGACACTAGCGTATTCAATTTCTTACGAAGGTCCAGCATCAGAGGGTTGGGACATTACATGTTAGCGAAAATTTGTATTTTGAAAATTTTTTCTCCGGAAGCGGTTTTCTTCTATAATTTTACGTTTTTGCAACGGTTTTCATTTTTGTTCTGACTCCACATGGTTGAAGTCGGTACGAATTTTACTGAGATTTACCTTCATATTCTTATCAGTTGTAGTCTGTGTGTGTGTTTTTTGTGAATGTTTGTTTTAAAACAATAAACCCAGATGAAAGTCTTCGTCTGCCAGCGTTAATATTGGGCAAATAACCAGACGATATTAATCACAACATATGCCGTATGTCATTTTTACAAAGGTAAACACAGCATCGATTTTAATTATTATACCAAGTATGATTCTTAACTTTTCAGTAGTGCTTAATACATGTGAGATTGGGTCTTTGATTAATGTAGCCGAACGCGGCTATAGCTGCATACATCTCACCTTTTCTGTGAGTGCATCTCTGACGAACCTCTTGACCTACTTACCTAAAACGTTAACAACTTGTATCTCACATCTGTGCTCCTTCGCATACTGAAGTGAACAAAAAGAATTTTGATTATATAATAGGTTATCAGACTGAACGACACTTTCAGTAAGCTCTTTCCACTTCTTCGTTAACTTGTTTGAAAAGGTTCGAATAATGAAAAGATGACGTCAAGTCAGCGACGAAGTAATAATGTGATTCATCAGTTAAATTCGAACTCATTGTTCTTTCTGAACCCATAGTTTGATTGGTTGGGAGACCGTCGGCTCCGTGCTCTAATCTCAGGTAAATTCACTCTTACCGTGCTCTCATTTTCGGAAGCGGGTCAATTAGATCAACACCTCTGAATCGCTCCTATCACTAGTCGATTAACATAAGTTTGGAGGCCCGTTAAAACTCCATAATTTCAGTGACGTCATTCGACGGAGCCGGGCCGCGGGCGATAATGGTATAAATAGCCATTAGCGGCCCGCGGCCCGGCTATTTTTAGATTCCATGGTCTAATGAATTACTCCCATTCGGATGACGTCTCTTTGTATTTCTGAACTGAAGTCGAACGCACGATCGAAACAGAAATATTGAACCGACTTTAGTGATTATTTCTTCCAGCAATTCCCTCGTGCGGTTAGCTGTAACAGGGAGTGGTAATAATAGTAATACCATGATTATTGTCAAGCATCATGATTCATTAGCAGCCCTGCAGCAATGATGAACAGCCCTTGGGCTTATTAACGACTCGACTTCGTCTCGGGACTTTAATAAACCCTCGGGCTGTTCATCATTGCCGCAGGGCCGCTAATGAACCATAATGCCCTCCAAAATCATGTTATTGTTATATTAGTCTACCCCCCAAATAATGAATATGGCCTCTTCCAATTGTTGCCACTGAACTCAAATAGAAGATACCACCAATGTTCAAAGGGTTGGGACAGAACATAACGAGGGTTGTGTTTCGTGGACTGGAATCAACAATCCGTGTTGGATTTTTTCCTTGTATTTCACGTGAGGCTTTGGCGCGCGTGATATACACGAAAAATTCCAACAAGGGTCGTTAATTCCTTTCCCCTGTACTAAACACGAGTTCTGTTCTGTCTTAATATTTCGATTCAACTTGAATTAACCCTTTACCTAACATAAAAAGCAGACGACACTTGCAAATAAAATTCTTGAGTAACTACTTTTTTCATTTGTTGTCTCAAAAACATAGGTTATGACCCCTCATTGGAACGAGCTCGACGAGCTCGTTCCAAAGAGGAGTCATAACCTATATTTTTGAGACAAAAAATGAAAAAAGTAATGAAAATTAATTGGCGATTTTTGTGAATAGCGCTGACCGGTTTTGACCGCTACGTTGTGTCAAGAGTTAAGTCATTGAGGCTGATATTTTTAAGAAGAATTTCCTCGTTTAGCGAATGTGTTTTTACAGTAATTTGCAAGTTTTTATTCTTCTCTGGAAATAAATTAGCAAATCTCATCGCCTGGATTTTTATATTAATGGAACCTTGGGCAAGGCACTTTATCCCGGTTGACTACATGGGGACACGATGGCGCCGTGCACTAAGGCGTATTGCACGTCCACGGTGCACATGTCTTCAATTGCTGTAACCCTGCTCGACCTTAAACACCAATAAATAAATAAATAAATATATTATTGAAAAGGACGGTGCCTGTGACATACACCGCCCCCTCGTCGCTGGGCAATTAGGCATTGGCCGTGCTCCGTTGAATAACTTTGTCACATGACTCATTACTTAAAGGCATAATAAATTTACTTTCCACGCATCTCCAACACAAATCAATTTTTTGTCATACGTGTATGGAATATCCCATTCAAAGATGTTAAAACAATGCTATATCGTACTTTCAAGTCTTTTTATATTTCTTTGTTCCTCAAACGATTTGTCCGGGTACTTCTACTTCACTCACACTCATGAAATTTGGCACACGTTTTCACAAGCGAAAAACCCAAAAGCCTTTTTCTTTTTTTCAAATTTCCGCCCTCTGTTGGAATGAGTCGGATTTAAAGTGTTTTTGGACACATAATTTCAAGCTCATTTTCTAGCGTATCTTTCTGAAATTTCGGAAATATTATCTCCGCCAAAAATCACACCTAAAATGTCTTGTCGTCATAGGAAATTCTCAGCGGTTATTGTCACACTAACCTGTAACATAATAGGGTCATGAACCACAAAATACAGTCGTCCAATTTTCATGAAATCTTAAGTATGTTACAGAGCTCATACAATTAGAAATACTGTTTTTTTAATTTTTTTAATTATCGCCATTTTTGACGTTTTTGCGTCACTTGAAATATCGAAAGTATTTCGCAATTGTTTTCCACTTCTGAATTTAAAAATTCTACATGTATAACCCAAATAACTACTTACTTTCATCTATTAAAATTCAGACACTACTTACCAGATAACTGTTCCATCAAACATTTATAATTTCGCTGTTAATTGTGTCACAATTTCGACGTCCTGGCGTAAAAACGTCTTTTTAAAAGTTTTCGTTTTCTCATATGTACAGTTGAAACTAGACGTCCCGTCACAATTTGCGCAGAAAATGCTCGGTAGTTAATGCGCTCCTTACTGCAGAAGAATGAAGTACTCTGAAATACAGAAGAGCGTTTGCGCAGTGCCATGACAAGTGTAATGCCATATTAGCAGTGGCGTAGCGGAAAATCTTGTGGGCCCCCCGCGAGATAGAGACGGGGGCCCTTTCATAATGGTGGTTGCCTTTAAAACGGGAGCAAATTTAGTGTTGTTACCGTGCACAGCATAAGGATTTCACGTAGTACATACGCCATAAATTAAATGAAGGTATAGCCTATACGATCGATTCTAAAAGTACGACTCTTTAGATTGTTTCATTACATGTTTTACATGTTTTAAGTTTCACCCCCACCATCCAACGATACACACATGCACGCCCAACATGTGTGACTTGAGAGGCACCATGTATGTATAATGTTCTTTTCTCACCACTATCAGTTACAATGATGTAGCGTTCACTTAAAAGAATAATACATAGACTACAAAAGAGTACGTCGTGTGGAAGGGAGAGTTTGAAATAATGAAATTATGTGTGTTTGGTACACTGTGGACTGTGCAACAGTTACACAGGTAAACATATCAATACATACACAACCTGGCACCGTCCTCTACTCTTTTTTTACTATAGCTCTCTCTCTCTCTCTCTCTCTCTCTCTCTCTCTCTCTCTCTCTCTCTCTCTCTTCCAGCTTTGGGACGTTCTTCAAGACAGGGTTGGGGCCCCCTTCTAGCCTCCCCCTCCCACCGCAATGCGGGCCCTGCGGCCCATCCCCTACGCCACTGACTGTTAGCAAGCTCGGTAGTTAAATCACGAGCTGAACTGATCAAACAGAAGAAAAAAATATTGAGACTACAGTATGTTGAGGGTAGATTACTGCTAAATCGCTGTGTGATAGATTTTTCACTTAATAATTATTTACAATTTCTGAGGACAAAACACAAGAAAAACTTGCAAACTTCCATCACATGGGCCACCGGGTTGCACCCGGTGTTCCATGTGATGAAAGTTTGCAAGTGTTTCTTGTGCTGTTATGAACAATTAGAAATAGTTTTCGAGTGGAGAAGAAATGGCGCTGCGATTAAATAGTAATCCACGCTCTTCATTCTGCATATGCAGTCGATTATTAAAATCTGTTTACGTCATTACATGTATATGTATCCCAGAAGAGGTTAGGATTGATGTAAATGATCTCAATGTACTAGTATATAATTGTACAGTGTTGGACATACTGTGGATAATATATGGCGCTGCGATTAAATAGTAATCCACGCTCTTCATTCTGCATGTGCAGTCGATTATTAAAATCTGTTTACGTCATTACATGTACATGTATCCCAGAAGAGGTTAGGAATGATGTAAATGATCTCAATTTACTAGTATATAATTGTACAAAGTTGGACATACTGTGAAGAATATATGGCGCTGCGATTAGTAGTAGTCTGCGCTCTTCATTCTGCATATGCTTTCGAATTTTAATATCTATTTACGTCATTACATGTACATGTATCCCAGCAGAGGTTAGGAATGACGTAAATGATCTCTATTTACTAGTACATAATTGTACAGAGTTGGACATACTGTGGAGAATATATGGCGCTGCGATTAGTAGTAGTCTGCGCTCTTCGTTCTGCATATGCAGTCGAATTTTAATATCTATTTACGTCATTACATGTACATGTATCCCAGCAGAGGTTAGAAATGATGTAAATGATCTCAATGTACTAGTATATGATTGTACAGAGTTGACATGCTGTTTTCCTACGTGAACTGAGTTTCGCAAATGGTGCAGTTTGTCAGGGACAAAGGTGCGCTTATGCGGCACGCGATTACTTCAAAATAGTGTACAATACAGTGACACGGCTTCTAGTTTCAACTGTTGGAAAGGTCTTTCCTTCTAAAATTTTGGAAATGCAATCTCCCTAAAAACCGTATCCAAAAATACCGTCAGTTTTCATCCTACGGAAAAAGGCGAAATTTTGAACTATTGACGTCAACGTCGGAAAAATGAAAGTTTCTCCAATTCGGAGAAAATTTTCATAGTGCCTGTTTCAGGGCAGCAACAGAGTTGTCCACTGAAGTGGAATGTAACCCGGCAGTTATGTACAAACGAAATTTTAAGGTTTCATAGACACGTACAGTCTGGTATCTGTATAATTTCATCTATTTCGTGCAGGCATTCAATGTGATGGCGTCGTTTGCTGCCCAAATTCGGAAAATTGCTCAGGATTCACATCCCACAGGAATATTCAGAATTTGGACTGCAAGAGCGTCAGACATCCGCCGTGTCCCCGGTTACCCTTACCCCCTCTTATTCCCCCACCTCCTCCCCACAGCTTCAGTACTGGACCATATCTTAGGCACCATGAGCTGGAAACTATCAAAGGGCATTCAGAACACAATTCACCGCTGGGCCCGTATTTCTTCTCGCTGGTCCTGGTTGTGCTTGTATTGAAGGGCCCTCGGAACACAATTCACCACTGTATTTCCTCTCTCTGGCCCTGGTTGTTCAAGTGTTGTCAGTATTTGTTGTTCAGCAGAATTGTTGTAATGTGTGAATAGCGTCGGTCGTATTTCGCATCCCTGACTTATACCTCATGAAAATCGACTTTTCGATAAAATAATCCCCATTGGAACTATTAGACGAGCGAGGGAGATACAATTAAGAAGCAAGTAATTATTGAGAATGAACCTATGACATTAATGGAAAATAAACCCAAGTTTCCTTTTGTTACTTGTAATAAACGAAAACAACAGACGGCTCGATGTGCTGTCTGTTGCTTTCGTTTATTAAAATTTACAAAAGGAAACATGGCTTTTTATGACGAACTCATTAGAATTAGAAACCGTCCTTACGAATATCTATCAGTATCACACCCACCAACACAAAGTAAATGTCCTCTTTGGCTCCGTGTTTAGCGAATGTGAATGTGTTTTTACAGTAATTTGCAAGTTTTTATTCTTCCCAGAAAATAAATTAGAAAATCTCACCTCCTAGACTTTTATATTAATGGAATGAACAGTGTCTGTATTATATGTCACGATACGGACATTGTTGATATAATGAACAGAACAAAGTTACAGAACATCAAAAGATAAAGAAAACGCTGATTTCTTATTTTTAAGTGTGTTTCATGAGAAGACTGATTGGTTAAAAGGCTAGCTTCTGTATGTTCTGTCTGTGTATTTAAAGTGAACGCTTTGGCTCTTTGCTTAGTGAATGTTTACTGTAATTCGCGAGTTTTTATTCTTCACAGGAAAGAATATAGCAAGTCTCCCCTCCTCAACTTTTATATTAAAGAAAAGGACAGTGTCTGTAGTATATTATTAGTTACACAGTTTGTTGCTGGCTTAATATGGTATATATGGTGTCAGTCAATTTCATATTGGACGAGAGCGAAAGTCGAGTCCAATATGGAATTAAATGACAGCATATATACCATATCAGGCCACCAACAAACTGTGTAACGAATATATCTTACCGACTGCTGCATCGATGCACAGAACTAATAACAACAGCGATCATAATTAAATGAGAGAATTCTCACAATGTGTTCACGTGTCTTTGCCTTGTTACAATTTATGGGAGAGCACTCTCCCATAAATTGTAACAAGGCAAATTCATACAAACCAAACAGTTTCATTTTGAAGGTAACATAACACACATCCACAGAATATGAAGCCTTTTAAGTTGCCTAACCTGCATTTCAGACCAAATATGGGCTTCCAACACTCAATCTTTCAACTTGAAGCGTTTATCGGCTTCCGCCATTTTGAATAATCAATGAACAAAGGGGAGATTACCCACAGCTGTCGGCGTCTATTGATGTTGACAGGCAGTATATATGGTTTTATATGCAGTCTGCATGTGACGTCTTTGAACCAATGAAATTCCCAGATACTTGTAGGAGGTAAGATATATCACAAATGGCGCTGCGATTAAATAGTAGTCTGCGCTCTTCATTCACACTGTTGATATAATGAACAGAAAAGAAGTTACAGAACATCAAAAGATAGTGAAAACATCGTCTTTTTATTTTTAAATGGGTTTCAACAGAAATTAATAGTCAAACGTTTAAACTGATGGGGTGGGGGGAGGGGGTGTGGTTGTAAAATAATAATTGATTGGAAGAAAATTGTAAAAAGTCAGCTTCTGTATCTTTATACTACTCTACGTGAAAATACACGAAGTTTGTGAAATGATGCGCACATCGATGATACAAATTTGCTAACATTTTCGAAATTTCTATTTTATATGAAATTGCCAATTAGTGTTAAATTTAGTGACAGTTTTATGAAATTAATGGGAGCTAACTTTTCTGTAAATTTATTCCAATGACGGAAATTGTCCGCCGTGGTTGAATGACATGTTGCCCTTTTCAGAGCACCTACAAAACCCTCCGATATTTAGATATATTAGTACTCGGGGATTGCACGGGCGTCTCCAAGATACTCGACGGAGGTGATGGGTAAACCTGATGTGTCCTAACTGTGATGGCTGAAGTCCCGGCTGATAAAATATTCCAACTACATCATCAAGGCATGCCTTCGGAGAAGGCATGCCTTGGTGATAAAGTTGGAATATGTTAGTTGGGACACAAAATTCAGAGTTCGTGGGATTTTTTTGTATGTATAGATAAGCAAAGGAGTCGTGACATATTGGCTTCCGAGTTTTTGTTTGTTTTTTTTTCATTTACCACGTGCAGTACCTCAAATTAGTCATCCTTAACCCCAAGAGTTCTAATAGGGTACCACAAACCTTCATTTGTAAGACCGACTGTGTGCCCACATTAAATCGAAGTTTTGTTAGAAATGACACGAGTAACGCAAGAGCGAATCAATATCATTACCCCAATCCAGACGCCAGTGCCACACCCACATAAACCCCCTTTACTAACACCCCTGATGGTCGGGGTATTGAAACATCATTACCCCAATCCAGACGCCAGTGCCACACCCACCTAACCCCCCTTTACTAACACCCCTGATGGTCGGGGTATTGAAACATTAAATCGAAGTTTTGTTAGAAATGACACGAGTGACGCAAGAGCGAATCAATATCATTACCCCAATCCAGACGCCAGTGCCACACCCCACCTAAACCCCCTTTACTAACACCCCTGATGGTCGGGGTATTGAAACATCATTACCCCAATCCAGACGCCAGTGCCACACCCACCTAACCCCCTTTACTAACACCCCTGATGGTCGGGGTATTGAAACATTAAATCGAAGTTTTGTTAGAAATGACAAGAGTAACGCAGGAGCGAATCAATATCATTGCCCCAATCCAGACGCCAGTGCCACACCCACCTAATCCCCCTTTACCAACACCCCTGATGATCGGTGTATTGAAACATCACATACAAATTAAGTCTTATTAACAGAGACCATTTCCACCCAATGTGAAATAATACGACTGATGTTTGGAATGTTCTGTTTGGGATGGTTTCAAATGATGGGGTAGAATTCTTTCAAAGTAATTCGTGAAACTTCCCTTCTGCTAAAATATCGAATTAGCATGTTTTTTCACTACTAACATCTAACAACTTTCCCATAAAATGCTGTTCGCAGAAGTAATAGTGGCACCTAATATATTTTCACGCATATTACGATATACGTATCGTGATAGCGGCATGTCTGTTGTTGGATTATTTTCATTTCTTCCTCATCCATTAATCTGCTGAATGGTTTCTTCAGGTACATTAGTCGAGCACAAGAGTAAATTATAGATAATCTGTTATTACTCAAGTTATGTGCTTCAGGACGTACATTACGCGCGTTTGGTTTGATTATTTCATTTCCCTGTTTTTTTTTCTCTCTCTCTCAATAGGGTACATAAATAAATCGGTCTAGAGAGGGACTCTCAAGATCATCCAAGAGGGGAGAGTGGTGAAGATACCTTCTTCCATCTGCCCGACAGTTGTGGTAAAATATTGGTCAGTCATCCATCGAACAGGTAAGATATTAAGATAATTATAGTATATTATGTTATTCTCTTATCATTTATTAGATCGGATTTATTGGAATATTATTTATTTATTTATTTATTTATTTATTTATTTATTGGGGCTTAACGACAGCCAGGGTCACCTTCTTGGACAGTTTCACGGGTGGAGGAAGCAGGAGTACCCGGAGAGAAACACCGAGCAACGGCGAGCAACTGCCAGACTCCACAACGTACTAACTCCGCACAAAAGGGTTGAAGACAACTAACCATCGACGTGCAATGCGCCTGAGCACACAGCGCCACCGCATGCACCCACATGGACAATTGGGATGATGTGCCTTGCCCAGGGAAACAACGCAGTAACCCCTGGTGGTGATCGAATCGTGGACCATTAGGTTCAAAGTCCAAGCCTTACTCATATAAATATTTCAGTGAAGATTCAATAATACTTTCGTCTTTATTATTACGGAATCCCTGGCTGTCGAACGTGCAGGGAATGGGAGCGCGGTGGCTCAGTAGGTAGAGGTGCAGGCTGCAAGCCGAGAGGTCCTCGGTTCGAATCCCACCTGCGGCAGCCGCGTTGTGTCCTTGGGCAAGACACTTCATCTCCATTGCCCGCGTGGGGGCGCGGTGGCGTTGTGTACTAAGGCGTACTGCACGTCGATGGTGCACTTGTCTTCAACCAATGCTAACCCTGCTTGTGTGGAGTTAGTATGTTGGGGAGCTGACAGTTGCTCCCCGTTGCTCGGTTGTTCTCTCCGAGTACTCCGGCTTCCTCCACCCGTAAAACTGTCACGGTCATGATTAGCCATTGTGCATAAATATGTGACCATAAACACCTATAAATAAATAACGTGCAGGGAATAATTTACTTTTAAAGTTTTGCATAGCAAATTCTCTCTTACAGTAAGTAGTCTATCAAACATTTATTAGAAGGACAGTCAGCAATTCTTTTGACAACAATCGACACAAAGAACACATTTTATCAGCAACCACATTTGCGAGGGGAATCGGAGTTACTTTTTCGTCCCCTGAGTTCCAATGTGTTCTATGTGCCTACTGGCAGCCTATACTGGTGGCCAACTGGCGTGCCTACTGACACATAGAACACACTGGAACTCAGGAGACGAGATTTAGCTATCGCAAGCGAATCAAATTGTAATTTGCGATTTGAAGAAAATTTCTGTGAAATTTAGCATCTACTTACAAATAGTCCGTCAACGATTTCCGTTCCGCACATATGTACGGAACAGATTTTCATTTTCCGCATGGTTTAGTGTTGCTGTAGGTGGGGATTACATAGAACAGGCGTGCAATTAATTGCTTTTTCTTATAACTAGTATAGCAATTTTCAGTCCTCAGAAATCAATCTAAAAACCTCATCCTTTGGATAGATGTACTGGCCCTCTGACAGATATGGCGTAACATCGCATCTTTGCACATTTGGATTGTATGAACGCGTCGCCTGAAAAGTTTTTTCAGATGGCACAGCCTGCTTCATTTTGCCGATGACTCTGGCATGATATTGTGGTGTACATTGGGCCATTGATACTTTGTTGTCCTTTGACGCAATGAAGCATTGCAGATGGCGCCTTATTGCACACAGGGGACGATATGTCATCCATGGAATTTTGAATTTCCTGTCAAAAGTGTTTTGGTTTTGACAGTGTTACTACCAGAAGTAGAAAATTGTTTATATCCGTATATATAAGTGGATCAGTTTGGCCAGTGAAGTGCTTATTTTTCACAGCCACCGGGAGAGCTATGGTAGAGCACTGGCCAAACGTCCATTCAACATCGGTTTAATGACTCGATCTTAACAATACAGCTGAGTTGTTTGGTCTTTTTTGGAGGATTTGTGTTAAATTCTTCATATTTTAGTGACAGTCACTCGTTAGTAATAACCCGGGTGATTCTGACCCATCATCATGATGAGAATCAAATAGGCTGTGGGAACTAAATGACAAATGACTGTCACAGACCATAGGGTATAACTGTGCTTGAGATGAAATGCAGGTTTCGTTTTCTGCTAGTGTTCCTGATGTAGGACATCGCTAAACTAAACAAAATGCCACTGCGATGTCGCTTATATTATTACTCCCGGCGAAAGTGGCGTTAAACCCCAATAAATAAATAATTACTGATTCCTCATTGCCTATCCGAACCTATCAGACAGAATTAAGCGTGGAATAGGAACATCCCCGAAAGAGGCAGTAAGGTGTGTCCTCTCTCGCTAAAGAGTCACCAAAGATTATGTTCATGTTTGTTGATGTTAATCCTTTACCCAAAGCAATCACTTACATGAATTGCGCTATTCGCATGTCAAGGTTTCTTTTGAGGCAGAAATTAAAAGAATAAAATTTGAATGGCGAATTTTATTTATTTTAGCGCTGACCGGATATGGCTGGTGCATAAGGTAAAAGGTCACTTTTGTCAGTGTTGAAGAAAATACAAGATCTTTACTTAGAAATAACAAAGGATTAACTGTATATAAAATTGTTGTATTAGTGATGGTTGGAGGTTAAAAATATGGGCCAATAAAAATATAGCCAATACAGCAATCTTAAAATTAGAATTTCAGCTCTCGAAATTGGCCACAGCAATCAGTACTGGCGTGGTTAATGCTGTAGTAAATTAGTTTTACCACGGCACATTAATGCTGTGGTAACATTTTCCCCAGATGCTCAATTTATAATATTTCAATTATGTGTATTAGAAATCATGAGCAACCTCCCACCCAAAATACCCTTGAGCAACACTCCTAATTATATAACTCAAATATTGAATATCAGGATTGGCAGTTACCTGCCAGTCCTGATATTCAATGCTTGAGTTAGGAAAGGCTACATGCACTCCTAGTACTTGATTTGTGATGGTCTTTAGTTCAAACCATATTTATTTCCAAGAAGCCAAGTGAACAAATCTTGAACTATACAAACAAGGCCATGGATTAGACATAAAGCCTGAGGCTTACAACTCATCGTCTCCACATAATGTACAGAATTGATTTTCGTGTCTGTGATTGCTGTGGCAATGCCGTGGGAAATGGAATTTACCACAGCAATTGAATGCCGTGGTAAAATATTTCTAATTTCAAGGGCTGGAATTTAATTTGGGAACTCCAATATTTCTACCTTTGACAGAAAAAAACATTTCTCATAAAGGAGAGTGAGGATGTTAACGATCTGTGCAGCTGTCTAATGGGATGTGAATTTGGTCTGTTTGGGACATGTAATGAACGTAACGGTGCTAGATACTAGATTCATGTAATGAACGTAACGGTGCTAGATACTAGATGCATGTAATGAACGTAACGGTGCTAGATGAGCTGGCAATTTGAATTATTAGTTGTATAATATCACGTGATTTAAGTTTGTCGCAGGCACAAACATTTGCCAGATGTTGGTTTAATGTGGGAGTTGTGGGTTTGAATGTCCAGAATAGTGCCAGATGAGGTCTACCTATTGGTTTATGAGCTGCAAATTTGCTCGTAGGATCCTTGAGCATCCATTAAATTAGAAAATTAGTGTATAGATTATTTTTAACGTGTGAGTATCCATGACTCTCTTTACTTTGCCCCCATCCCCCACTCCCCTACACACACCCCTTCATTCATGACAAGTCCACCGAACATAGCAGGCACTTTTACCTTGACTTCTTCACAGATAGATATTTGTCTCTGGGAATTCAGATAGACGACGTATTCGTATTATTATAACCTAGAGGCTAGATACATTGTAAATGAATTAAAATTAAAAGCTTCAGATTAATTTTTATGATAATTACTACTCAGTTGCAGGTGACTTAATTGTATTTCTACATCATTGTTGGCTGTCTGTAAAGACAGCCAACAATGATGTAAAAACATTATCAAGATTATTATAATCCCTGATGGGTACGGGTGTGGGATGGGGAAATCTCACCCGAGGGCAAAATATTTGGGCCTGACACGAGGCTTGCCGAGTGTCTGGACCAAATATCCTGTCCCGAGGGTGAGATTTTCCCATCCCACACCCGTACCCATCAGGGATTATTTTTCTCCCCCACCATACAGCGGTTACGTTAGCCAGAGGTAATCGGCGGTCACGTGCTGATATAATCAACTCATTTGGTATTCGTTGTTTTGAAAAACTAATGACACCATCGGAAAGAGCATGCAAAGGTTATGTATATACCAAAGGTATATACCACGAAATCAATTAGGAACGGTGGCATTTTGGGGTTTAAAGAGTTTTAGAGCATCCAAATTTGATCACACGGCATTCTGATGACGTCAATATGAATTAGTTGGTAGCACGAAACTGATACGATATGCATAACGTCATAATAACGTTGTAAATGTATAACGTCACGTGGGTGGGGTGGGATACATCGTTCTCTCCCACTGATCTCAATATATATTGGGATCAGTGGTCTCTCCCTGCTATCTCACCCTGGACAGACGTATGTTACACATGCAGTGTGGGGGGGGGGGGGTGGGGGAGAAAAATGCAGCCTACCTGCTGGGCTCTCGAGGAAGAATGCACTTTGGGCATGTTCTCCATAGTGGCAGTTTGTGACTGTAAATGACTCAAGAGTTAAAATAACTGATAATCAGCCGACATTGACTGGTTGGAGTTGAATTCTCAGAGTGGATGAAACAGGGTGTTCCGTTCAACTATTTAACAACAAGCTTGATCCCGCCCCGCAGGCCTCGAAATGTTCCAAAAATGTCTACCTGTCACAGAGGACAGGCGGGATTATTTCTTACCTGTCACTTACATACTTTCACCATAAAACTGGATACTTTAGTGAATAATGTGACATTTTTTTTCATATAATGTGTATAATTGTATTTCAAATCTATACTTTGTGGGGTTATACTATCCATCGATGAACAGATGATGTGTGATTGATGTTGGCCAACTTACGGTATTATATTTGGAACCCCACTCCAAACGCATATTGCTATTTTCTTCACCAGAAATAGTTTGTTGTTGAAATGCGTGGTAGACCTTTAAATTGCCCATCTATAATATTACGGCGATAAATTTATGATTGCTTTGACACTTTTAAATTGGGTTCTAGTCTAAACGTCCCCGAATTTTGGTCAAAACGTTCCACGTATTTTTTTTTTAATTTTGACTCCCGCGGCACTTTTAAACTGAGTGCTAGTCGAAACGCCCCCCGCTTTACGTCCCCAAGGGAAAGAAATAGTTTGTCACATCATCAAAGATGTCTCAAATGAAAAAGTCATTAGTTTTTCATATTCTTCGAATATCGTCAAAATGTAACCCAAATAAAAAAAAAAGAAAATATTTTAATTTTTTTTTAAACTATTCCAATCATGCAATGGAAATCATTTTCTGTTGTTCGGCACCATCCCTGCATGAGTAATGGACCAGAGGACGTTTTTAGAAACGTACTTTGAGGGAGGTTTTGACCAAGATGTGCCATGTACTTTTATCCACTGAAGTTAGTTCCATTTGGTAATAGTAATATTAATAGTTTTTTTTTTATCATATGACTCGTCCGTTTTGTTCACTTTAAAACATTTGATATTTTGTTTTCATATTAATCAGTGATAAATAAAGCCTTCCTTCAATTTCATTGGTCAATTTCAAAACTAGACAATTTGATTGGCTGAACAAAATACAACTGGGCCACATTTTCATAATTTGCATAATTAGAGTTGGGAGCGTTTCATTGGTCAATTTCAAAACTGGGCAGTTTGATTGGCTAAACAAAATACAACTGGGTTACATTTGCATAATTTCAGAAGGGAGGATTTACGTTATCTGTCCTATTTAGGGTGTGTTATATTGTATCAATCTTTTACCTAACGTAACGGCAAAAACCTTCTCGCGCAATACAAGAAAAACGCCATTCATTTTTTTCATATTTTCACTTTTTGCTTCCAAAACATAGGTTATGACCCCTCATTGGAACTAGCGTGTCACGCTCGTTCCAATGAGGGGTCATAACCTAAGTTTTGGAAGCAAAAAATGAAAAATTTTAGTTGTTCGAGGATGTTTTTTCCAAGTGCCGTCTGCAACTCAAGTTAGGTGATGGGTTAAAAAGTCATACTAAGTGGCTAATTTGTGCGTGTGTGTGTCATATGATAAATAGAATAGGCAATGAGTGTTTTTCTCATATAATATTTATGAAACTCGTCCGAATTTTCCGTTTGGGCTCGCCAGAGGCTCGCCCAAACGGAAATTTCTTCGACTCGTTTCATAAACATTATATGAGAAAAACACTCATTCCATATCCTCTATTTATTGGAATTAACATCTCCTGTGAGGCGCCTAGCCGTATGACGTTAAAGTGTGATAGAATCAAGTAATGTTTCCGTCGCTTGGTATAATGTTCATCGCAGTCAATGTATTTTTAGGAAGAGTTATAAATAAAATAATGATAGATTTGAATACTTTTAAACATTTCTACAACCTCAATGCGTTGAGTTTAGATTCAAATCATTCATTAACAAGTTGGTGACCTGTCCCATGCGACAGGTATGTTTTATTTCCACCTGACGCCGCTCAATATCCTACTGTCGGCGACACGTGAACATTTCGAGCCTCACGTTATTTTGTTATTGGGGTTTAACGACGCTTTTGACAACCATGGTCATCTCGTGTCGAAAGGTTTTACGGATGGGGGAAGCCGGAGTACCCGGGGAGAACCAGCGAGCAGCGAAGAGTACCTGTTAGACTCCCCAACGTACTAACTGGTCACAAACAGGCTTAGCACTTCGTCCTCTGAGTTCCAATGTGTTCTATGTGCCAGTAGGCACATAGAACACATTGGAACTCAAGAGACGACTTGGTTGAGAGACAGCCTAGTATAAGCCTTTGGCTTGTTCCTGAATCCATTTCCATGTTTGTTACTTTTTTGTCAATTTATACTTATTACTGTATAAATTAATCATACTTTGGAAATAAATATTGTTTAAAACTACAACTAACATTGGTTGAAGACAAGTGCATCATCGACGTGTAGTACGTCTTAGCACACAGCGCCATCGTGCCCCCACGTAAGGGAATCGGGATTAGGTGCCTTACCCGAGGGCAAAACGAAGTTACCCCTGGTGGGTGGTGGGGGTCGGACCGTGAACCTTACGGTTTGAAGACCAATGAATGCCATAACCATTGATCCACCCTGCTCCCCGTCATGTTTTTAAAAACTGCTTTGTTCTCGCAGAGCGTTCGCTGAAAAATTGTTCCAATTACGTGGTCATTGTGAAGCATTCGGTAATAATTTTTTTTAACCCTCTGCACACTGATGTCAAAATGCCTAAATTATTAGCAGTAATGTTTTGCAATAATGTAACAAGGGATTTAACCAATTCAGTTCTGATTGACATGTGGAGCCCAGTGCATTATTGAAATTTGTGACGCCACCGTGCTGAGGGTTGAATAATGTTCATAATGCAATAATTACATCGTTAATGTAGTTATACGTTTTGGGTCCAAATACTCAATTTCCATTGGTCAGCTGTATGAAAACGTCATGACCAAATGTAATTCATTTTCCAATGAATACATTTGGTCGAACTTTGACCCGCATTTACGGAATGTAATTCGGGCGGTGTTTGGGTGGGTTTATACCTTTTAGCGCCTCTCGCAGTGATCAGTGATTATAGTTTACTCATATGTTAAATAAATTGTTTTGAACATTTCAAGTTTCGTTGCGAAAGACGGCAATTTGACAAATTTGTGTCAATGCCGAAAACCGGCGCTCATCTCAGAGTTGTGCGCTTTGTCTTTTGTGTGAGGGTGCTTTTCGCCTCGTTCGTTCGTACATGTTTTATTTCGTCTTTCTGCTTTGTTGTTTGGTAAAAAGTAGTTTAAACAGTTACGGAATGTAATTATAAGAATTGACTGCAATTTTTATAATCTTTATTGGAGTATGAACGTGTGGGAATGGGTACAATTAACCGTTTACCTAATGTAACAGCCACTCCGACCAGTTCTATAATATTCTTTAAAAATCGGCATAGAAATTTTATTTTTTTTCAATTTTTGTCTGCAAAGTATGGCTTATTGTCCCCCGAAAAAATTTTCGGGGGACTATAGAAATCAGCGGTGTCAGTGCGTCCGTCCGTGCGTACGTCTGTGCGTCCGTCCTCCCGTCTGTGCGTCCGTCCCACTTGGTGTCCCCATGATAACTCCAGTTTGGATCATTTGATTGGAACCAATTTTGGTATGTGACCTTCCTAGCCCAAACCACAGGTCAAGTTCGAATATGGGTTCGGCCAGATTATTTGTATTAGAGTTATACCCCTTCTTCGACATAGAAATTTCAAGATTTGCGGTGTCCGGATGATAACTCCAGTTAGGATTATTTGATCGGAAAGAATTTTGGTATGTAACTTTCTGGGGTAATAAAACAGGTCAAGTTCGAATATGGGTTCGGACCGATCATTTTTACTAGAGTTATGCTCCTTTTCGACGTGTTTTTCGGGGGACATGTGGCCGAGCGGCCTTTTATTACCATTCATCTCCCTGTTGGAACACCCTGAAGTGAAGCAGTGCTTGTTTACTTTCGATAAATAGGACCCAGTGGTCGATGCCTGGGGTAGAAGTCCTCTAAAATGACAACATAGGTATTAACAATTACCTGTACTTGACTTTATATCCATGTTGCGGTCACGATTAGGCATTGCGCTGAAATATGTGACCTCAAACACCAGTAAATAAGTCATCTGTTAGTTGTATTAGATTAATGGTTAAAAATGTATCCAACACTCCCCCCATACCCCCCTCCCCCACCCCGCCCTCATTTTGTAGTTACTGCCGAGCTGTCCCCGAGCTGGCCATGCATTCTTGTGTTACAGAAAGAGAAAACGTAATACAGAGTACAACTGGCCTCGTTCTGCTTAAAGCACTCGGCAGACAAAAAATTTATACCTTCAGGGTTAAAAACATTCATCTCTACCACCATTTAAATCTCGACAACATCACGTCGTTGATGAAATTATAAAATCAAAATCCACTTCAAGGCATAGATGACTTTTGTTCTCCAATGAAAGGAAAATACGACCCGAATCATTTTGATCGGCAATTAATTCACTTTAGCAGTTTTTTCTTTTCGTCAACATCAATTCAGTTTTACGTAAAGTGCTTGTTGATTCCTCGTTTAAAATATTTCTCCATTATTCCATAATTTGAAGTTATTGTTCTGTGGCGTTTTTCTTTGTATTTACTTCATGTTTGTCACCAGAAAGTCAATAGATTTCAATCTGACTGCATGCAACATTTATGCAATTATTGCTATAAATTTCCTGTTGTTGAATCAACCCTTTGGAATGGAGGTTAAACACTTTTCTAACCATCCATTTTAACCCTTTACCTAACATGAAAAGCAGACGACACTTGCAAAAAGAATTCTTGAATAACTAATTTTTTCATTTTTTGGCTCAAAAACATAGGTTATGACCCCTCGTTGGAACGAGCTCAACGAGCTCGTTCCAACGAGGGGTCGTAACCTATGTTTTTGAGAATTCAGGTTCAGGTTGACAGAGGGTGGGGGCAGTACTGATTTGTTCCGATGTTGATGGCTCAAGCCCCGACTGATAAAATATCCCAATTACGAACACTCTAAAAACTCCAGGTACTCTGTGATACCAAATGTGGTACTCAACTTGTCACGTGTGGGGTACCAAAATTATGGTACTCCAGGAAACCAAAACATTGTTGGTACTCCAAGAAACCAAACTCTAATGGTACTTTGAGAAACCAAAACTGTGTGGTACTTCGTTTTGTTTCTCTAGAAAACCAAATGTTTGGTACTTTATTGTGGTCCAACGCATGTAACTAGACTATGGTGCTCCAGGATCCCAAAAGTTTGGTACTTAGTTACCCCCCCCCCCCCCCCCTCCTCCCTTTCAAGTACACAGCATATACATGGGAGGGATAGGCTCAAATATTGCTCCATTGAGGGATCCAAAGAACCGGACCAAAGTATGAAAAGCTGTAGAAGTACCAGCCTCCCTCACGGACCAAGATAAATTTATTGTGTAGATAACACCACAAATCATGTCGTTATGAAAAAAAATGAAAGAAGAAAAACTGAGTTATGCAGTTATTAAGTTATGCAGTTCCTTTAATAACATTCAACAGATATTAAAGACATACACTGCAACTCACATAAATCAAGCAGAGTTTGCACCAACTTATCCAATCCGCTCCCTATATATTAGCCATTCAGTCACGTGTTCAAGGTCCCAGGCTTCGACCGAAACCGCTATTGTTGATACAAACGACGCGCGTGCTTAGCGGCCAAGTTGCTCACTTGGTGGATATGCAGGGGGCATAACTCATGTGTATCGAGTTAGGTATTCCACAATCATCCATTTGATATCAAACGCGCAAAGTATAGGTATTTCATATACTGGTGGTATCCTGGAATACCAAAATGATTTGGGTTTTTTTAGAGTGTAGAAATGGCGTGCCTTCTTTAGCCCTTTACCCAACGAATCGGCCGCATCCGCCCGCGTAATATGCAAATTCAGCAGTTGAAAAAATATTATTTTTCAAAAAATTTCAACAAAACCATATCATGTGACCCCTCATTGGAACGAGCTCGTCGAGCTCGTTCCAACGAGGGGTCACATGATATGGTTTTGCTGAACTTTTTTTTTTAAATTTAAAAAATGATATTTAAAATAATAAATTTTGATATCGTCTGTGTTGGGTAAAGGGTTAAAGGCATGCCTTGACCATAAAATTGGAGTTTTAGTCAGTTTTATTATTATTATTATTATTATTATTCTTGTTAGACAGTTTTACGGGTGGAGGAAGCTGGAGAATCGGAGAGAATCAAGGAGCAACGACGCGCAACTGTCAGACTCCCCAACGCACGAACTCCGCACAATTAGGGTTAGCACTGACAGGGCGCCACCGTGCCCATCGTGGACAATCTGGATTAAGTGCCTTGCCGAAAAACGCAGCGCAGGTACCTTTGATGGGGATCGAGCCATGGACCTTTTAGTTTGAAGACCAATGTCACACCCACTGACCCACCGCGTTCCTCGAAAGCAAGATGAGCGATTGAGGGAGGCGGAGGTGTGGGGTGGTGAAACCCTGATTTGTTCCGATTCTGATGGCTGAAGTATCGACTGACAAAATAGTCAAATTACATAGCCAAGCATGCCTTCTTTTTGAGGCATTCCTTGACGTAAAAGTTGGGGTATCAGTCAATTTTTTAGCTCAACTTTGGCGAAGCCAAATTTGAGCTTATGCCATGGCCAATCGTCCGTCTGTCCGTCTGTCCGTCAACAATTCAATACGGCTCGGGATAGAGGCCGCATTTATGAACCGATCTTTACGAAACTTCTTGGGAACCTTTGTTATGACCGTGGGACGAGAACGAGTGTTTTGGGGTCCGATCCGAAATTCAAGTTGGCCGCTGGCAGCCGTTTTGTACAAAATTAGGTGCAATCAGTTTTTTGCGCAAAACTTCCATATGAAAGCGCTGATTTGAATAATTTTTTGTATGAATGTTTAGTACCATACATGTACATTTCTTAACAAGTTGAGCTACAGTGTCATTGACACTTTCATTTTATAAACAATATTTTATTCATCATGAAATGGTTTGGTAAAAAGGCATATGCCTATGTTTTTACCTCACCGATACATAAAATATACATTCTTATTTTACCATCAAATGCAGAGTTGTGAAGTTTGTTCTAGACACAGTCCCGTATCAATCAAAATTTCTATCAAACTAACTTGTGGCATGGACGCTTCAGTCAGGTATTGGGATGTAATGACTGATTGGGGTAAGTTATTCTACTACTCGGGTAATCATTGGAATCTCATCGTTTGTTCCATGTAGTTATGTACGGCTCCAAATATGCGAATATTTTCTGAATCTGTTTTTGTTTCATTTCCCTATAAGATAATGCTAAATTCTTCAATGGTGTAACCTATAATTTGAAACATTATTTCTCTTTGGGTATTATATAAAAAAGAAAGTAGTCTTCAGAGTCCTCGTATTCATGATAACAGAAACATTTCGGGTGATCGCGCAGAAATCGTTCATACGTGTGACCATTCAAGTCGCTGCATCTTAATCTTAATTTGCAGTGCAATATCTGGACCCTGGAATGGAACTCTATCTGGAATGACATTCGTACATGGATGGTTTCAAACAAATTAATGATAAATAATGATAAGACTGAATTCCTAATAAATGGTTCATGACAACAACTCACTAAAGTTGACATCAATTCAGTGAAGGTAGGAGATTCTGCCATCAGTGCAAGTAACAGTGTACGTAATCTTGGTGCCTTCCTTAACTCTACCATGTCTATGGACAGACATGTTACAAATATGTGCAATAAGGCTTTCAGAGGTCCATACAAAGTTAAACAGATAAGACAGTTCCTCACCAAAGACTCAACAAAAACCCTAGTTCATGCCTTTGTAACTTCCCATTTGGATTATTGTAAAGCCTTACTGTTCAACCTTCCATAATACCATTACTCTCTCCTGCCGATGGTACTAAATGCATCAGCCCGAGTGGTTTGTAGGATATCACGATCTCAACACATCACTACTGTTCTGAGGGATATGCACTGGCTGCCAGTCAAGTACAGAATAATTTTCAAAACTTTATTATTAGTTTTTAAGACACAAAACAACATGTCACCAGCCTACTTAGAAGAACTCCTTAATACCAAGAATGTGTGTCAATACAATCTGAGGTCCGATGGTAAAATGCTGCTACATGTTCCAAAACATAGGTGTAAGACATTTGGAGATAGGTCATTCTCATTTGCTGGCCCTCACTTGTGGAATAATTTACCAGAACACCTAAAAAGACTGTCAAATGTCAACCTTTTCAAGAAAGATCTCAAAACATACCTGTTTCAAAAAGCCTATAAGTGATGTTGTGGACTGTAAGATACTGTATATATTCTGTTTGTATATTTGCATGAGCTCAGTAACATGTACAGCGCCTTAGAATATGGTTCTATATCTTGTGAACTATAATTTTGGCGCTATATAAATGTGTATATTATTACTATTATTATGATAGGGTCGTTCCTTCTAAGAATGTTTTTTCAGTACCCGTACAGATCCACAGCTTCTCGTATTTATATCCTTGTCATTCCAGAGTCTTACAACAGACGGCAAAAAGAATCATAATAAAGTTTAGTCCAACGTTGTATTTCACGTAGGTTGTTTGATGACCGAAGTGGATAATTTGTATATTCCGACACTTGGGGTGGAACCATTGCCGTGAGATAATGCGTGAGGCGCATTATATTAAAAAATAGTAACTATTTTGTGTATTTTTCTGCACTCTTGTAATGTAATAAAACCAGTTTCGAGATGCAGTACATGGAGAGTGTATTATCATTAAATCACCCGCAGAGTGGAGATTCCACCCGAGCAATAATTGCAAATTTGTTGCAAAGCATAACCATCACAAGCAAAGTTAAACCCGGAGGTCCATTGGCTGAAACTTTGCTTGTGTTGTTTGTCCATATATACACAGAATTTGAAAGTGATACTTTGGGTGATACGCCACTCCGCGGGTGTTTTAGTTACAATCCAATTTCCACGTACTGTTTTACTCTCGTGACTTGTGCTCCTGGGAATACCCCATATTGTTCGAAGGGCGTCCAATTGTAAAGCTTAGAGTTCATCTAGTTTACCTTTTGGACAGTTATCACAAATAATATCGGCATAGTCAAAAAGTGGGAGTATGAAATGAGTATACAGAGTGTCCAAAGCTGACCTGGACAATTTATATTTTAAGCCACGGAGGCAGTTTATCATTGGACTGACTTTATCAATAATACAATCAACATGAAGATCCCGAGTTTTGAAACGTTAGTCCTAGATGTTTGTTTACGGTAACTTCTGTTATAAGAGAACCATTTATATAGAGTTACGGCTTCGAATTTGGGTTAATGTTTCTTGTAAAGCTGAGGGTTATTGTTTTGCTAGGGTTAAAGGTCACTTGCCAAGTATCTGCCCATAAACCGATTCATTCCATGTCACCGTTCAATATATTTGCAGCCTCATTTTCATCATCTACAAGAATAAATAGGGACGTGTCGCCTGCATACAATCTTTTTTTCGATTGGATATCACGGACGATATCATTTATGTATGTATTGAAAAGAAGAGGTCCTAAAACAGACCCCTGGGGAACTCCAGCAAGTATTACATTTTTTGTGGAGCTCTTTCCTTTAATGACAACTGTTTGTGTACGATCAGGCAAATAACTTTCAAACCACGTTAAAAGTCCACGCCTACCCCAATAGCATCGACCTGTGTAGCAGACCACCATGCCAAACTCTATCAAACGCTTTGCTTATGTCACAAAAGACAAAACGGACTTCTGAACTTTTATCCAGTGCAGATTTTATATAATTGTCTATAGAAATTAATTGAAATACCGTACTATCTCCCGACCAGACTCAAGGTCAGTAAGGCGGTTATTATCAACAAGAAATCTATATACTCGATTGAAAACTATCTTTTCTAGTACCTTGCTAACACAACTAACTAGTCAACGACACGGGGCGGTAATTTTCTTTATCGTTTTGTGATAATTTTTTATGGATTGCTTTAACATTTGCATGTTTCCAGTATTGGGAAAGACTGCAGTTGACAAAGATAGGTTAAAAAGATTTGGAGAGCGAAAAGGATAGATGCCTCGAGAATTGTTTCAATATTATATTGCTTATTTGGTCAGGGCCACTAGCCTTTGTCGTATCTAATTTTGATAACAATAATTCAACCTCCACCTCATCGGTTTCAATAGTCTCTAACGACCCAGCATGCTTAGAAATGCAAGGTAATTCTCTTTCGACGATAGTATTACATTGACTTGCAAAATAATTATTGATGATGGTCGCGATATCTTCAGGATCTTTTATAAGTTCATCATCCTCGAGCAACGGGGGAAAGGCTGCGCTCATAGACTGCTGAAAGTTTTCAAACTCATCCACTACGGCTTAGAGGGTGGTTTTCTTGTAGACACAGACTCTTCCAAATTGATATCAGAACTGTTTTTTCGCATCCCTAACACAATTTATGGTATAATTTCGAATTATCCTGAACTTTTGCCAGTCTTCAGTCCTATTTTTTCTTTTTGCTTTTTTGTGTGCCCTATTACGTATGAGCATTTGTCTTCTTACAAAGGGTGTCATCCAGGGTTTCTCGTTTGGCCGAATTAAGATCGACCTAGCAGGAGTAAACAATCTCACAGTTTCCATACATGGACTGCTATTTTTCCTGTTATATCGTCAACTGAGCCGGATTCGAAGAATGAATTCCAGTCAAAATTCAGAAATGATTGTGACAGACCATCTGCATCCGCATTTTTGTAATCCCAAGCAAATCTTTTATGAGAGGGAAGATTAGGATTTGTACATTTCAGTTTTATACTAGTGGCATGGTGATCGCTACAAAAAGGAGGAATGACTTATATACTGGAGATAAGGTTCGGGGAAGAAGTGAGCACTAGATCTATTAGAGTACTTGAGGTCTCACTGGTTCGAGTGGCTCTTTAACCCCCTGCACATTGATGTCGAAATATCTAAAGTTCAGGGTGCAAACATTTCCCATAATGCAACTAGAAATTTAACCAATTCAGTCTTGTTTGTCAAACAAGATTGAATTGGTTAAATTCCCAGTTGCATTATGGGAAAAATGGCAACTTCAAATCTGGATATCTTGACATCAGTGTACAGGGAGTTAACAATCTGGACAAGGTTGTGTGCAGTTTCAAGTCTTCTAATTTTTGGGTGGGTTGTCGGTAGACAATTTGCGTTGAAGTCACCGCCAATAGCACATCTCATAGAGAGGTCATTTCTAGCTGATGATATCGATTCATCGATGAGAACCCAGTTGACACACGTGCCGACGGTGGGTGGTGGTAGACAATACCAAGCAGAAGCTTATGGTTTTTACTTCTTATTTCAATCCAGAACGCTAACAATCCAGGAAGTTCCAAATTACTTTTCCGTTTGTAAATTAACCCCAATTTTTAAATAAACTAGTATTCCGCCGCCGCGGCCATCTTCACGGTCCTTCCGAACAGGAAGATAACGATATCCTTCTATTCTGAGACCTTCAGAGCCAACATTCGAATTAAGATGAGATTCAGTAACAGAAATGACATCATATTGACCGAGCGCCGCCTGTATCACTTCAGGATTGTACCTAATAATAATAATAATAATAATAATAATAATAATAATAATAATAATAATATATCACTTATATAGCGCCTATCCTAATAAAAGCCCTAAGCGCTCTACAAAATAAATCACGAATAAGATAGATAAAAATCAATAAAGTCACCCGGTTTGTGTGTCAGCGAAGGGATAGCCTGGGAAGTTCCTCTGGTATAAGTAGGTTTTTAGCCCCTTTTTAAAACTTTCAAGAGATGGTGCATTTCGTAAGGTTTTGGGTAACGAGTTCCACACACGGGGCGCGCTGGTCCTGAAAGCCCTGTCACCTACAGTCTTCAAATTCCCCGCGAACTGAGTTAAAAGCCCTTCGTCGCTGGATCGCAATGATCGCTGCGTCTTGTATGGTATGAGGAGTTCGCTAAGGTAGCCTGGGAAGTCAGCCGAATTTCTCTGGTAGGTGAGTAAAGCTAGTTTATAATACCCCTAACATTGATGTGTTCTTGTGATATGTTGCTACCCGTGTACCCTGGGTTCAGCTCAATATTTCCACTAACTATTAATAAAATGAATATCAATACAACAATACAAAAGTGTCCCAATAAACTAAAGATCATTCCAATGACAGAGCACGTCGCACCCATGCGTGTTTGACCTGTAAAGTGATCTGGGGCTCTATATTTCAATTCTGGGACGATATGTGTTAATATCAACACCCATGGCGTCTGTTAATATAAATCATACATGTAGAGTTTGCCAGGAATGGATAACACAGCGCTCAGAAGCTAAAGTGAGGCTTCATCGAGTTTAATGAATGGTAAGTGGACCGTGTCTCAAAACAAACTTCATTGTGTGTGCAAGTGCATTTTACAAGTTTAACAGGAATATTGAATGGATTGAGATGCAGTACGTGGAGAGTGGATTGTAACTAAAACACCCGCGGAGTGGAGTATCACCCAAAGTATCACTTTCAAATTCTGTACATATGGGCAAAAAACACAAGCAAAGTTTCAGGCAATGGACCTCCGGGTTTAACCCGGAGGTCCATTGGCTGGAACTTTGCTTGTGGTGGTTATGCTTTGCAACAAAATTACAATTGTTGCTCGGGTGGAATCTCCACTCTGCGGGTGATTTAATGATAATACACTCTCCACGTACTGTAGTAGTAATTATTGGAGTGAGAATTTGAGATATCGTAACATTAAAATATATACGTATTTCTTCAAATTCAGTGAATCTTGAGTACACATAGTCGCACCGATAGGTTATTTATTTATTTATTTATTTATTTATTTATTGGTGTTTAAGGTCACATACTTATGCACAATAGCTAATCGTGACCGTGGCAGTTTTACGGGTGGAGGAGGCCGGAGTACCCGGAGAGAACCACCGAGCATCGACGAGCAACTGTCAACTCCTCAACATTCTAACTCTGTTCAAGCTCCGCTCAAGCAGGGTTACAGCGGTCGAAGACATGTGCACCATCGATGTGCAGTACGCCTTTGTACATGGCGTCATCGTGCCCCCATGTAGACAACCGGGATAAAGTGTCTTGAAGATAAACGTCTCTTGTTTCGTTCGACATTCCGGGATTTGACTATAGAAAGCCATTCGTTGACTATGGAAAACCATTTGTTAACGAGTCCCGAATGTCTAACGAAACAAGAGACGTTTATCTCCATTGTAATTGTCTCCTAATTCGAACACAGGCACGGTGGAACAAGAATATAATTCCGACATGGTTCGTTCCGACAGAATTGGAGTTAATGGTTTTATGTCCCTGGATCTGCAATCTATTTATTTATATATCTATTGGTGTTTAAGGTCACATACTTATGCACAATGGCTAATCGTGACCGTGACAGTTTTACGGGTGGAGGAGTACCCGGAGAGAACCACCGAGGACTGTCAGCTCCTCAACATTCTAACTTTGTTCAAGCCCCGCTCAAGCAGGGTTACAGCGGTTGAAGACATGTGCACCATCGACGTGCAGTACGCCTTAGTACACGGCGTCATCGTGCCCCCATGTGGGCAACCGAGGTTAAGTGCCTTGTCCAAGGACACAACGCGGGTCGTCCCGGACGGCGATCGAACTCGGGACCTCTAGCATAGAAGTCCAACAGTCTACCATTGAGCCACCACGCTCCCGTATCGAAAGGTATAAAAGAAAAACAGCTTATATGTATCTGATTGAACAGTTTGCTACACAAAGACGCTCTGGCGTTTCGTAAATTTACAACACCAGTTTCTAGGGGTGGAGAAGCAATGGGAGGGGAAGGAGGGGGTTATTTTATCTGCAGGAAAAGTTGCATTCCTTCGACCGCCAATCCATCGGTAAAAAGCCGAATCAGCCACAGCCAGGCCGCATGGGAATCAATGAATCCAATTGGACAGTTTTGGTTTACATATAGGCACTCTCGCGTTTCAGCAATTTACTATAACTATATCAAATGATCTGAGGATAGAGAATGGTGAATGGTTTCGTTAATTTACAACACCAGTTTCTAGGGGTGGAGAAGCAATGGGAGGGGAAGGAGGGGGTTATTTTATCTGCAGGAAAAGTTGCATTCCTTCGACCGCCAATCCATCGGTAAAAAGCCGAATCAGCCACAGCCAGGCCGCATGGGAATCAATGAATCCAATTGGACAGTTTTGGTTTACATAGGCACTCTCGCGTTTCAGCAATTTACTATAATTATATCAAATGATCTGAGGATAGAGAATGGTGAAGGCATGGAGAGGGGGTCATGGGCAGGAACAAGATCCGCTTTCTTGTGAGCGCAACACCCAGTGGTAAAATGTGCAACCCAGCCACGTCTAGGCCAACTGTGGCGCCAGGGGGGGGGGGGGGGGGGGGCAGGGTATGCCCCCGCCCTCCCCGTCAGAGAGGTCCCGTCAGTCCGTCGGAGAGTCTCGTAAACCCGACTTCACGAGAAATTTCCGACAATCGAACGTAGATATCTCGTGCAGCACTGGAACTTTGATGGAGAATAGTGGTTCTCACGAAATTCCTTAATGTCGTTCGTTAAACTGGCTTTATAGATGAAATATTTCCCGACCTTATTATAATATGTTTACTTTAACCCTTTACCTAAGGTGACGGCCAAAACCGGCCAGCGCTATTCTCAAAAATCGCCAATTAATTTTCATTATTTTTTTCATTTTTTGTCTCAAAAACATAGGTTATGACCCCTCGTTGGAACGAGCTCGCCGAGCTCGTTCCAACGAGGGGTCATAACCTATGTTTTTGAGACAAAAAATGAAAAAAATTAGTTATTCAAGAATTATTTTTGCAAGTGTCGTCTGCTTTTCAGGTTACATGTAGGTAAAGGGTTAAATAATCAACAAACATACTCAATTTGCTTTTATTTTGGTTCTCCAATTTACCAATTTTCACTCATTTTCCTTCGTTTGGGAGGTCAAATGTTATAGCCCCCCCCCCCCCTCCTCCTCCCCCTATCGGAGAGGTCAGCCCCCCCCCCCCCCCCTGTCGAGAAATCCCTGGCGCCACCCCTGGTCTAGGCCACAAATGCCTCAATAGAAACACTATCTTTGTAATTCTCAAAAATATACTTTTGCTCGTCAGAAAAAAAAAAAAATAAAAAAAAATATCAGTCAGTTGGGTTTACAATTCAAAACGAGTTCTTGGGATGTTGGGAATATGGGACGTAACTCCACCAACCGCCTTCGCATGTCTTTTCGTATGAAAAAGCCACAGGTCGTAGTTCAAATAATGATGCTGTTGTGTTCATTTCTGACCTTCCCATGTTTCGCAAGCAACCATTTTTATGTTGAGAAAACCCGGCACAATAAAGGATTTCTTTTTCATATTTTAGTAAATATAATGGGACGTGAAAATTCATTCTTTCTGTCATCATGCATCTTACTCGCTAAATTAGATCCAGATTGGCTGTCTGAATACATTAATTTATTTTTATTGGTGTTTAAGGTCACATATTTCTGCACAATGGCTAATCAGGACCATGACAGTTTTACGGGTGGAGGAAGCCGGAGTACCCGGAGAGAACCACCGAGCAACGGCGAGCAACTGTCAACTCCCCAACATACTAACTCCACAGAAACAGGGTTAGCATTGGTTGAAGACAAGTGCACCGTCGACATGCCGTACGCCTTAGTACACAGCGTCACCATGCCCCCACGTGGGCAATGGGGATGAAGTGTCTTGACCAAGGACACAACGCGGTGGTCGAAGGTGGGATTCGAACCGAGGACCTCTCTGCTTGCAGCCTGCACCTCTACCTACTGAGCCACCGCGCCCCCGTCTGAATACATTAAATGTTGAAATGACCACAAGTACTCAAACCATTTGTGATATAAACCTTTTCGCGTTTTTGTGGTTTAACTGGTAGAGTGTTAAATTATTTTTGACCATCAAAATTTGCTCGCATATCTTTGCCTTGATACAATTTATGGGAGAGTGCCTATAGGCACTCTCCCATAAATTAAAACAAGACAAGTCCTTACAGACTCAATAATATCACTTCAAAGATAATACAAAGCACATCCACTGAGTATGAAACCTTCAAGTTGCAGTACCTTCAACTCAGATTAAAGCCCAAATATGGGCTTCCAGCACTCTACCAGTTAACGCGTTGTATCATCAATGCACTGATTTTAGATGTTCCTAACATAGGTCTCAGATAAAAATCTTTGAAAAAAAGGAAGTGATTAAACTATACTTAAAAACTGGGTGAATACCTTCAAAACCTCGGCCATATGGTACAAATTCACATACAGAACAAGCAAGGTTCATCCTTATAGCATTCGGTATTCTTAGTTTCAAAAATCCGATTTCTCAGATAACTCGTTCATAAATCAACTTCGGAATGAGAACATGCTGGTGCACTCACAAGATCAACTTTCATTTTCCTCCGTCTGTTTATGTCGGTATCCACTTACATGTTTTATGCTTCTAATTAAAAAGGCTATAATGTGGGTGAAGGTATCATAAATGATTTCAAAACACCAAAAACACAAATGGCGTAATCCATGACTCAGTGAGGTCGGTCGGTACTATTTTGAAATACAATGTGTCACAGTGGATCAGTATTGTCGTTTTGTGGCGAGCCATCTCCCTCACCATCTACGACCCACTTTCTTATTATCCTCGCAGCGGGAGAAGCATATAATGAAGAGCCCAATCCGTCCGTCCGTCCGTCCGTCAGCCAGGGCTGACCTTTAGTACCTTGAGCGGTAACAGGTGCGACCTAACACAAAAGATTTCCATTATCTTAGTATCAGGTAATGTTTGCTTCAGAGGTAATTCCTTCGGCCTAAAGTGATTAGTGGTTGGGTTTGCA
Organism: Pictodentalium vernedei; assembly: GCA_031216915.1. Classification (NCBI taxonomy): domain Eukaryota; kingdom Metazoa; phylum Mollusca; class Scaphopoda; order Dentaliida; family Dentaliidae; genus Pictodentalium; species Pictodentalium vernedei. The sequence continues at coordinate 26,977,040 of CM062289.1, forward strand.
ACAAAAGAAAAATCACTTAACCCTTTGAACCCTATAGGTATTTTCCATGTCAGTTCCATGGTAGCAATAGGAAGAGTCCATATTTATTATTTGGGGGTAGACCAATTAATATTTTCAACGTGCAGCCTTAGGGCTGCACGTTGAAACTATTGATTGGGCTTCACCACACATTTACCTTACAGTCATCCCCCTTAATGACATTATGACGTAGCTTTTCACCCGGCTGGAAAAACGGCCTCTAGTGTCCAAAGGGTTAAGGTTCCATCTGTGGGTATGTCCGTCCTTCTGCTCGTCTGTCTGTCTGATGGGCCGTCCGTCCGCCAAACGTCCGTCTTTCCACTCGTCTGGAAGTTTGTTTATGCGATAACTTGAATAGTTATCACATTTTAATGAATGTTTGGTATTTTGTTTTATATTAACCCTTTACCCAACGCAACGGAAAAAAGGCCAGCGCTATTTACAAAAATCACCATTAAATTTTCATTAATTTTTTTTCATTTTCATTTTTTGTCTCAAAAACATAGCTTATGACAGCTCTTTGGAACAAGCTCGTTGAGCTCGTCGTAATGAGGGGTCATAAATTATGTCTTTGAGGCAAACAATGAAAAATATCAGTTATTTAGTAATTGTGTTTGCAAGTGTCGTTTGAGTTACATGATAGGTAAAGGGTTAACAATCACTTGGTCAGGTTCGATAACCATCATTAATCCATGAAAGTTAAGTTATTGCCCTTTGTTTGCAGGATTCTGCCTGACATTCCATGTCTGTATTGTAGCAATTAGTGGTCTAGATAATGTGATATTCAATTCTTATGGGGGTTGGAAAGTCCGAAGGAGAAATG